>JAJIBD010023221.1:0-285000 GCA_021461705.1 Cryptotis parvus | reverse complement strand
AATACAAGCAAAATGGAGAGCTAAACAGAATCCAACTAGTATTTGTGCTGAAGTTGTAGCTGAGTCCATTTATTTTGTTTCCATCATTACAATTACAGAATATTTGTTATATTTTAATTAGAAAATAGTTATTTTGAATTTATCTATTGTTTAAAACAAATAAAATTAATAACAAAACTAATTAAAATGTCAAAATGAAGATATATCATAGATTCTGCTTTTAATTTCAGAATTAGATGAATTTGAAATAAATATGTACACATCTAGATCAGACTTTATTTTTTTAAATTTTAATTGACAAGTAACTTTTTCATTAAACTGCTATGACTGTCATTTGATGCAAATTCTTATTGCTGAACACATTTTATTTATAAATCTTTTATTATAAGATAACCTAATGTTAAGTATCTGTATGTCACCTTTATTAGTACTTTTAGATAAAATAGAAGAAATTTGCTAAGTTCCACATGTTTGAATTCATACATATGTAGTCAATTAACTTTTGAAACGTTTATATAACTTTGATCACTTGATCACTTGAATCCCGTTACTCATCGATTTGCTCGAGCGGGCGCCAGTAACATTTCCATTGGACCCTATCACGTGCCAATGTAGCCCAATGGCATCTGGTTGATTCAGGAATATGAAGAGCCTCAAACCGTTCCTTCAGGGTCTTAACAAGGAAGTCTGACCATCTTGTAGGTGGGCGGCCACGTGATCTTTTGACATCCCGTGGGATCCAGTCGGTAACGGCTCTAGTCCAGCGGTTGTCTCCAAATCGCATTACATGTCCAGCCCATCTGATTTTCGATGCCTTGGCAAACGAGACAGCGTCCCTGATTCTGGAATAGCGACGGAGGTCAGAACTCCGGATTCCTTCTCTCACTTGAGTGAGACGTGATATTCCAAGCATAGCTCTTTCGATGCCTCTCTGGGAGACCCGAATAGCATTCTCATCCTGCTTTCGTAGGGCCCAGGTCTCTGAGGCGTATGTTAATGCAGGGAGAACGGTGGAGTCAAAGAGATGTGCCCGGAGCCGGGGGGTTCTTTGTCCTTTTAGCTATTTCTTCGATGCCTTTGAAGGCATTCCATGCCGCTCTTCCTCCTGCGCAGCTCAGGTTTTAGGTCATTCATCATGTTGACTTCTCGACCTAGGTACACATAACTGCTGCATTCAGAGATGTTTGTTCCATTGAGAGAGAATGGGGCCTCTGGAACTAGTTCATTTCTCATGAACATAGTTTTCTTCAGATTCAGCTGTAGACCTACCTTTCCACATTCTCGGTCAAAGTCAGCCAGCATTTGTGCCGCTTGGCTAATGTTTGGTGTTATTAGAACGATGTCATCAGCGAAGCGGAGGTGGTGTAGTTGCCACCTTATATAACTTTATGATGCTATATATGTTGAGAATGGCAACAATCCTAATTACATGATCAGTAAATACTGTACAGCACCCATATATCCCAGGTATTGTCTAAACACTGTTAGAAAGGTGCTTAGACTATCAGTTTTTCAGTCCATTCAGTCTAAAAGATACTCTAGCTCTCCTTGGAGGCATCATTAATCCTGCTATCAAATGATAATGTTGAGGTACAAAGGTAAGAATCAGCCTATAATCAAAGTAACTGGTATTTCAATTTACTTAAAGAATCAAATTTTTATAAACTGCTTGGTAAGGGTTATGTTCTTTCCATAAGCGGTAAAATAAAGCCCAGCAACACTTTATAAATTTAAGAAATGAATTCTCTGGTAATATGAATAGCAACAAACACGGAAGAAATTGAAAAAAGAGATCTATTTAAAATTGAGAGCACGAGAAAGAGGGAAGAGAGACATAGAGAGAGACAGGGAGAGAAAGAGAGAGAAGAGGGAAAGAGAGAGAAGAGGAAAAGTGCCTGCTGTAGAGGTAGGCTGGGGAGAGGGAGGGAATCTGGGGACACTGGTCTTGGGAAATGGGTACAGGTGGAGGGATGGGTGCTGGAACAGTTTATGACTGAAACCCAATCATGAATATCTTCATAATTCTATAACTCATGGTAGCATAGTAAAATAAAAATTTTAAATAAATAAATATATAAATAAAATTCTGAAATTTCTGGGGAAAATAAATAAAATCTAAGTCCTTGACTCCTGTCATCCAGAAATAACTGTCAAAGACACGTTTCTGGCATCATCCCTCCATGACTCTCTTCTCTTTGGAGTCCTCATATGATTTTTTGTGAAACCCTGAGTCACTTAGTCTCCACCTAACATAGACAACTTTCTTTTGTTTGTATAATATTGCTCTTTGTTCAGTTTGTATAGCAGGTATAAGTAGCATTTCCATAAAGAACTACTTAATCCCAAAAGAAGTGTGAACATTATAAAGTAGCATGCTCACTAAGATACTGGTCTGTCCTTTTTGCTTGGAAGAAACCCTAGCACCTTAGTAGGTGACTCTGCTCTGGGAATCTACGTATTCAATAGCCAGCGTTTCTCCCATGAGCACCTGGTTGCCACTTGGTCCCTGAAGGTGCTTTCCTGTAGCACTTGCTTAGTGAGTAGTGGCAGATAAAATATGCAGAGATAGCTTCATTGTATTACATTACTTTAGCAAAGCCAAGAGAACCAGCTGGGCTCTACTGGGCTTTTCAGACAACAGATCTGCAGCTTCTGGAGCCCATGTGACTGCCTTGTCCTCTGCAAGGTAATGCTATATTCCACATTTATTTCTCTTGACCTCTCCATATTTCTCACAATATTTGCACATTTACTTTGTGTCATTTTACCCTTTCCTTAATGTTTTGATGTAAATGTGTGTATGTGTGTAAATCTGACCCTGAGCTTGAGTGTCTAGGAATACTCAGCTAAGCAATCTTAGATAAGCAATTTTTAAAATTTCATTTTTAACTTTAATTAAGCACTGAGATTTATGAAGTTGTTCACAATATAGTTGTTTCAGGTATTCATATTACAATACCAATCCCACCACTAAAGACCCTAGTTTCACACCCATGCCCTAGCCTGCACCCTGAACAGTCACTAATTTACTTTTTATTGCTTACAACATATGTCTCATAATAATGTTGCTATAGTTAAGACTGTTTTACTGAACTGTTACATGCAAATTGGATATCTGTAGTATTGCTTTCACTTATTGTACTTATTGAACTTAGTGGGCTTCTACTCAATTTTTAACAAAGTTGTTCATGTTAATTTGTTACATTCAATATCAACCCTAATCCCTCCACCATTGCAACTTCCCATCACCATTATATCCAATTTTCCCACCTATTGCTTAAGCCTGCCCCTAAAAAACACCCACAATAATTTGTTTTATATTGCTTGTTTCTGGAGTGTCCAGACCCACAGCTGCGCCCGCTCGACCCCATGTGGAAGCAGCCCATGGAGTTCCAGGGGGCAGCAAATGGCTCAACCAGCCCCTGGCCGAGTCCAACATAGTTCCTACAGTTTGTTCACACATGCGGGGACAGAGGGCATGGCGACTGGAGCTGGAGCAGGGATTTGGGCTCCTCCTCCCATTCCTCCACCTCCATGTCAGCTGGCATGGCTGTGAGCTCCCAACTACCAGAGCCAGCAACACCAGAAGAGAGACACTAGACCCACAGCTGCGCAGGGCGCAGCCGCTGTCATAGACAATAATGGAAGTTAGGACCAGGTCCTTCCCAGTATGTTTCACATTTATACACTGTATACAGTTCTAGGCAGGTTCTAGATATGGCCCTTCATCCCAGTGAGCCTAGCAAGAAGCCAGAGGAACCCCAACACCATGAGGGCAGTCTTTCTCACAATCTGGACTCCACAGCTCCTCAGAGCTCCACCCAAGAGAAAAGCTGATCTCTCCCCTTGTGGTTCATCAGTAAATATACAAGATGAGAGTCTACTACTGTAGTGTACCACCTACATGTCAGAGCCTGGCAAGCTACCTGTGTTGTGTTTGATATGCCAAAAACTAGTAACAATTATAGACCTCATTTCCAAGACTTGAACGAATGGTTTGAGGCTTTTCATGTACCTGGAATGAGCAGATGCCCTTGGGCTACACTAGCTCATGACAGGATGTATGGAGATGTTATTGGTGCCCACTTTAGCAAATCAATGAACAACGGGAATACAAGTGATATTGCTTGTTATAGATAATTTGCTAAAAATGATCAAGAAATGTTTTCTTAGAAGAAAGTTAATGAAGATTATTTAATCTCACCATAGAGCCATTAAGCTCTTGTATAAGAAATTACTGATATATTGTTACAGGAGATGCATTGTGTGTATATATTTTGTAATTGGTAGACTTCTACCTTATAACCATTAAATGTATTGTGCTACTCAGTATATCAGTATTGTGGGTTTGAGATGTCCAGCAGCTGCATTCAGGAATCCAAATTTTTTAATTAGATGGTAAAGTTGGAGTTCAATTTTTAACTGTGTTGTGGCTTTGTGGCATGGGCATAACTGCCAAGTCTTCCAGAAGAACAGTGATATGTGGGGAGGTATCCCATCACCAAGTCCATGAAAGCCTGGACATTTCAGTCATAAAACCTGCATATCTGGTTTTTCAGTGGCTTAATTTATGGGTGGAGCTTGTTTGAGCAGTGGAGTCTAGCCTTGAACATGGCAACAAGGGTGGAGTGTGGAGATTTTTAGCTGCTGGAACTCTGTTGGGATGGGCCAGGACCTCACCTATCCCCTCCAGGGTGCTCTAGTTGACTCAACCTGGCACAGGGACTAGAAGCATCACTGCCCAATGAGCATTTTTTGAACCAAGTAAAAGTGACCAGTGAAAATAGCTCTTGACAAACAATGAGACTTTTAATGTCTTAATTGTGTGTCCTTTCTATTTTATATATTTCAAAAATATTATTTTAATTAATGACCATATTATTTTTCTAAGACAGATTTTACTATCATTTTAAGAATAAGTATAAAAGGTTAAGAAGCTTGTCCAAGGTCACACAAGCATGAAAGTGGTGGGACAGGAATATAGATTAAATACCATTTTTACCAGTAAATATCCTTTCTTCCATCCCACATGGCTTCACCATTTCTCTGCTTGTTTATATTTTATTAGTTATAGAAAAGGGACAGCTTTTTTTTTAATTAGCCATTTTTAGATTCTATTAGTTTGCAGGCAGTCTCATATCTTTTCTATTAAATTAATAGAAAATGATTGGTTCTAAAGAAGAGTGGATGAATAAATTATGATACATCTACACAATGGACTATACTATGTAGCTGTTAGGAAGAATAAGTCATGAAATTTGCCTATAAGTGGGTGGACATGGAGATTCTTGTACTCAGTTAAATTAGTCAGGAGGAAAAGGACAGATATAGAATGACTTCATTCATTTGTGGAATATAAAAAAATATATTATGAATCTAATATCCAATACCAGACAAAACAGGATCCAGGAGGAACTGTTAAAGGTTGAAATCTACCACAAGTGTGTGGGGGCCAGAGGTTAGGTAAGATATAGAAGGGATCAGTTTGCGAATAATAGTTGGAAATGGCAATGCTAAACTAGAACTGAGTCTTGAAAGTAGGTAAAGGGATATGCATGATAACCCCTCAATATATGTGTTGCATGTGCAGGAACTCGGGCACCACCCCCAACCCTCTGGCAGACCTTGTGGCGGCGGACGGCACTGTGGCATTCCGCGGGCCGTATGTTGCAAACCACAATGTGTAAAAGAAGAAAGAGAGAAAGAGAAAGAGAGAGACAGAGACTGAGAGACAAGAAAAGTGCCTGCCATACAGGCAGGCAGGGAGCAGGGGTACAGGGGTAAGGAAGGTTAACTGGGGACATTGGTGGTGGGAAATGTGCACTGGTGGAGGGATGGGTGCTGGAACACTATGATTGAAACTCAATCATGACCAGCTTTGCAATTGTCTATCTCAGTGTTATAATAACACTTAAAAAATTACTTGTTCTATTTAGTAGGCAATTTTTTGGTTGTTTGCATTTTTACCATGGCACAGCCTGGCAAGCTACCCATGGTGTATTCAATATGCCAAAAAACAGTAACAATAATGGACCTCATTCCCAACAAATGGAGATGTTACTGGCGCCCACTGGAACAAATTGATGAACAATGGGAAGACAAGTGACAATGAAGTGATTGCATTTTTATAGTTTTATTGATGAATTTTATTCATTTCTATTTGAATGTTAAGCACTATTTGAGTGTTAACACTATCTCAGTGTTATAATAACATTTAAAAAATTACTTGTTCTATTTAGTAGGCAATTTTTGGTTGTTTGCATTTTTAGCATGGCACAGCCTGGCAAGCTACCCATGATGTATTCAATATGCCAAAAAACAGTAACAATAATGGATCTCATTCCCAACAAATGGAGACATTACTGGCGCCCGCTGGAACAAATTGATGAACAATGGGAAGACAAGTGACAAATGAAGTGATTGCATTTTTATAGTTTCATTTTTATAGTTTCATTCTTATAGTTTCATTTTTATAATGAAAACAGTTACATTTAATGAGGAAATTTCACTGAGATGGTAGATTCCTATACCAAGTACTGCAGTAGAATAATCCCTTTCTTGAAATGTAGAAGTCAAAGCAGATTAACTTAAACATCAAAAGACCAGACTTTAACACAGACATTTCTATAAGAAACCCTTGCAAATTTCAGTCATGCTTGACCTCATTATTCCTTTCACTAAGTTGGAGATGGTTTGATTTTTTTAGAATTCCTCATGCCAACTCTATGTAGGTACCTATTGCTCCCTAGACATTACCAGCAGTTTGTCTACTATTGGGCATATAAAAATGCATACATCTTCCACTCCTTAGATCAATATATTAATAAAACGCCTTCAAATTAAAAACATTTTTGCCATAGTCACCTCTCTAAATTTTTCTACATTTAAAATCTTCTAAAATGTAAATATCCAGAACTTTCATGGATATGAGGTGTTGTGGAACTTGAAATCATGGAGACTGATGAACTTGTTCTCACTGTGGGGTGCAGGAAAATTAGTTGGAGAAATGCTCTCAAACTTCTAAGAGTAGTACCTAGTCTAATCAGTGGTGTAGTGTTTAAAACTACTGATCATATGTGCCTTAGTATGCTCATTTTCTCACTAAAAAATTTAAATCTTGGGTCCGGAGCCATAGTACAGCAGGTAGGGTGTTTGTGTTGAATGCAGCTAACCCAGGTTTGATCCCCTGGCATCTAATATGGTCCCGGAGTATGGCCAGGAGGAGTAATTCCTGAGTGCACCGCCAGGAGTAACCCCTGAGCATTGCCAGGTGTGACCCAAAAAGAAAGTAAATCTTTGGAAGTTTGTGTTTAAAAAAAATGATACTATTTAGTAGAATAAAACTTGTAATATAATTTAAAAAAACAGAAAACCAACAAAATTTAATGCTGTCCACCTTTCTGTGCACACCATAGCCTCCACGAGTTCCTTATTTTTGCATTGGTATAACTCCATGGAAAACTTGGAAAGTTCCAGTAAGAAAATTTTCAGGAACATCATTAACAAGTAATTTTCTATGAGAAAAGAATGTTATGGAGGCCCCAGAAACTCATATCCACAGACAATAAATAACACTGCGGTTTAAGCTATGAGGCCAGAGGAGCACTAGAGAAAAACCTGGGCTGCCAAAGGGGCCTGTGGGATGTGCTAGAATGAACTAAGTAGAGCTATTTGCCTAAAAAATTATTTTTTGATGTTGGAGTGATGAGGATGAAATCTCTCCTGGATAAACCCATGACTGTTCATTAACTATAGTCTAAATCTATTGAATAACTACCATGAGAGAAACATGATGCAAAATCAATAACCCATTTGGGAATTCATAAATATCTCAAACTCCTTTTGTCTATGACTGCATAGAATCTGATCCTACATGTATTTCTACCCTGTAAGTACCACCGTCTTAACTCAGTAGTCCGAGGTACAATTTTCATCCCCAACTTCTGTCTCACTCTTCATCACCCAGTCAGTCTCTAAGTCCTATTTATTCTAAGATCTCTTTAGAGTTTGGTCAGAAAGAGCATCCGAGCTATCTATTCTTAATGCTTCTTTGAACTACAGCTCAGCCAGTTTTACGTCTTCTTAATTTGAAAACAGAAATTTCAGATACCTACTTTGTCATCAGCCTGGGAAATAGGTTGTACTTCTACAAACGTGCCAAGCACAGACAGAAGCATTTAAATGCAGCCCTTGTGAATGTTGTCAACACTGCTGAGGCTACAAGGGCAGGTGGGTCTCTAGAGGAGCGAATATGGCCAATAGGGTCAGATCAGGATAACTGATATGGTTTGGGGAAATAGTTCTGCCTATGGATTAACTTCCTTAATGCCTACCATTAACTAAATACAACCCCAGGGTCTTCCCCGAATTTCTGTATATTATTAGCCAATAGCCTTTCAACAAATTCCCTCTCTTGATATGACCAGTGGTGATGAGTTACATTCCATAAAAAAAATGGTCTTGCCCAAACAAATGTCAGTTTTATGATGATATGAGCATCCTTTTATGTATGGAGAAGGAAGGGAACAATATCATGGGAGTTGCCTTGACTATACCTCTGAAATGATGACTAGGATGAAGAAGATACAGGCTGAGACGGCACAGAGGCAAGTGGAGCTGATAGGGAAATGGAAAATCTGGATAAGCACTATGAGCCTAAGAAGAATGACCTGAGAATAAATCCTTACAAATGGAAATGGTTATTCAGACACCATAATAGAGAAGAGTGGAAAAAAACACAGAACGGAGACACATAGGGAGGTCAGTTGATAGTATCGCACAGATGCTTCTGGGCCAAAACATGATGTTAGAAACCAGAGAGTTCCAATCACATCTTTAGTTCCTATAGTTCTTTTGTAACTGGGTTCAGCCCAACTTGATCCTCAATTATTCATGAGTTCATAGCTCTGAATCATGTACCTATCAGTCTTGGCTCAAGTGAACAGTTAGACTTGCTCTATGGTCATTTCAGAAATATTAGTGTTTCCTACTGGACTCTGTTATAAGAGGGAAGAAACTGTATTTGTGCTAACTCTATGTTGTATCCTCAGTGCAAACAACATAGTAGGCACTCCCTAATTAACATTTGTTAATTTGATGTCTACAGAAGAAAGCTCAATTTTTACATTAACAATTAATGGTGGTACATTTCTTCCTCAACAAGTCAGTGATTTAGTAGTCATCAACTTCTGATAGTCTCAAGCTGATATCCAAGCTGATATCAATCCAGTCACCCTTGTCTATACTCTATTGCTTCCTACTGACCCATGATCTCAGATTTAGTGCAAGGGATACACTCTCATTTAAAATAATACCATTCCTTTGCACTTTCATTAATTTTTACAAGTCACTCTTCCTGGATCCTATTCCAGGCAAGGATTTTGGCTGAAACAAGGAGTGCCCAAGGGCCTTTTCCATTTAGCCAGCATATTGTGTTTTGTTGGTGGTGTTTTGTTTTGTTTTTTTAAGCTGTTTGTTTCTATTGCAATACCAGGGATTGAACTTGTGTTCTCATATATGTGCAAGAACTCTACCATTGTTCTACATTCTTGGCTTAAACATTTTTAATTGAATTTAGATATAATAGTACAATCAAGAGCTACAACAAAGTTTAAGTTGCTCTCTTTCCCAGCTGGATCCAACTCAAGGGGGGGGGGTGGGTGTGGTGTGGGTGGTTGAGGAGAGAGAGTGTTGAAAGGGGGTGGGGGGGGGTGGGTTTGGTTTGTGGGGGGGGGGGGCCCCCCCCCCCCCCCGGGAAGTCTTAGTATTGTCTACATGGAGTTAATAAGCTTTTGAACCTTGAACTCTCAGACTATCGTGGCACCCTAATTACTCATGACCCAAAAGGTACTCTTACCCCTTTCCTCCTTGTCACCTCCCTCATTCCTGATGAATCCAGAATCTGTAAAATCCTGAATCCCCAGCCCAACAATGGAAGGTATTATAGAACATCCATCAACTTCATTGTGTTCAGTAAGTCTAAAGTTTTTTGAGTATTTTGGATAAGCACTCAAAGATGTGTTGAGACCCTCAGGAAAAAAAATAAAAAGATTGCTTACAAAAATACCTTGTATTATTCAGCAGAATTTAAACCATATGTTTCTTCCCTTTTTACTGATTCTTTTACAAGTAAGCCATTAAAATACACTCCACTATGAGTTGTTTGATGTCCCAAGAGCTCCCAAGTATTTTACAAGCTGTTTTCCTTAGAACCAAAGGATATGTTCGACTCACCTAAAAGATGTGGAAGGTACCCAAATCTGAAAGATCCTTTCACAGTCTCTGAATTGATACAATAAAGTGACTGCTATGTCCATAATAGAAGAAATTTGTAATTGTACTTATGAAAACACTCACAGTTGGTCTCTGGGAGCACTGGAAAGAATGCCTGTGAACAGATCCAGGACCTTAGTAAATTGTGAAGTTTGTAAATGTGGTTTTCTGCTGCTGGGTCTCATTTTCTCAGTTGAATTTGCTGTTGAATAAGAGGAATGTAATGGAAGGTCAACCTGAAGAAAATATTTATCTCAAAGATTCTTTTTTCATATGTCTGTATACAAATTTTTAAATAAATAAATAGTACATCTTCTCATTGTAATTATTGGAGAATGACCATATTTCCTCACCAAGGGATTAAAGTTCAGTACAAAACAGATACTTTGTCTTTATCAGCCTGCTCTATCATGTTGTTCATTTCAATTAGAATAATTTTTAAAAGCTTGTGATCATACCATCCCCACTTTCTAGGTCTCAACATTTACATTTTCCTACCAAAGCATTATTTTAAAATACAATGATAGCATAAACCTTTTAGTTTGTACATTTTGTTTTTTTCTTTTTACATTTTCCCATGATCTTACTTATCATAAAAATTTTTTTTCTTACATTAGTCCTGAAAAAAAAATGTCTTACCATCACATCATATAGAGAAGACAAATAGTAAGGACAAACCAGAAAAACAGATTCTTTAATTTAAAAATTAGTCACTGCAGAGAGACACAGACACACAGGGCAGAGCCGCTACGGGCTCTTGCCTTGCTCTGTTGAGCATAAGGTATCTATCCAGGAGAGAGAGTGGGTTCTGGTCCAGGTCCGTGACCAAAATAGAGTCTCAGAACAAGACAGAGGAACCCTCACGCACCATAATCACAGCCATTTTCAAGGTCTCAAACTATTAGAAACTAACTACATTTTAGAAACTCAGAAAGTCAATGCAAGAAAAGAAATCAGCCACATTCACCAATTGTGGTGAATGTGGCCAAAATGCAGGAAAAAATCCTAACTTTATCAATACCATTGCCATAAATGGGCTGCAGTGGTCATTATAATTAGTGCTGGTTAAGGGAGCAAGCATGGGGATGGGGGTGGGTGGGAAATGAGGGTCTTTGGTGGTGGGAACATACTGGTGGTGGGATTGGTGTTAAATGATGATTTTTTCAAACAATTGTATTGTGAACAACTTCGTACTTTGTAAATCACAGTGTTTTCATTTAAAAAATCACTGCAACTTCTAGTCTAAGGTTTTCTATGGGAAATTATTTACTAAAGTACCACAATAAAATGCATTTCACAAAGATCTGTGAGTGAATGGTACATAGATAAGCAAGTCTTTAACAGTAAGGAGCTGGTATGAGTTGGGGACTATCTGAAAATGTGGATTTCTAACTAAACCATAGTAAGCTAGCCCAACAAGAGAACTATCTTTTCTGGCCAGTTGATGAAGACTATGGGACAAAAGGATATGGTTAAAGTTTGCTATATTCATTAAAATGAAATGACTCAAATCAAGAGATTTATAGACTGCTTAATTATAGACAGTGAAAAATAGCTGTGGGCACCTGGCTCTTTAAACAATGAAATTGCTGTTTAAAGAAAAGTCAGTGTTTTTCTACAATTACTGGTTATCCAATACTTTGCAGAAGCTCTCTGTGTTTTCAGAGCTAACCCAAAACAATGTAGGATACAAAATATTTCTCTTTCATGCAGTATGACAAAGGACACAGTACTTTCTTTGGGCCCCCCCATTCCTTTTCCTTGTTAAGAGATTTGGCAGATTCCTAAGTTATCCAGTTCCTTGAAATATCAAAATATGTGTTCATCTGGGCCTGTGATGACTGTTCACATGCAATATCACTAAAATATTTTAACAAAGTTCCAACAACCTGTGCTTTAAGCTTAACATTTCTGCAGTCATTACAGCCTAATGTTTTGTGACGAAGGAAGTGAACCATAAGAGGAAGTGAAGAGTTCTGCTTTATGTCATCTATCACAATTACCCTACTAGCCTCAAGCAACAGACATAGTTTCCTTGAAATTTTCATGAAAATGTCACTTTTAAAATGTCATTTTATAAAAAAATATAAAGTATTTTCTAACATTCATAAGGTGGTTACAGTATCAGAGCAGCAAAAGTTCCAAATTAGGGATATCTGTCTGCAAGGTCACCCACCTAGAGGTCAGTGGCTCGTGGCAGTGAATCTCAGAAGCTCTGTTATTTCTCAGTGGTCTCAACGTTGAGTCTTCAGACCTTTTGATCTGGCTTCTTGCTTCTTACTTAGATCTGTAATTCTCACACTAAGTATATATCATGATCAGGGAGACCTTGATAAAACAGAATACTGGACCAGCACAACAAGACTTAATAGGTCCAAGAATCAGCACTTTTAACAAGTTATTAGTGATCCTGACAGTACTAATGCAGGGACCATAGTTCAAAACCCAGAGATGTGGGCTTTCTTTCTCCTATATTCTCAAACCCATCTTTATTAACTTCCTTTAAGGATAAATTTGATCATAATTATGCCATCTTCTTGACTTCACTTTAAATAAAAAGGACATTTTTATTATAGCAAATATTCACTATTCTTCCCTATAAGGACCATTATTCACACTTTGGATGTTGACAAGATAAGAAATTTCTTCACACAGAGTATTCCTGGTTCTTAATCTTTAACCAACTCACCACAGACTTGTTATACTTGGTGCTTGTCAATTCCAATTATTATAGCCTCACTACCTCTTAGACTTGCTTAAAATGTAGCTAATAGTAAAGCTTATAAAGTCTCTTAGAGACTCCAATCAATTTCGTGATATACATCAAATATTAGTTCCTTGATTGACAAACCAACTGAGTTTGTCATAACTCCATTTTAATAAGGCCCCTTCCCCAATGCCTTGAAGCTCTGTTATTGTGGATCTGAGCTAAGGGCCATCAGTTCATACTAGGGCTGTACCAGAAACTGCCTTGAAGTGATATCTTATGTGCATTTATGGATATAGCCAAATTTAGCACATGGTAGCCTCAATGTAGTACCATGGGGAAAGTCTCCCTAACTTGTGATTTCATTGTGTGGCCTAGCTTTGCTTGATGGAAACTTTACCTCTTTATAACTGTGTTCATTGTGTGGCTTAGCTTTGCCTGATGAAAACTTTTACCTCTTTATAACTGACTGTTTGTCTCTTCTCTTTGGCCACTAAGGGACAATGTTGACACTTTTCCCCATCTAACTAAATATCTGTGGCTCATAAAAGATGAGCCATCATGATCTTTTATTCTTTCCTTGTTTTATTTGGATTATGTTATATTTTGTTAGGCTGCAAGATGATTTTCAACTTTTGTGAAGCAGATACAGGCACACTTTATTTCACTGTGCTTTTTTATTGTACGTCACAAATATTATGACTTTACAAATAAAATGTTTGTTGAAAATCTATATGCAACATTTACGGGCACTATTTTCCATCAATATGTCCTCACTCTGTGTTTCTGTACTTAATAGGTGATAATGTAGTTGATAACAGTATATAACATTTGCATTGAAAACAAAAAACAAAAAAAATCATGTGGTCCACTTTATTATAGTAGTCATCTCACTATGTTGCCTAAAACCAGTTCCACAATATCTCCAAGGTATGCATATAAGAGAAGGCAAAAGGAAGTTCAGATATGCTTGCTGTCAAGCAGACAAAGACGCGCACACTGGCAGGCATAGTTTTAGTTGATAGCTGAAATTCTCCCAACACTACACATAAGAATCGATCAGTACAGTGGTGCTGGAACAAATAGCCCACCACACGATTCTGATTCAAGTTTTCAAATGTCATGTTAGAGGGTGTTTTCAAATGTTACAGATACTGCATGTGCCATAATTCTAACTAAAAGTTTAATAAATTAATTCATAAATAAATCCAAAACTGGTTATAGCTTTGCATATTTATATTTTAGGGTAGCAATATAATAGGTTATATTTTTCCAAAGAAATTTTCCAGTATCTATTAAAATAAATATAAATGTTTGCATTGATCTTAATATCTAACCTACATATGAAAAATATTAAATTCCCATATGTTATTCATCATAGAAGTCCTTCTCATAACATAATTAAAAGTCTAAGTAAACAATGGCACAAAAACTATGTGGAATATTATCAAATAATTGAAAGTGTTGGTCAGCAAAATGATATAGAATATCAAAGACATAATTAAATACTAAATAAAATCAAGAACATAAAATAATTTTGTGGCGTGTTAGTGATTATGATAAGAAAATTCACTAGAAGGAATTATGGAAGCATTTATTTATGGTGGTGGTGCAGTGATTATTTCATTCCTATTTCCAAAACATTTTAATTATGTGCTTGTCTATTCAACTATAGAAATGCACATTAAATAATCAAAAATGTTAAAATTGAATACACAATTTTAAATTTCCAGGGAGGCTAAATTGACAGCCCACACAAACAGGGTCAAGGCATGTGCTTAGATGGAAGAGAAGGTGAGAAATAAACAGGAGCACAGATCATGACTCTTGGGCGGGCAGTTGCTTCTGGGTCCACAGTAGGTCAGGAGGACTGAATATCCAGAGCGACAGAATTTCCAAGCATCGTGGGTCAAATTTGACATACCAGAAAGGTTCAAAGCTTCTCTTGTTGCAGACCTATAACCTTGTGGAGTATTTGATCCTGCCCCCTAGAATGCTGTGGACTAGACATTTGCAGTCTGGTTACATCCAGCAAACACAGAAACCAGTCAATATATACAACTCAATCACACAGTTGATGGTGGGGGAATAATTTGCCTCAATTGGGTGGCTTTGATTTCCAGAGCCTGGGAAGATAAATTTGTGGCAAAGAAGCATTGTCTGTGTAATGGTCACATGAAACCATATCCAAGAGATGGCAAGTGGGTAGGGCTTTCTCTTTCCCATTCAGATCTCCTGAATGTGATGCTTTTGAGACCCATCGCTTTGAGAAGACTGTACACTCAATCGCCCTTATGTTCTGATTGCTCACTGACTCTTGTGATATTTCTTCCTACTTCTCATTAATGCTGTGGCAATAGATATGCTTCATTTTAAAGAGTAATCTTTGTTTTAGGGACACTCAAAGTTATTACTTGGCCCTTGTAGGTAATGCTGACTAGGCTGAATGAAGCAGAGTTCCCTGGGTCTAACAAAATTAAGCAACCTAAGGGTAACAGTCAAACTTCCTAACCAGAAGCTTAAGTCAAAGGTAAAAGCTTAACAATGATTGCACATTTTCAAGAGATGTTCCTTCCCCTTAAATGAGACAGAAATTGCGAGATTCTTCCATGGAAAGGGACCTGGTGCTGCCTAACTTGAGAAGAAATAGAGGAAAATATCCACCATAAGTTTCTTACCCAGCCCAATTTCCGTGAGCCCATTTAAACCGTATTCACTTATCTCCTTTGTAATCAGAAATTTATGACCCAAGTTAGGACTTCTGAAAACAAGATACTGCATAGTTTCTGTTTCATTCTCATTTATCTTGTGCTCCTTAGAGTCTCAACCTCAGTAGTTAGGTGTTAGTTAGGCATATTTCCTCCAAAATGATTAATGCTTAAACCAAGTTAAAAATAGGTGTTGCTGCTGCCTTTAAAGACCTACAGAATTTGACTTTGTATTCTACTCATCACTTCACTTGATCACTTGACATCCTGTTATTCATCGATTTGCCCGAGCAGCTGCCAGTAACATTTCAATTTGATTCTATCACATGCCAGTGTAGCCCAATGGCATCTGCTTGCTCCAGGAATATGAAAAAACTCAAACCATTTGTTCAGGATCTTGACAAAGAAGTGTGACCATCTTGGAGGTGGGCAGTCACATGATCTTTTGACATCCTGTGGGATCCAGTGGGTAACGACTCTAGTCAGACACATATTTGATATGCCAAAACCAGTAAAAAAAATCTACTCATATCTGCAATAAAACCATGCAACTCATGTTGAAAGGCAAGGGAATACTGAGTTTTAGCTCTTCTTGAGTACAGAGAGTAACTTCCCCCCATTGTCCCCAAACCCTCTATTTTATTTTTCAGCATCTCTTTCCAGCTCCTTAGCCATTTCTTGAACCACTTCCAAAACTTACTCTGGTCCTACAATATCTCTTTAAAAAAAAAAAAAAAACTTTCTTTTGTACTACATAGCAATCTGCAACATTCCTTGAACACAGAAATTTCTAGCTTTTACATGGCTGCAATTTTTCAAGAATAAAAAAAAACAATAAAAACCTAAAAATGCTTCTTTGAGAAATGAGGCAGAGGCATTAAAGTAAACCCAGTGTAGCAGAATGTCTCCATGGGCTTGATTCCTTGGCTCTACTCTAGACGGTTCCTATACTAGGGAAAGGTCTCTAACGTTAATGTCTTGGGACCCTGCCACAGTTTACAGAAAGCACCTTCACCTTCAAAAGCTTCTGTGCTAATCAAAGGTGATTAAAACCAGGTCCTCGCCTCAGGCTTTCTTTCACAGTTTTGAGCAAGCAAGGAAAAGCAGAGATGATTATCTGATCAACTCACAGAGATTTGCTCCTTTCTGTAAAAATATACATGCTGACAAAACAACAGCCATAGATTTACAATTTGTCTGATTTGATCACCTTTCAGCACAGGAAAACCTGGCTTGTATATTCCATTAGATTGGCTGCAATGGGAATTGTTCCTGGAAGATGAAGCCCAGGGACCCCCAGCTTGGAGAACAAGATCAAATGTAACCTCAAACATCACCTTAAAAATACAGCATGACTCTTCCAGCCCCTGGGAGGACACAAGCCCCTCATCTCTGTGGTCCAGCAGCACCTGGGTTGGCACTTCTATAACTGAGGTCTCTGTCCACCTCCCCAATAAGTTGTGAGTCCCTTGTATTTTCAGATGGAGTACAGTAAGTTTTTCCTGAAAATTCTATAACTTCTTTCTGTAAAACCATCTCTTTCTCTTTAAGAGACACCGAATAAGAACAATTGTTATTTTCACCTCCACCGAGACACAATATAGTTCATCCAGGTCACCAACATTGCAATTAGTAGTAAGATAAACACAAGGAAATCAGTCTTCCGGGGACGAGTTCAGCCAAAGAAATCCCAACTCTTGGAGTTGAAGGATCAAGCCAGAGACGAGAAGGCAACTTCATAAGAGCACCTTCAACAGCCAGTAGCATCCACCCTCTCCTCTATGAGATTCTATAAGGGATATTTTCAATCATTCCAATCAATTTCCAGGATCAAAAAGTATGCAGAGTCAAACAATAACATGCTATGTGCAACACATAAAGGCAACAAAGTTTTAAAGTAATGATTTTGATAAGAACAAGTTCTGAATATCACGATCAGTGAACTACTTTGGTTGTACACATGAGAGAGGGGTGTTCTGTGGGGATGGGTGATATATTGGCATACAGAGTGTAACAGTCAGAATATATTTATAGTAGCCATATTTATATGGCTATAAATAAAGATACCTTCATTTAAGTTCTAGTCTTCAAAGAAATTTTTTAAAAAATGCCATTGCATGCTAATGTAATATATTATTATATGCTAAACTACACTTGTAGTAGCAAAAAAATCAAAATTTCAGTGGCTCAGAGAGCAAATTTTTGTTTCTCACTTAAAGTCAGTGTAGGTTAGGTACCTCCAGTTATTTTTTCCTCGGCAATGACTCCCTTCAGGCTGCTTCCAGCCGGGATTCTGCCATTCAGAATTACTGATAAGGGGGAAAATAAACCTCACAGTCTGTGCCGGGTCTGGAAGGAGCATCCTCACTCTGCTCACATCCCCACTATCTGGAACTCAGACAACTGGTTCCAATCAAACCGAAAAGGATTGGAAATGTGGATTTCCCCAAGTTCCTGTGGAAATGAAATGGTTTGAAGACACCGTGACATGGCTCTGCCACAAACAGTTAAAAGACACTTTGCACAAAGTCACAAAGAGGAACATCATATAACCACGACAAGTGTGTCCTCAAACAGTGCTAATGAGATGTGGATAACTTCCTAGCTTATGATATCAATCCAAACAGCAGAAACACCATGAATATGTTTTGAAATGTAGATCATTCCAATATTACATCATTCCAATATTACACACTTGGACATATGTACACAAGCTTTTTATGTGCTTGTGGACACATTTAAGGCTACCATGTTAACTAGGTTATTTCTCTGCTGAAGTGATTTTTTGGTTCATTTTCAACCTTTACTCCAACTTCTCTTTAATAAGAATGTCTTTAACACACCACTCTCCAATTTTAAAAAATTAACTTACTATTTAAAGGGGCAACTAATGCTTATGCTACACATAATGTATCTGACAAATAGTAACTAAGTAGACATGAGGCAATTAGAGCTATGTGTATATATGCCACTTGCAGACATGTGGGTGACCTTCAAAGTATTTCTTCAGGCTTCTTAGGGTCTCTGCAATAATGAATTGACGAAAAATGTATACAACCATTGAACAGAAAAAAATGAGAAAATACTGATAATATAACATCCTAGGAAAAAGAGAGTCAGGTTGGAGTTGAAAAATATGAGCTATTTTCCACGTTTTCACACATAATGTAGCTCCTGGGAAAAGGAACCTCACTTTTCGAGTCTTAAGTGTTTTTTCTCCAGAGTTGCTGTGAATACACAAAAATGTTTCTAAATGTGTTTTAAGGCATTAAGTGATAAAAGCTTTCCAAAATTTAGAAACAAGCTGGCTTAAGTCAGAATAAACTGACTTTCTTACTGCTAGCCTCAGTGAATATACTGAACATGCTTCTTTTGTCTCCAAAAAGCAATATAATTACTTGGCCAAAAACGCTTTTTCTAAGAACATCCTATGGAACTAGGCTCGGATAAACACTGTGGACAAATGTTCATTTGCTGAGATATTGAGATAAAAGGTATATGTAACTATAATATATTAGCTTTGTAAAGGTATGTTATTTTTCCATCGTTAATTTTCCATTTGTAGAACAGAAGGTCATGTACTGGGGTCTCAGTTTGAGTCTGTGCTGTGTTCATTACACAATTACATCTTGGCACATCCGGAGGAATAGAGAGAAGAGCTGTCAGTAACTGTCTGAGTGAAGACCAAAAGCCTCCAGGGATGTGCTCCTTCCCAACTGAACGAGAAAAGGGACTGTGAGCAAAAGTCATGAGGAACTTTGGTTCCAGCTATCGAACACTGAGCACCTCTTAGGCAACAGGAGATATGATCAACTTCTAAAGAGAAACCATGTAACAATGCAAAAACACTCTTGAGTCTTACTCTGACTATCCCAAAAGTGTAGAGAAAAAAAAAACATGAAGGGACTGGAGCTTTTGAAAACCATAAGGAGCAGAAAGTTTTCAGCATCGTGATCCCAGAAACACAGTAGGAGTCAGAGCTCTCTACATTAAGTATATATAAAAGAACATATGGGATCATCAATACAAGATTATAAACACAAAACAAAATGACTGCAGGAATCAGGAAGGCAAAAAAGCTATATAAGTAGTGAAGTAGGTAAATATGACTGTAAGGAGGTGATGTGTTGAGACCAATGGGAGGGAACTGACTCTAAAAAAAGAAAAAGCACAGCAACATCTGCTTGCCTCTAATAAGCTGATGCTGGCCTCAGTGGGAATGGGAAGACAAACTCTCTGCAGGAATTGTCACTGTGAAAAGGCAGAAGTAAACAGATAAATGCAAGGTATCACTTGTATCACTTGTCTTCCCATTGTTCATCGATTTGCTTGAGGGCACCAGTAACGGCTCCATTCATTGGGAATGAGGTCCATTATTGTTATTGTTTTTGGCATATTGAATACACCACAGGGAGCTTGCCAGGCTCTGCCAGGGCTCTGGGTTTACCCCAGGGGGACCAGTCTTTTTCTATGTCAGACCATCAACCATACAGGGCCCATGGGGCAGGGCCCTGGGTGTGGACAAGCCTGTCTCCCTGTCTGCCACCTGCCAAAACAGCCGGACACTACAGCCATGCTTGCAACACCTCGAGGGGCAGAAATGCAAGGTAATGAGATCAATGCTATTAATAATTAAAGGGAAAAAATGGTGCTCTATGCCATTCCCATAGACAGGGTGATTTATTAGAGTTATTCTTTGGATACTGGCCAGCCAGATATAGTATGCTTCTACTATTCAGAGTGTTTGATGAACCAGCACGTTTAATTCCTTGACTGTACTCTTTATGTTATAATTATACTATTTATATAGCATACTATTAATTTTTTCCCATCTACCACAAGGAGAACCTACAGTCACTTTTTTATAGTTAATGACTAATATGTTTTATCTTGCTTTTGCATTTTATGATTCTTTTCAATTTCCAGGAACAGTGACTCCTGATTTTAGAATGGAGAAAGGAGTGTTTATTTTCATACAACATTGTTTTTTTCACATAAATGATTAAAACATTTTACTTAAAAAATGAAGCAGAGGTCAGCAACAGATTTCCATGTGTTGAACTAGAAAAATGAGACCATGTTGATAGTTATGGATCAAGAGTATATCAGCAGAAAACAGTTACACAGAATGACACAAATATTATTTTTTTTTGGGTCACACCCGGCAATGCTCAGGGGTTACTCCTGGCTCTGCACTCAGGAATTACTCCTGGCGGTGCTCGGGGGACCATATGGGATGCCGGGATCGAACCCATGCCGGCATGAGCCGGCCGCGTGCAAGGCAAACGCCCTACCCCGCTGGGCTATTGCTCCGCCCCGCCCCCACACAAATATTATTTACAAATGAATTTGTCTTACAGACATTTACTTATTTGCTCATAAAATGACCTCCACAAAATTTACTAGATGCACTTTAATTAAACATATTGCTATAATTGTCTCACCAAACTAACCTTTATCTATAGGTAACCTAAAGAAAAAGGAATGCTTTACTCGATGAAGCTCACAGAATAACACAATATTATTTACAAATGAATTTGTCTTATAGACATTTACTTATTTGCTCATAAAATAACCTCAAAAATTTCTAGATGCACTTTAATTAAACATAATGCTATAAATTGTCTCACCAAACTAATCCTTTATCTATAGGTAACCTAAAGAAAGCATGTATGTTTTACTCTGATGAAGCTAAAAACAGTCTGTCCAGTTCTTCCAGTTCTTCAAGTAACAAAGAACCCTGAAGCAGTCACTATTTGCAGATGGAATACTTGAATACCTCTGTGACACAGGCCATGAAGTCTTTCTTAAAATAAACCTCTACTTATGTGGTTTTAATATTCACTGTAAAAATAAATGATAAGTTGTTGCTATGCAAGAATTCAAACACATCAGTGTCATAATTTCTAATTGCTAAAGAAAATTCAGAAATCTGGGTGTTTGTTTCTTAATAAGATAACTTATATCATTTGTCTTCCTGTTGTTCATTGATTTGCTTGAGCGGGCACCAATAACATCTCCATACATCCTGTCATGTGCTAGTGTAGACCAAGGGCATCTGCTTGCTCCAGGAACACGAAGAGCAACAGACCATTCCTTCAGGTCATGGGAATGAGGTCTATAATTGTTACTGGTTTTTGGCATATCAAATACTTTGGTATACTTTCAGTAGCAGGCTCTCATCACATGCATTTACTGATGAACTGCAATGGGAAAAGATTTGCTTTTCTCTTGGGTGGAGCTCTGAAGAGCTGTGAGTCCGATGTTGAAAATGGCGGCCCTCATGGTGTGGGGGTTCCTCTGGCTTCTTGCAAGGCTCTATTGGGATGGCAGGCCAGGGCTAGAACTTGCCTTCCCTCCTGGGCACCTCATGATCAGCTGAGCACAGGAAAAGCCAGTAGCAGCTCTGTCTCATGTGTCTGAGTCTCTGGATCAGGCATACCTGGGCTTGAAATAGTCTTTTTCTGTAGGGTGGGACTCTGACAAGCAGAGCTTGAGGTTGGCTTTTCTCTTGGATGGAGCTCTGATGAGCTATGGGGCCTGGATACATAAACTCATATATACCTACATTTAAATCAAAATGCGGGCATGGAGAAAGACTCGGGCGAGAGTCCACCATTCGTTAATGGGCCGCTGGGATTTGGGCCCTGGCACCACAGAGTTCACAAGCCCTGCCCTGCATGATATGAGTGCTAATGGGTATGGCCCCAAAACCAAAAAATAAATACATTTTTATTTTTATTTTTTTGGGTCACACCAGTGATGCTCAGGGGTTACTCTTGGCTCATCTTAATAAGATGTGGCCTGAATTTTTGTTTCCATCATGAATTTCTACCTGCTCAGACAAACCATAACAGTCATTATTTACTCCTTTCTTCAATATTCATCATGTTCAGGATATCATCTCTATGAGTGACATTGCTTCTATGCAAAAGCCGCCTAAGATGTCTCTAATGTCAACCACGCCAAAGCCAATAATTTTTTTTAATTTTTTATTATACCACCGTGAGACATACACTTACGAAGGTGTTGGACAATTGGTTCTTGGTAATACAGTATTCCAGCTCCCATCCCTCCACCAGTGCTCATTTCCACCACCAATGTACCCCACCCCCTCCCACCCACAGCCAGGCTGCCTCAACAGCAGTTGTAATAGTATATCTCACGGTGATATAATAAAGTATTAACTAAAAAATAAATAAATAAATAAATATCTGCAGGGCTAGCCACAATGTGTAAAATAAGAGGGAGAGAGATGCAGAGACAGAGAGAGACAGAGAGAGAAAGAGAGGAAACAGGGGCTACCTGCTGTTGAGACAAAGCCAATAAATTTTATGGTCCCTCCTCTTCTCTTGCTGGTTCCCAATCACCTTAAGCTTTGTTAGCTCACTTTTCTCTGTGCACAATGGTCCTGCTAATATCTTAGGTATGTTACTGCTCAAGTTACTTGTGCTTGCTTTTTCCCTTACCAGGGATGCTGTTTGTCCAAATATCCACAAGATTTCCTGACTCACCTACTTCACCTCTTTGTTCAAATGCCTCCTTCTCAGTGAGAACTTCACTGAACAATTTACTTACAGCAGATTTCCTACTTCCACCTTCAAGATCACTTTATTTCCCTCCCTTGATTCTTTTTATCCAAAATAATGGATAAAAATACAGTCTTCATGAGAAAGAAGCTTAGTTTGCAGCATTAATAGTTAACTGATATATATATATATATATATATATATATATATATTTACTTGTATAGGCATATATATTTGTGAGTAAATATATATGTGAACATGAGAATAAATGAGCAATTATTCAATTTTTAAAGATGTACTGAATCACTAAAGAGAACACATAAAATGGTTTAAAGGATGAGCTCAGAGGGTAAGAGACAGAAAGAAAGAAACTTTTTTCTAAGTATAAAGCAATCTTTGTTACATCCCTCCATATGAGTTTACAACTCATTACAACTATTACAACTCTGACCAGCCAGAACAATATGTTCTTCTGGCTTGGGCAACTAAAGCACTCTGGGCTCATCTTGGACCGGTCACAGTAATACTTGGGCTTTCCTACTAGGAAATAAGTGTTCTACCTTCTCTCAAGTCCCTTTGAGTTTTGAGAGTCTTAAGATTTTAATAAACAAAATAAGACTCTAAGAGTTTAAGAATCTTCAAGTTGTATTTTATATGTACAAGTGAGATGTTTCTATTTGGAATAGGGACTTCAGGGCAATAAAGCAAATTCATTGCATTAAGACACAGTTGGTAGCACTGTTAGGTATTAACATACAACACTAAAATGATTACCATGCCATACTAATGGGACAGATTCATGAATCCCTTGTCATAGTCAGGACACATTTTCAAGTGATTTCTTAGTTATTTGAAGATTGCTGACAACAAACTCTCAAGGGTTTCATTGAGGCATAGAGAAGCTAAGCAATTGTTCAGAATTTGGTAGTATGCACGTACAGCTAATATTCAACTTCCTGAATCTTCACCTAACTTAAGTGAATACTTGGACTCTGAAGCATAGACTGTCTGAAGTTAGAGCTGTTTCAGAAAAAAAAAATGCTATTCTTTTCTTATTTTGTTTTTACCAACTGTGGCCTAAATAAAGAGGCCTTTAAAAAACAACTTAAAATGACAGACAAGTACCAGATGGAGACAATTAACCTAATGTCCTATCAGCCTCATTGGCTCCAGGCCCAGACAATCCATCTCCATCCACCAAACCATTGTGATGGATAAGGAAAGCCATTCCCCAAAAGACAGACACTTGAGATTCTTTTAAATTCAAGGTCATGACTTCATATCACCTTTTTAAGAAGAACCAGCTTAAGGCCAGAGGTCCTTCTTTGAAATTATTTCTCTACCCAAAGTTGACTCTCCAGCTCCCTTTTGGGTTATGATCAATGGGATCATTTAATACAGGGCATAGTATGATGATGTCAGTGTGAAGATATTCTGTCACTGTCATATCTTTTAGAGATTATCATTGTATCCAAAGAAGGT
Source organism: Cryptotis parvus (assembly GCA_021461705.1). NCBI lineage: Eukaryota > Metazoa > Chordata > Mammalia > Eulipotyphla > Soricidae > Cryptotis > Cryptotis parvus. Next base: position 260,302 of record JAJIBD010023221.1, on the reverse strand, counting down.
GAGTATATTCATACATATCTGAAGCCAACAAGGTCTACCTCCTTTGCTTTATGCCTTTTCAACTTAGCTCTTGATGGCCTTTCAGAAAGTATTTACGTAGGTAGACATACTCTCAAAAACATGAGAAGTCACAGCTTCTGTGTTCCTAAATTAAATTACTCACTCAGAACTCAAAAATTCCCAGATGATCAATAGAACTTAGTACTTATTGACTCAGTATCAACTCAGAAGCTCTTCCAAGTACAATGGAGATATTTAACATTACATCAAATATTTAGAAATTGAGAACAAGTAAAAAATATCAAAACGTCCTGATAAAACTAACAGGACAAAAGGTACAAAGGTAACAAAGTTCTACTTAAGAATCTAAATTTAACTAAGAAAATTCATAATGACTGGGGCCAGAACAATAGTAGAGTGGGTAGGGTATATGCCTTGCATGCGGCACACCCAGTTTCAATCCTCAGCAAACCATATGGTCCCCTGAGCACTGCCAGGAGTAACCCCTTACTATCGCCAAGTGTGACCCAAAAAGTAAAAAGAAAGGAAAAGAAAATTCACAATGGGGGTTAGAGAGTCAATACAACGGGTTAAGCTTCTTCTTTAGCACCTCATATGATCCCTCAATCTCTACTGAAGTGATCCCTCAGTGCAGAGCCAGAAGCATCCCTGGGTGTGGCCCCTCCCAAAAAAAACTGAACTAAAAATTCTCAGTGAAAAAAAATATCATCATGCTCTAGCAATTAATGTAAAGGGAAGGAATCTTCATATTCAAATTTAAAAATATTTAGATTAGGTAAAAGAGAAATGCACACTAAATGTTTAGAAGAAACACATTTGAAAAATAATAGAAAAGTTCCCATCCAGAATGATAGAGTAAATGTATTTACTTTTGTTCTTTCTGCTGAATAAAGCTGAGACATTATAAAATTTATGTAAAAAAAATGAAGTTGAGTGAAACTGATATTTGGTTCAGGACCTCAGACCTAAACTGGGATGGCAGTTAGTACCTAGACTTTTCTCTTGGCATTACATATGTAGTACATTCTAGTACTAGAGAAGAGAGAAAATAAAAATGTCACTGGTAGAAAAGTAAGTAATACCAAAATAACCCTGTTTTCTCCAGTCAAAAAAATAGAATTGAGGGCCATCTCAGAAGAAATAATTTTAGAACTAAAACCATTTTACTCTACTTAACCGACACAAAACCCAGCCAAGGACTCAACAGCAGAATAGAAAAGGCAGAATAAAAGACATTATACTAAGTAAACTAAATCATAAAGTAGAAGACAATAACTGATACATTCACTTATGTAGACTAGAAATAAGCAAAGGAAATAAACTAACAAACTACTACAAAAATAACTCCAGAATCTGAGAAAATGATTACTAGAGAGGAAGCAGGTGAGGATAAAAGAGTAGAAGGGTCATTTGGATAGTGCAGTGGGACTAAAATTTGATGGAGGTGTGGTACGGTATATACATATATCAAAGTGCAAAGCTACAATTACAAACCTTACATAATATTATAAACTAATGAAGATACAACAAAATTGTTTTCTACAAAAGAGAAACTATGTTAGGAAAAGTTCAAATATAAATGACATTTTTCTAAGTAATAACACTAAATACTTTGTATAAAAAGTTTGAGGGCAATGTACATATAAAAGTAAATGGAAAGTGGAAAAGTGGTAAATTACCAAGGTAGATATTCTTTAAAACTACATAGAGAGAAAAATCCCCAAATCAATAATATTAAATTTGCCTCAAACAAATGTAAAAAGCTAAACAAAAATATAGAAAGAAGGAAATAATAAAGATAAAAGGATGAATAGATTATTTTAAACACAGACAAATAATAACTATCACTGTCTTCCCATTGTTCATCGATTTGCTCGAGTGGGCACCAGTAACATCTCCATATGTCCTGTCACAAGCAAGTGTAACCCAAGGGCATCTGCTTGCTCCAGGAACAGGAAGAGCAGCAAACCATTCTTCAGGTCATAGAATTGAGGTCCATAATTGTTAGTAGTTTTTGGCATAACAAATAAATAAAACACAGGTAGCTTGCCAGGCTCTGCCATGTAGGTGGTATATTCTCATGTTCCACCTATGCAGACATATTGCTTACACAAACACATTACACAGGGCTGGAGCACAGTGGGGGAGGGCGTTTGCTTGCAGGCGGCCAACCCGAGCTCAATCCCGGCATCCCATATGGTCCCCCGAGCAGCGCCAGGAGTCATTCCTGAGTGCAGAGCCAGGAGTAACCCCTGAGAACCGCTGGGTGTGATACAAGAAAACCCACAATACACATTCCTTACACACACACACACACACACACACACACACACACACACACACACACAAGAGAGAGAGAGAGAGCACATTCCTTTCTGTGTGCTGTCCTATCTTATTAGAGGCTGGCTCCAATTACCTGGGGCTTCCTGGGGACAGTGAAAGGCCCCTACCAGGACGGTCCCCGGAGGCTCCGCCCAGAGTAGATGGTCCTGCTAACCGAGCCTTCAGCATTGCCATTTCCCCACCTCCAGCCTCCACCCCAACCTCTCAGGCAGCTGCTTGCAGAATATCCCTAGGCACACCAAAGGACTGAAGACAGAAATGAACTTCAAAAGTACTGAAGGATTGGAGCTTGTGCCTGGCATGCATGATGTCGAAAGTCTGACCCCCAGCACGTCATGCTTCCCAGAGAAAGGAGAGTTAGCCTGGAGGCCCCAAGCAAGGCCAGGCCATAGCACTGAACCAGTCCTACTCAGCCCAATGGTCCTCTAAGCATTGTTTGGGAGGCTCCCAACCCAAAGATTTACTTTCTAATAAGTTAAATTCAAAGAAAAAATACCACCTAAGGACAAACTCGCATTGTCCCTTGAATTACTGTTACATAAAATAAGCATTTGGAACTGTTTACAGTCCCGAGACTCCCTGAATTTCACAATCTATGCCCCGTGACTGATGTGTTGGCACATTTAATGTGTTGGAAGTGAAACTTTTCTAGGTGGACACACAGAGTTTCAGTTCGGAGGACAGAGGCCATGTTTTAGCATTCAGTATGTGTCACCTGTATCCTCCTGACAATTCACGCTCGGCCCAGATCTCAAGAGGCCTGGGGAGAGAGAGGGCCCAGCTGGTGCAGGGGTGTAGCCAGCCGGCGACCTGATCCATTTTGCTCTGTTGTTTTCCTGGTTCTGGGGTACTCCCAGAGGTGCTCAGGGATTATGCCTGGCTTTGTGCTCCAGGGTGCTCCCAGAGATGTTTAGAGGACAGTGTGGTGGTAGGAATTAAACCCAGGCCTCCTGCAAACAGAACATGCAAAATATGTGTTCAGCCCACGGAGCTTTCTCTCTGGCCCCAAGAGGAGATCAGTCTGGTTGTGGGTCAGGGAAGAGTCCAGGCACAAGTGAGAACCAGGGCTGGCCTCTTGAGGAGCTGGCCCAGGCTAGGAGTGCTAAGGGAGCATGGACTGGGAGCAAGGCAGTCCTGAGGGAGAACGGGAGGACACCGCCTTCTGGAGAGCCCAGGAAGGCCTGGGATTCCACCATCCCTCCTGGGCTCTTCGGTGAGCGACTGGGCACAGGGAGAACCAGTAGCAGCTCTGCCCCATGTCAATTATAGACCTCATTCCCATGACCTGATGAGTTGGTTTGAGATTCTCTATGTTCCTGGAGCAAGCAGGTGCCCTTGGGCTCTACTTGCATGAGACAAGACATATGGAGATGTTACTGGTGCCCGCTTGAGCAAATCAATGATGAACGGGAAGACAGAGTGATACAGAGTGACTGAGTGAATGATATTGGTAATTTGTGTCTTCCTTCTATTTTTTTTGTTTATTTTAATTTTTATTTATTTATTTTTGTTTTGTGTGTGTGTGTCTTCCTTCTATTATCTTCTATTAACTATTATTAGAAGTGATCTTTTTTTTTTTTGCTTTTTTGGGTCACACCCGGAAATGCTCAGGGGTTTCTCCTGGCTCTGCACTCAGGAATTACTCCTGGTGGTGCTCGGGGACCATATGGGATGCCGGAGGTCGAACCCAGGCCGGCACAGGCCAGTTGCATGCAAGGCAAGCGCCCTACCCATTGGGCTATCGCCCAGAAAAAATAATAGACAAAATCAAATGAAACAAAAAACTATTTCAATAGTTGTTTCAAGAAGGTTAAAAATAGATCAATTCTGGGGCCGTAGCAATAGCCCAGTGGGTAGGGTGCTTGCCTTGCATGCAGCTGGCCTGTGCTGGCCTGGGTTCGACCTCCAGCATCCCATATGGTCCCCTGCGCACCACCAGGAGTAATTCCTGAGTGCAGAGCCAGGAGAAACCCCTGAGCATTGCCGGGTGTGACCCAAAAAAGCAAAAAAAAAAAAAAAAAAAGATCAATTCTAATAATAGTTAATAGAAGATAATAGAAGGAAGACACAAAAAAAATGAAAATAAATAAATAAAAATAAAAATAAACAAAAAATTGAAGGAAGACACAAATTACCAATATCATTCACTCTGTCACTCTGTATTACTCTGTCTTCCCGTTCATCATCGATTTGCTCGAGCGGGCACCAGTAACATTTCCATATGTCTTGTCTCATGCAAGTAGAGCCCAAGGGCACCTGCTTGCTCCAGGAACATAAAGAATCTCAAACCAACCCATCAGGTCATGGGAATGAGGTCTATAATTGACATGGGGCAGAGCTGCTACTGGCTCTCCCTGTGCCCAGCCGCTCACTAGGCGCCCAGGAGGGATGGTGGTTTCTAGCCCTGGCCCGCCACCCCAGCAGAGTCCTCAACAAGCCAGATGACCCCCCCACTCCATGAGGGCCTCCATTTTCCACATTCGGACTTCCCCCTCGTCAGAACTCCACCCAGCAGACCAGCCTATCACAGCCCTGCTTGCGCGGCCACTTGCGGCAGCGCTGTTCATCAATAAATGCTGGATTTAGAGATAACTACAAGAGTATGCCACCCACACGGCAGAGCCTGGCAAGCTACCCGTGTCGTATTTGATATGCCAAATACCAGTAACAATTATAGATCTCATTATAGACCAATATCATTCATAAACTAATAAATGACTCTAAGATTTTTTTTCTAGCTATCAAATTTAATGACAAATATTGAAGTCCATCCCTAAGATCTGAAACAAGGCTAGTGTCATCCAAGGTAAGTAATAAAAATTCTAGACAGGATGACTAAAAATGGAAAAGAAATTAAAGGCTTACATGTTGGAAAGGAAGAAATAAAACCTTCTTTACTGAGCAATGACTCGGCTGAAATTCTCAAGAAACTTATCAATCAAACCAGAATTGTTAGTGGTTTCAGTAAGGTCAAAGGATGAAATGTCATTCCCACTCCAGGAAAATGTCAATCCCATCTTTATGATGATGATAAACAGTGAAAACTATCTATGATGAATAGAATGAACCAAAATTATAAAAGCAATATTTTATATTGCATTTATATGTAATTGATATTACATATAGATTAACACTCTCAAAAAAACTTTAGATGAAAATCTCACAGATCATGAACAGAACTTGCAAAACACTAATGAAAGGGGGAAAAGTTTATCTAAATAAATGGAGAGATAGAGTGTGTCAATGGATTAAAAAAATTTGACACAGTACAGATGCAGAGTCTCACACAAATTTTAAGATTGAGCAAATTCCTGTCAAAATTCCATCAAGAGTTTTTACATAGACAAATATTCTAAGTAAATGGAAAGAGAACTCAAATAACAAAACTACTTTGACATTTAAGAATAAAATATGATAAATTTATACATGTAATTCATCTTTTCTACTAAGAATGTTACATTTTCAGAGGGATAGCTACATAGAATATTGGAACATTCAAATTAAAAAAATGGTTCACAATGAACAGAAAACTTATTTTTTACAGAACTTAAAAACTATTTAACAGTGGACAAATTTCTGCAAAAAAAATGCTTGGAGTAACTGGGCATTTAATAAAATATATATAAGTAATTTTTAATTCAACTTCAACTTCACACTTTGTAAGGCCCTTGAGGCCAAAATAAAGTCAGACTTTTATAGGAAGTGACTGAATTTAACCAATTCCAACTTTAAATCCTTGTTCCATCACTTAGCTCTTTTGTGTCCTTCACAAATCACTTAAACTTTCTAAGATGAATTAGAATGAGAATAAGATCTTACAGAGAAGGCTTTGAAGAGGAACTTAAAGCAGTATATAAATTATAGGGTATATGTTTTCACACATGTATGTGTGTTGATAAGCTTGCAGATTAGAGAGACACAGCTTGCATATCTCAGGTTCTCTCTCTAGACATATACATATCTATTTTTTAAATATTATATATTTTAACCTGCCCCTCAAAGTGTTGCAGGTGTGGCTGTAGTGCCCGGCAGCATGGGCAGGTGGTAGACAAGAGACAGACTTGTCTACACCCAAGGCTCTGCCCGGGGGCCCTGGATGGTTGATGGTCTGACATAGAAAAAGACTGGGCCCCCTGGGATGAACCCACAGCCACAGTAGAGCCTGGCAAGCTACCCATGGTGTATTTGATATGCCAAAAACATTAATAATAATGGACCTCATTCCCAATGAATGGAGATGTTACTGGTGCCCGCTCAAGCAAATTGATGAACAACGGGAAGACAAGTGACAAGTGACAAGTGATATATTTTAAAATACAGGTGAAAGTATATTATACACCCTGCCCTCAAGTTGTTACAGGTGTGGCTGTGGTGTCCAGCTGCGTTGTTGGTAGGTGGCAAACAGGAGACAGGCTTATCTACACCTCCAGGGCTCTGCCTCGTGGGCCCTGGATGGTTGATGGTCTGACATAGAAAAAGACTGTGCCCCTTGGGATCAACCCAGAGCCATGGCAGAGCCTGGCAAGCTGCCAGTGGTGTATTCAATATGCCAAAAACAGTAACAATAATGGACCTCATTCCCAATGAATGGAGACCTTACTGGCACCCGCTCAAGCAAATCGATGAACAATGGGAAGACAAATGATACAAGTGATACAGGTGAAAGATTGGTTCTAGAATATGAATGGTGATAATCTTCAAGAAGCTGTGAATTCTGGTGATGTTCACTATTTTCTTTATGAATAAAAGATAAATAAGTTGTCTCTCGGGTTGTTCCTATGTTCTCTGAGCAATTGCTGGTGACCAATTTTAGATTTATAGAGGAGTCCAACAGTTGTTGTAAAGGTACTGGGGGATACCCATTAAGCCCCCACTCCCTTTACACGCAGGAGTGACTTACTACATTTTCTTTTTATATAAGTACTTCTTTGACTCGGTTCTCACTTTTTAAAAACTAAGGGAATCGGGGACATTGATGGTGGGAAATGAGCACTGGTAGAGGGATGGGTGCTGGAACACTGTAAGATGTAACCCAAATATGAAAATCTTTGTAATTGTATATCTCACGGTGGTATAATAAAAATATTAAATTAAAAAAAACTAAATAAAAGCATTTGGGAATAGAGACTATTCTAAGAACAAGTAGCATACTTTTTACTTTTCCGTTGGAGACATTTGAGCAGCATCAAATTTGTTTCTGAGAATCGTATCTAAGAAATGACGTGTTTTATTTCCTACATCTGGGACCATGTCAGAGGCATTCATGCTATGCTTCCTAAATACCTCAAAGACATCCAGGGCTACAGCTAAGGCAGGCAAACAGCTGGCTGGATGCCAGTCTCCTTTGGGTATTCTAGCAAGCTTTGAGTCCTCAGACCCTAGTATTCCTGTGGCTCAGAACCAGAAAGGCATGAATGCCTTCTCACACCCTGCACCAGTATAGCCCAGAGGGTTACTCAGAGGCCAAAAGAAATAGGTCATAGGCATGACAGCTGTAATCAGCTCCCTTTTAACCTTAAAAGAAAATCCAAGTGTCTTCGTAAACCCTGGGAAGTAGGAAAATCCCCGAGGCCTCACTCGACACAATCAGTATATTACATAAAATTTAGTTGTCAATCAAATGTTTTTACATCAAACCATGTTCAGTGGAATGCAAATATCACACAAAGAATTCATTGATTCTTTTGAAAGACCAAAGTCAACCTAGCCGGCAGATTGGCAATTTGGCAGCAGGGCAGAAATGGAACCTCACTGGAAGGGAAATGAAAATATGGAATGTGTAAAGGGTGCAGGTTGGGTAGTCCTGTGTACTGCTTTCACAGAACTTGACCACCATAACAATCAGAAATAAGTCAGGACGTCAATGTTCATGAAGATCTCTCTAGATAGACAAATTTGGGGATTTTCACGTAATAGTTTTAAATCATCGTCTTCTGCAAGGAGACCAATGTATCCTATCCCATTCTGATTCAACTACAGGAGCAGAAGTTCTTGTGGCCAGAACTATAGTATGGAATGTAGGCATTTTTCTTGCATGGGGTTGACTTTGGTTCAATCCTATGCTTCCCATATGGCCCCCTGAGCATTGCTAGGAGTGATTCCTCAGTGCAGAGCCTGAACTAAACCCTGAGCATTTCTGGATGTAGCCCAAAACAAAAAGCAAAACAAAACAAAAAGTACAGAACTTCTTACAAGATCAAGCTATCAGATTGTTACTGGTTATCGAATGAGTTGGTTGAAATTCCCAGAGCACATTCCACTCAGACTAAGAGTCTAGGACCATATCTTCCTTCCGAGCAAACAGATTGCACAAAGAGACTTTGCCAGGGCATCAGCATGATGTCAAATTCCCTTCTTCCCTCTGACCTTGCTTTTTGCTTAGCCACTAGAGCTTCCAGTCATGCTACCACTTAAAGCTCTCTGGGAAAGCATCCCTTTAGCTCCCACTACTAGTGCCTGGAAAGCTGTGAAATACTTATCCAAATGCCATCAGCCACTTATCCAAAACTACTTTATCTCTTAGGATCATCTTCCTTTATCTCTCATGGCAAAATTTCTCAGCTTCCAACCACTTTGCAGACTTAAAACAGTTTATTTCAAAGATAAACAAATAGATCCAACTTAGTATTAGGAAACTGGAAAATGTGCTTTTGTTGTTGCTATTGTTCAAGACTCACACCATGACCAATAACAAGATGCGCTCAGCGGATCCTACTGTCTTGGTTAGCACTAGGAGCTGAAAACAGAGGTAGCAGGAACATGCAGATATCAGAAGGTCCAGAGCTTTCTATAGCTCACATGATATTTTTCATGCAGTGTAATGACCGATGTGCCCCTTGGCACATGGCAGTTAGTGTCTCTGACTAGCAACTGAAGTTGCCTTGAGAATAGGCACCATCTTGACCCAACTTTACAGAGTGAAAAGGAACAGTCCAGGAATGAAGAGCTTGATCAGAAAATAGAACTAAGACAAGCATAAAGTTCCAGTAACACGTAAGTCTAGGTTTATCATAAAAGTTATCAGATCAAATATTAAAACAGTGAGCACTCAAACCCAAGGAGCTGAATAAAGTAAGAAAGTACAGCACTCAGCAATTTTTGAATGAGTGAGAGTTATGACTCGTGTGCTTTTAGTGCCTGAGAAGTGTTATAAACAGCCAAGGGGAAGGGATTTTCCCATATGCTTTTTCAAACACACAGATGTATGCACCCACCCACACATACATTTTAACACTGTCTTGTATTTTTCAGATGGTTCCAAAATTTAAAACAAATGGCTTACTTGGATAAAGACTTTGTTTGTGCCAAGTTTTCACCAGCAATGAGCTATACCAAAGGAGTTAAAAGCAGGAACGTGTAAAGCAGCTTCAGAACATAAACCAGGATTCTGACCTTTGGTGGAAGAGAGCAGATCCCCTCTGTGAGAGGCGCCTGGGAAGATGGGGCATCTGAGGGCAGCTTCCTGGAGGGGCGCCTGTGCTTGCTGGTTAGGTAGAGCTTGTGGATGCAGCATTGTTGGTACGCACCATCCTGCCCACAATTTTTCTTCCTCCCTCAAGCCTCATTGTTGAGCCTTGTTGGGAGGGCGCCAGGTCTAGAGGGGTTGTCCTGCTATACAGTCATAGATTTATGCAAAAGGAGGAAAAAGATGGTCAGAATAAGAAAGAATAAGAGTAAGAATAAGAATAAGAATATTACTAGAAGAAAAGAAAAAAATAAAGCAAGCTGAAAATCTAATTCGTTTTTGAGGCCAGAGCGATAGCACAGTGGGGAGGGTGTTTGCTTTGCATGCGGCCGACCTGGGTTCCATCCTCGGCATCCCATATGGTCCCTGAGCACTGCCAGAAGTAATTCCTGAGTGCAGAGCCAGGAATAAGCCCTGAGCATCTCCAGGTGTGACCCAAAAAGAAAGAAAGAAAGAAAGAAAGAAAGAAAGAAAGGAAGGAAGGAAGGAAGGAAGGAAGGAAGGAAGGAAGGAAGGAAGAAGGAAGGAAGGAAGGAAGAAGAAAAGGAAGGAAGGAAGGAAGGAAGGAAGGAAGGAAGGAAGGAGGAAGGAAGGAGGAAGGAAGGGGAAGGAAGGAGGAGGAGGAGGAAGGAGGAAGGAGGGGAAGGAGGAAGGAAGGAAGGAAGAAGAAGGAAGGAAAAGGAAGGAAGGAAGGAAGAAGAAGGAAGAAGAAAGAAGAAGAAGAAAGAAAGAAAGAAAGAAAGAAAGAAAGAAAGAAAGAAAGAAAGAAAGAAAGAAAGAAAAAGAAAGAAAGAAAGAAAGAAAGAAAGAAAAGAAAGAAAGAAAGAAAGAAAGAAAGAAAATCTAATTAGTTTTTATGGCAAGGTCCTCTTATTTCATCTCTGAACCATGTGCAGTGTCACAAAGGCCTTTCTTGGTTGACCAGCTGACAGACTTCCAAGTAACATTGGATCCATCTGACCTGAGCTCACTGATTCACAAAACTCCCCACTATTACTGTGGCCTTCCTAGTATTATGGCCTTGCCTTTCACACACACCTCCTGCAAGTCAGAACAACACTAGTTGAAGGATTTCTTTTCATTTCAATCTGAACCGAGGACAAGAAAAACCAAAACTCATCCCCACTACTACCCCACCCTCTTTCTCCCAATGCCCCACCTTTGGCCTTACCATTTCACACTTCATCTTCAGTGGGAAAAAAAAAAGTCAAGCTGGAAAATACATCTGAATTCCAGGTCATGATGTCTTCTACTCACACTTTCATTCTTGTCCTGGAAATAACCAAAAGAAGTTTGGTTATAGCACCACTGTTGCATGAATAAGATCAAAATGGAAGATGTGGAAATGATATTTTTGTACCTTAATACTCTATGCCATGCTTGAAATCTGATTAACAACAGAAATTAGTTTAACTTTAGTAAAGGTATCACTGTCACTGTCTTCCCATTCATCTTTGATGTGCTCGAGCGGGCACCAGTAACATCTCCATATGACCTGTCTCATGCAAGTAGAGCCCAAGGGCACCTGCTTGCTCCAGGAACATAAAGAGCCTCAAACCATTCCATCAGGTCATGGGAATGAGGTCTATAATTGTTACTGGTATCTGGCATATCAAATACGACACGGGTAGCTTGCCAGGCTCTACCATGCGGGTAGCATACTCTTGTAGTCATCTCAAATTCCAGCATTTATTGATGAACTGCGCGGCCGCTTGTGGCCGGGTAAGCCAGGCTATGATAGGCTGGTCTACTGGGTGGAGTTCTGACTAGGGGGAAGTCCGGATGTGGAAAATGGAGGTCCTCATGGAGTGGGGGTCGTCTGGCTTGTTGTGAGGCTCTGCTGGGGTGGCGGGCCAGGGCTAGAACCTGCCATCCCTCCCGGGCACCTCATGAGCGGCTGGGCACAGTGAGAGCCAGTAGCAGCGCTGCTCCATGTCTTTAGTAAAGGTAGGGATTTTTTTTTTTGCTGAGGCAGGGTTAAAAACAAATTTTATCAATGTCATTAAAATGGAATTATACACCACTGCCCTGACCTCAAAGGGTAGAAAGACTCCAATTATTAACCCCCCCACACACACACAAACACCAAAAAAATGCAGATGGACAACATAGAAGTCTTAAGCTCATCGAAAAGAATGATTGGGAAATCCAACTATGACTATAAGATTTGAAAACTAGAACATAATTGAAGTATCACTCAAGGAAAAAAAAAGCAAAATTGATATCCATGCCCATCAAACACTAAAGCTATTTGTACGTAAATGTTATTATGAGGATCACTTCTCTAAAATTTTTTCAATAAAATTACAATTAATTTGCATTTCAAACAATAGTTTCTGTGCACTATCACTTGGACACAAGTGTACTCTGCTCCAGGGAAAGTATGTATTTATTTGTTAGATTTCACTTGTACACCAACCCTGGTGGACCTCATGTAACTTCAGCCAAAAAAAAACTGATCCTCTGAGGTTGATATGGTTATAATGTTTTGGAAAGAAAACGCTACAGCTGTGTTATAATTAAGCAGCTCTGACAGGACAGGAACTTTCTACTACAGGGAACAAAATTTCCATTACCTTGTAACAAATGAGAAAGTACTGTAATTTGTTCAATTACCAAAACATAGCCCCATTTATGATGTCATTTGGAATACTAGTTTACTGAGTTTTATGTTATTTATGGTTTTATGCCTGACAAAGCAATGTTTTTAAACTTGAAATGGGATATTGTGTTTGACCCTGGAACTGATATCCTAATCCAGTTTATTTTGTCCTCCTACTCATATATTAATGCAAGGTGAATTCAGAAATCTGAGGAGCAAATGCAATTTGGGGAAGCTAAGAAATGAAAACCTATTTCTAAACTAGTTACCTACATATGATCCTACGTATTTTGCTTGATGCACAGATGGAGAGCACATTTAACTACCATCCATGCACCTAGACTATGCGCTAATAATGGGTACAAACTGGCACTATGCCGATTTGGTCCTGGATACCATTTTGGGATGAACTAGTTCCAGCAAAAATAATAATTTATCAAACAGTTCCAAGTAAAGTATCCAATAAAAAGCTAAAATTTGAAATGACTAATAGAGTCTCAGCTTTAAGAAATAAACCAACCATCATTTTCAAGCTGCTTTAGAAGAAACCACCCCAGAATATAAAATCACAAGCAGGAAACTATAAGCCATTATCAAAAGCAGCCCTAAAAAATCAAAGGAAATGTGATACTAAGAAAGCTGCAAAACAGGAAGCAAGAAGTGAGTAGACCAAGACCCAGACACTCCCTCCACTCCACAGATCACACTACAGAATACTGTGTCTTAGTTAACATCTGGAGACCCTAAGACAGATGAAAAATTCAAGCACTTAAAGAAGATCTGAAAGTAATTGGACCTTGAAAGAACAAGTAGCAACTGAAACACAGCTAGAAAAACACTGCACTGGAGAAATTTTTTAAATACATCATCCTTTTCCAGGAGCTGGAAAAACTGGAATTGTTCATTTTCAAGATTTACAGAGAACAAGTTAATACAAATAATAAAAACACATCAGCTGTGAAAACCCAGAGAGAATCTTTGTATAAAACCTGCCCATCATGTACTTATACTTATCCTTTATTTAGTCACGTATCCATACTTTAGAATAGATGTGAAATTAATTAACAATATGCATTATATTGATTTTTCCTACCTTTCAATATACATTATAGAAAAGAGATACCAGTGTTTTACTAAATGTGGGAAATGGTAATGGCAGATTAAAACTCACCATTGAATATACACAAAGAGACTTAAGTGATAAACTCTAAATATCTGCAGGGCTAGCCACAATGTGTAAAAGAAGAGGGAGAGAGATGCAGAGACAGAGAGAGAGAGGACAGAGAGAGAAAGAGGAAACAGGGCTACCTGCTATTGAGGCAGCCTGGGGGTGGGTGGGAGGGAGTGGGGTACATTGGTGGTGGAAATGGGGCACTGGTGGAGGGATGGGTGCTGGAATACTGTATTACCAAGAACCAATTATGAACACCTTTGTAATTGTATGTCTCACGGTAGTATAATAAAAAAAATTTTTAATTTAAAAAAATAAATAAATAAACCCTGAAAAATTAAATAGTAAATATTATTGGGGCCAAAGAGATAGTACAGTATGTAAGAAACTTGTCTGGCAAACAACCAACCTTGGTTTGGGTCCCAGTGTCACAGATGGCCACCTGAGTTCTACCAGATCTGTCCTCAACAGATCTTTGAGGACAGAGACAGAAATAAGCCCTGAAATAAGCCACTGGATGTGGCCCCCTGAAACAAAACAAAATATATAAGATTAATCAATATTATCTACCATACAAATAAATCAAGGCATTTTGTTTAAAAATTCATGTACCCATTATGTTGGTTAAAAAATTATTAGTTTCTTTTCATTGAACTTGTTAAATTGTTCAATATTAGCATAATTCAGTAATATTGTAGAAAACTGAATCATTTATAGTTCACTTTTCCAGAATTCTTTACAATTTCTATTTTTTATTGTGTAACCAAAATTTTGCCTTTTCAAGAGTGTGAATATTTGCGGATCCCCTAGAAGAGTCTAAATAGGCACTTGGGTGTCAGTTCTCCTTTGCATTTGATGACTTCTTTGGTGGCCTGAAATGGTCAGAGATAGAGCCGAGCACGGAATTCTAGTATGTCTTCTGTCTCATTTATTTCTGAACATTTATTTGGTGCCTCTTAGGAACTTAGCTTTATCAGAATATAATCAAAGATTTAATTAAAATGAAACCTGTCTGGAAGGGCATTAATAATGTGATAAAATTTTCTAAGAGGAGTTTAAAAATATTAGGTAGCTGATGAGAGGGCCGGCTGGGGTGAGGGTGGGTGGGGCAGGAGCAGGAAGCCAGGAACGCTGGAGAAGGGAAGATGAAGCCGGTGGCAGGATGGTGATGGAGCATTGTGCGTCTAAACCCAACTGCGAATAGATCATGTTACTTACATAAAATAGATTTGGGAGAAAAAATGTTAATTAAAAATAATTAAAATATACTAAGAAGAGAATATGGCAAGAAAGGAACACAGTGAAAGAGCTTTAGGAAGCCAAGGGAAGTGGTTTAACTTGGCTCGTCATTAGTGATGCCACTACAGAGGACTCCCTGGCTTTCTAGGTGGGGCTGCTCCAGAGAAGCAGGTCCCTGAAGCGTCCAGTAGAGACAAAGAGTGGCTAAATTCATGAGCGAGGGGAGGGCATCAAGCAACAGCAAGTGAAGGTTTACTATGGCTTGTCAATGTTCAGTTTTTAGCTTGAATACAGATTTGAGGTTGTACAGGCACAGGTAACAGATCTCTTTTTTAATGTCACTCAGCTGAAACTACATATACGGTGTTCTACCTCATGTTCAGTTTACTTTGGAGAATGCCTCTTCCCTGCTGTGGACAACATACTTTCCTCACTCTTTACTAGGTGGAGACAGGCTGGGCCTCCAGGCATATGCTCCTGTTTCTGTGCTCCTTATTGAAGATGATGTCCAGGGAAGAAGCAAACAAGTCTGCCAGGGCACTTTCACACTCAGGGGTCTTGAGAAATAAGTCCTTGCCAAAAGTAACAGTTGCTTAAAGTGACAAGAACTTTCTCCAGAATGAGAAAAGCTATTTTCATCAATGAAATACAACATTCAAATGTAACAAATCTTGCTTTTGCAAGCAGAAGGAAGGAAGGAAGGAAGGAAGGAAGGAAGGAAGGAAGGAAGGAAGGAAGGAAGGAAGGGAGGAGGGAGGGAGGGAGGGAGGGAGGGAGGAGGAGGGAGGGAGGAGGAGGGAGGAAGGAAGGAAGGAAGGAAGGAAGGAAGGAAGGAAGGAAGGAAGGAAGGAAGGAAGGAAGGAAGGAAGGAAGGAAGAAGGAAGGAAGGAAGGAAGGCAGGCAGGCAGGGAAAGGAAGGCAGGCAGGCAGGCAGGCAGGCAGGCAGGCAGGAAGGAAGGAAGGAAGGAAGGAAGGAAGGAAGGAAGGAAGGAAGGAAGGAAGGAAGGAAGGAAGGAAGGAAGGAAGGAAGGAAGGAAGGAAGGAAGGAAGGAAGGAAGGAAGGAAGGAAGGAAGGAAGGAGGAAGGCAGGAAGGAAGGAAGGAAGGAAGGAAGGAAGGAAGGAAGAAAGGAAGGCAGGCAGGCAGGCAGGCAGGCAGGCAGGCAGGAAGGAAGGAAGGAAGGAAGGAAGGAAGGAAGGAAGGAAGGAAGGAAGGAAGGAAGGAAGGAAGGAAGGAAGGAAGGAAGGAAGGAAGGAAGGAAGGAAGGAAGGAAGGAAGGAAGGAAAAGGACTATTTGATTGTCTTCCTGCAAGTTTTGTTCTCATAAAATCTTTCTGCAAGTTTTTTTTTTCTCAGAAAAACCTAAGCAGATGAGTGATTTCACTGCTCTCTGCAGAAGCTCTGATGAGAGAAAACAGGCCCAGCCGCGGTGTTTTCCTCTGTGAAAGGAAACAGGCCTTCCCACCAGTCCCAGAGAAAGTGTTGAAATTCCTCCTTACACTACTAGAGCTCTATGATCCAAAGTCTTTCCATGACTGGAGGAACTGTAGGAAAATCTTTTCCTTCCCTTCCAGAGGCTCCTGGAGAGCCAAGTCTAGTTCTTATCCATCTCTAAGCCAGGCCATTGATTGCACTGAGAAAACCTGACCAAGAGATTTATTCCCTGGACTAAAGCACAGATGGTTTTTTTTTTCTGTTGTTTTATTTTAAAAAAAAAAACAAAACAAAACATGTCTGGTAATGAAATCTGCAATATGAATTCTCCAAAGCAAGCAGAACTTCCATTTCCATTGTGCTTTCATGGAGGGAGAGGGTGAGAAGTAGGGAAAAGACTAGTCTGACTTTCTTCCTAAAGGATATCCTTGATCTTGGACTGATCCACCTATACAGCAAGGACAGGTGGGAATGAAGAGTTGGATTTGTGGTACTATAGGGACAGTGGTCTTGGCCACGTAAGTAGTGGTGGGGTGCAGTAACTTTGTATGTCAACATCATAAGCATTAAGAAACCATGTTACCTAGCTGATAATTATATCCTAACCTATATAGATGTAATATATATACACACACATATACACACATATATACAAATATATACACATATATTAAATACTGGAGAAATGAATATGAAATACTGGAGAAATGCATTAAGATCTGTATACAGATGATTTATTATTTTATTCATTGACTTATTGGTTTACAACATAAGCATAGTTGAAAGCCTATATGTGGGACACCCACATCCAATATAGGTTTTACCATATCTCTGATTTAGTTTTGTCATTTTTGTACATTCATTTTGCATCAGCCTGCTCCTTGAGGTGTTGCAGGTGTTGCTATGGTGCCCAGCTGCATTGACAGGTGGCAGACAGGAGACAGGCTTGTCTACACCAAATGCTCTGCCCCGTGGTCCCTGGATGGTTGATGGCCTGACATAGAAAAAGACTGGGCCCCCTGGGATGAACCCAGAGCCACAGCAGAGCCTGGCAAGCTACCCGTGGTGTATTTGATATGCCAAAAACAGTAACAATAATGGACCACATTCCCAGCGAATGGAGACGTTACTGGCGCCTGCTTGAACAAATCGATGAAGAACAGGAAGACAAGTGATATAAGTGATACATTTGCATCAGTTGTTTATATTCCACATATAAATGAAACCTTTCATTCACTATTTTCCACTTTCCTACTACATTTAGCATAATCACCTCAAATGCCATCCACTTGTGTTTTCGCTGGCTGAGTAATATATACATGATATATGTGGCTTAATTGTGTTACTACTTATTGCAGTTGACTTGGGCCACATACAACAGTGCTTGTTTCCATTCTTGACTCCAAAAACAGGGATCATTCTTGGTAGGGTTCAGGGAACTATACGGAATATTAGGGATCGAACTCAAGTTGGCCACGTACAAGACAAATGCCCAGCTGTGGCAGTATCCCTCAAGCCCCTCTAAGTTTGTCTGTATCCAGACATCTGTTAAAGAACATTTAAGTTGATTCCATGTTTGTTTTCACAATGTGAAAAAATGCTATTATGAATATCGGATATAAGTATCACTTCCAAATAGTGTTTTCAAGTCTTTCTCATAATTGTTTACAACAAGTGGTATTACTAGGTCATGTGGAATTTTCATTTTTGTTTCTGTAAGGAATCTCCATGAACTTTTCATAAAAAACTGCATTAATTTATTAAAGCTCCCACCAACAGCGTACCAGGCGCCAGCGTACCACAGCATTGCCAACATTTATTGCTTCAAATACTTTTAATATAGGCCATTCTCAATGGTGTGAGGTGATACTTCACTGTGGTTTTCATTTTCATTTTCCCCTTGAGTTATGTTGAGCTTTTTTTTATGTGTCTGTGAACCATCTGTATGTCTTCTTCTTCAAAAAAAAAACAACCTGTCTATTCTGGTCTTTTGACCATTTGTTATTGGATTTCTTGATTTTGGGAGGATTTTTTGAGTTATTTGTCATGTATATAAACCTCTTGCCAGATGTATGTTATGAAAATATGTTTCCAAGTTTTGACATTACTTTTTGTTCTGTGGTCATCTGGGGTAGTTTTTTTTTATAGTTCTTTGTTGTGTTGTAGTTTTTTTTAAAATTCCAAATAGTCCTATTTATTACTCTTGCTTTTGTTTCCCTTGCCAATAAAGTTAAGATTACAAATGCTAATTATTATATCCTAGAGTAATTCCTCTGAATTTTCTTCAAGGAATTTTATGACTTCAAGTCTCATATTCAAGCACTTAATCCATTTTGAGATTATTTTGGGGCTATGGTGCTAAATAGTACAGTTTCCTTCATTTTTCTTCCATTTCCTTTTCTTCCTCCTCCTCCTCCTCATCCACCACCACTTGTTCTGACTTCTTATCCTTTTCTTCCTCATCCTCTTTCTTCTCTCTCCTTCTTTCTTCTTCTGCTTTAGAACTAACAAATATGCATGGAGGCATTTATTTATTGAATAGTTTCGCTGTAAGCTAGCTGAATATTCCACCAATAAATACATCAGTGACATTCAAGTGTCAGAATGTGTAGGATTTATACCCTGTGTGGTTCAGCTTTTTCAGAGGATGATTTTGCAGTCTCTCACCTTGTGAAGCAGAGGATCTGAGAATGTTTGTGAATCTATGGCTAGCAATTAATTTAATTCCTTATTTTTCACCTAATATTTAAGATTATTTTTAATTTAAAAATGTAGCTATTATATAGCGCCATTTTACAAAGCTACTGATATTTGCATTTTAGTATTCAGTATCAATCCCTCCACCAGTGTCAACTTCCCTCTTCCAATGCTCCCAGATTCTCTCTCCTTCCCAACCCCCAATACTTGTCAACTTGACAGGCATATTACAGAGTTTATAACAGTAGCTGTTGCTAGATCTCATTTTCATTTCTGTTGAATCTATGTTTTGGGTATATAACTACACCCCTCACTCAATCACTGGTATAAGTAACTGATGCATGTTAACCCATTAGTTTTTGTTTTCTTCTTTCCCTCTTGATTTCTTTCCTTCTCCATCTGTCTCCTCTTTAAATAATGTTTCATCCATTTTTTAATATATGACTAATTTCTTCAATTGGGAATATTCATTGTTCCAATTATTTTTGCAAATCTCATCTCCTGAATGTGAGATGATAGTATAGAACTGTATTGTAACATCAAGTATAAAAGTGAAGCATAAATCTCCTTGTTAAAAAATTAAAAGTAAAGGTTCATAAGAAGCTCTGGATGGTTGATGATCTGACATAGAAAAAGACTGGGACCCCTGGGATGAACCCAGAGCCATGGCAGAGCCTGGCAAGTTACCCATGGTATATTCGATATGCCAAAAACAGTAACAATAAAAAGAAGTTATAAATTAAAAGAATTTTATTTCTTCTAACACCTCATCTATTCCAAAATTATTTAAGAATAATGCACTTGAGTTTCTAGTATTCTAAAACTCAATAATTAGATGAATTATTTCTTTGGCTAACTGCTACTTCTCATATTATAAGTCTTCATTTAGTTATCAATATTTCTTCTTTATTTTTCTGGAATAGATTCTCCAGAAATTTGTAATAGGCTTCTGATTTGTCAAGGATTATAAGTTTTTTGCAGACCTTATGAAATATTTTCACCATTTATTTTTTGTTTGAGATCAAATTCTAGTTTAAAATCATGTATCAAAGCATGTAAAGCTTTTAGTCTATTGCTTCTAAAACCTCTCTCTTGATTTTCAGAAATTTTATCCCAATCTGATGCCCATGTTTTAATAAAGAACATACATTTGTGTTTGTTTTTTTGTTATCCTTAGTTGGGCTGTAGGGAACTTCCACCATCTGTGTTTTCTGCTTTTTATTTTTTTTACCACACCTGGCGGTGCTCAAGGATCTTTCCTGGCAGAGCTAGGGGGGACCATACAAGGTGCCAGGGTCGAACTCATGTTGTCTGCATGAAAAGCAAGAATGCTACCTTCTGTGTTGTATGTTATCAAACTCATATGATAGAAGAACATGTAGTCTATCATATGAGTTTACTTTACCAACTGGTGTCTATTTGAGGACTCATACCTTAATTTGTGAACATGTTGTTTAGTTGCTCTGCCTTCTTCATTTCTGCCATTTTCTTTTCCTTTCCCAAGTTTAATCAGGCAGCATTTATAACTTTTTGACAAAGTGTATTTCATAATGATCTTTTAATACTTTGTCCTAGGGGGCTACATTTTAGGGAAATCATTGCTTCTACATTTCAACTTACAAGTTTAATTGTTAATTATGTTAATTCTGTTCTCTAACAACTTTTCAAAAATCTTATTTTGTCTCAAGAGCCCTAATGTTGTTTTAACTTGTATATGAAATATCATCCTCCCTTCTTGTAACATATATCATATATAATATTAAATTATATTAATTAATACCCTGATTCCATAAACATTATTGCCTAAGGTATATTTGCTTTATGAAACTTGCAATTTGTTTTTTTTTTAATTTTTTATTTTTACAATTACAAAGATATACAATTAAAAAGTTCATATTTGGGTTTTGGTCATACAGTGTAGCAGCACCCATCCGCCACCAGTGCCCATCTCCCACCACCAACGTCTCCGGTTCCCTCCCCCTACCCCCAGCCCTCCTCATGGCAGGTTCTTTATTTCTTTCCATTTCTCTATCTTTCTCTTTTCCTTCCTCTCCAGACTATGGATTACAGAACATACATTAAAGGGTTGTCGTGTGTATCCTTTTTGCCTCTATTTAATGCTCAGTTCTAGGTTGGCATTAGTACCCTCACAATTGTTAGCACACTGTTCCATTTTCTGTCTTACCTAGCCTCTGACTCCCACACGTTTGTGATAATTTCCACCTTTGACAGGACCTCCTGATGTATGTTTCACTTGACCTTGGATATTGGTATCATAATATGTACCTATATATTTATGTTATGCAGATAAATGCAGTCATTCTGTAACTGTCTCTCTCCTTCTGGCTAATTTCGCTCAACATAATCTTCTCCATGTCCATCCATTTGTAGGCAAATTTTATAGCTCTGCAAGCATTCATCAGGAAACAAGAAAGGGCCCACATAAATAACCTGACTACACAGCTGAAGACATTAGAGAAAGACCAACAAAAGGAGCCCAACCCAGGCAGAAAAAGGAAATAATAAAACTTAGAGAGGAAATCAATGAGTTGGAAACCAAAAAACAATCCAAAAGATTAATGAAACCAAGAGCTGGTTTTTTGAAAAATAAACAAGATTGACAAACCATTGGCAAGACTTGTAAGGACAGGGAAAGAGAGAACCCCAAATAAACAGAATCAGAAATAAAAAGGGTGACATCACAACAGAAACCACAGAAATCCAAAAGATCATCAGAGATTACTTTGAGAGCCTGTATGCCGTGAAACATGAGAATCTAGAAGAAATGGATCAATTCCTGAAGTCCTATAACCTCCCACGGCTGAAACAAGAAGACCTCCAATACCTGAATAAGCCTATCACCATTGAGGAAATAGAAACAGTAATTAAAAGACTTCCCAAACACAAAAGCCCAGGTCCAGATGGATTCCCTAGAAACTTGCAATTTGAATGTGACGGACAAGTAATTTTACCTGCCACACTGGTGACACTGAGTTTCATGCAATGTTTGAAGATTTATAATTAGCCACATTCTGTTGCCTTGACTGCAGAGTACATGGACTTACGTTTAGTGATAAATATACATGCTCAGATAAATGATATCAGTCCTTGAAGGAAGACAGTCTGAACTGTTACTTAAATAGTTCAAATAATTTTGCTAGTAAACTAGCAACCAATGACAATTACTAGTAGTCTATAAATTATTTTGTTTCAGCCTCAACATTTTTAAACATTAAAAAGGACATTTATTCATAATTCAAAACACACTAAGCACATAGGAAAATGGTTAAATTATAAACACGCCAAATTCCATGTCAGACCATTTCCTCCATGGTCAGATGACCCCCTACGGAAGGATCCCACGGGACACCAGAGAGCCTTTCAGCAGGGCTCTAGCCTGCACTTCTGCTGCGTCTTCGGCCACCTCTCTGCTTGCCCTTGGGGGCCTCCAGACCAAGCACCAGTCCAGCGGAAGGGCTGCAAATCAGAGCCTGGACATAGAGCCCGTCCACCGCTACCTGTGCATTCTCTGAGCGTCGGACTCCACCAGACTGTGACCCTTAAGGTAGCCAGTTTGCCTGTCCAGGTTGAGGAGGGCGACCTCGAGTCCCTCCTACTCCGTGAGTTTGTCTCGGATGTCTCCCTTAGGAGCGTCCTCATGGACTCCAGTGACAGAGTATCCAGCCTTTAGCTGCTACCCGATTGGTCGCTCTCCTGCTCTCTGCTGTCTGGGTCCTCCTGCATCTGAGCTTGGGCCAAAGCTGCACCCCTTCTCTTGGCTTTTCCTTTCACTGTGTGAGTGCTCTGGTCCTCATCCTTGTCCGTGGCCAAATCCTGCCCTCGTGTTCCCTCCATCCCGCTGGTCTCTAGGGAGCTGGAGTTTGGGCATCCGTGGCAGGTCAATGTCAGAGAGGGTGTATTTCCTGAAAGCTTTTCTCTCTGATCTTTTGGCTTGTGAGAAGACAAAGAGGCAGAGCCTCGCTTAGGTTCTGTCTCCACCCAAATTCCTGAGTCACAGACTTTCACGGTTACCTGCTTCCTGTTGAAGTTCTTCCCTGTCACACTTTCATGGTTGCCTACGTTGCTGTTGGGCCTGGTAAAGTGAAGCCTCAACGTTTTAAACAGCCAACAGGCTTAGTGCAAAAACAAAATGAGAATTAAGGGTTACCTTGAAAAATCCGCATGCTGGGGGTCAGAGCAATAGTCCAGCAGGTAGGGTGTTTGCCTTGCACACGGCCAACCTGGGTTCGATCTCCAGCATGCCATATGGTCCCCTTGAGCACTGCCAGGAATAATTCCTGAGTGTAGAGCCAGTAGTTACCCCTGAGCATCACTGGGTGTGACCTAAAAAAAGAAAAAAATACGCATGTGAGTACTAGGCAGATAGAAAAGAAAAATCTAAGAGTTAATTTCTGTTTTAGTTGGTTCCTATCAGAACCTACTAGTGAAGAAACTGGCCCCAAGAGAAATCAATCACTACAGTAAAATTGATAATGATGATGGGTGACATATTTTGATCTGGAAAATTTCCAAGTGCCTTGTTCAGTTTCTCCTCATAAGAATCTGCCTCTCTGTGTTTCCTACCCTAAAAGGTTGGATGGGCCCTTTCTGAAGGCTGAATCACCCAGAGGTGAGCAGCTGCACCAGCCAGGGTAGAGGAAGGCTGTCAGGTGTGTGCCGCGTCCTGCTAAGGATGGGAACCCAGTGAACCCCCTGGGGGCTTTTCATCTTCAGGCCTGTCTGCTCTGTGTTTTTAATTTGATTTCCGCTGGTGGTTCTTTAGGACAGCTGAGCATCTTCTTTTCTCCCAAGAATGGAGGCGAATCAAAACCGTAGCCAAAATCAGCAGCTGTTGGTTTGCTTAATAGGGAAAATATCTCCCAGAGCTGCCAAGGATACATTATAGAAGGGGATTGAAGAAGCTGGAAGGTTTTTTCCCAAGACATAAAGCAAATTGTAACACACAAAAAATCTTCACTTCCATCATCAGAGTCCATATGGGACACCCCTTCCTCATCTTTTAGGGGTGCTGCCCAGACATTTGTGGTAGACAGTACAGGTCGATTGGTTCACTAAAAATTATTTCTGCTTGTCTATGCTCCTTCTACCATCTCTCAAATTTGCCTCGAGCTTGGTTCCCAGGATATCATAGGAGAAGAGACCCTGTGCTCACCCAGACCCTGCCACTTTCTAGACCAGCCATCATTCTTACCTTTTGGGTCTAAAACCTGACTGTGAAGGTAGGCTCAGTGTCCATTTGTGAGCACTGAGTTTGCCCAGGCATGGAAAGGAGGCAGAAGGTTGAGAAAAGTGTGTGGGTGAGCTTGGGTGTGAATTAATGCTAGTTAATAGCTGCCAACTATCCAGAATTCAGCAGATGAGAAACTTGGAAGAGCAAGTTATCCCCACTGCTCACATTCCTGTCCTCAGCCCTCCCCTTGTTCTTAGCACCCCACCTCAGGGTTATATGAGTCAAATCCACCCTCATACCCCCAACTGCCTGAACTTCCCCCTCCGACTGAGTTTCCAGGAGGCTGACTGACATTTCGGTGGGAGAGACTTCCGGCTCTTCCATGCTGGAAGGAGAGGAAGAATCCAGCTGAGAGATCTTCTTCTTAAGTGCTTCCAGCCCAGCCCATCTGAACAGAGCCGATCTGCAAACTGACCAGAAGGGAAGAGACAATCTCCATAAACATCAACAACCCTCCTGGAGCTAGGGCCTACACTGCAGTCTTCAGACTCTTCTAGACTCGCTTTTACCTTATTATTCCTTTGGAAAATATGTTTACATATATATGAATCCACACGGCAGAGCCGGCAAGCTACGCATGTCGTATTTGACATGCCAAATACCAGTAAGGATTAAGACCTCATTCCCAAGACCTGATGGAATGGTTTGAGGCTCTTTATGTTCCTGGAGTGGGCAGATACCCTTGGGCTATCTCGCATGTGACAGGACATATTGAGATGTTACTGGTGCCCACTAGAGCAAATCAATGATCTACAGGAAGACAGTGATAGTGGCACAGACAGTAATCCTTTGAGTTGATCAATAACAAGACCCTGAATGAGGAACAAGGAAGAAATTTCAAAGCTGAGTCTGAAAATAGATTGAATCAGACAAACTTATGATTCCCTTGGCTGAACTTTTCTCACCAGAGAGCAGACTATATATCCAGGCCCATGCTGTGTGGCCATACTCCCCAATGTGTAATCTATCGTATCAGACTTGATAAAATCAGGACTTGGGCTGTTCCTTCCAGTCATAGGAAGCACTTTAGATGACTATGACTCTGGACTTTTCTGACCCATGATCCATAGCACCAATGACTACCTCAGGACTCTAACTGTGCACTCTAACTGGTATCTCCAAGGGCAGAACAAGGGCACACAACTTGCTTCTAAAGAGTTACTGTCTATGTTTCACACTTAGAAGATTGCTTAGTTGAAAGGAGTTTGAAGGTATGTCACAAAGTCAGCATTCCTGGACCTGAAATCTGGAGGACCTCTGCTTCACACTCCAACTCTAGACAAGTCAACCAGACACTTTGCAGAACAAAAATAATTTGTCATGGTAATACTCCCTAGAGCTTTATACAGATTCAGTGAGGTCCCTATAAGGATACCCATGATGTTCTTCAAAGAAATTGAACAAATGCTCCTGAAATTTGTGTGGAATAATAAACCCCCATGAATAGCTAAAGCAATCCTTGGGAAAAAGAAGATGGGAGGTATCACTTTCCCTAACCTCAAGCTCTACTACAGAGCAGTTGTAATTAAGACAGTGTGGAATTGTTATAGAGACAGACCCGTAGACCTATGGAGTAGAACTGAATATCCTGAAATACACTCTAAAATATACAACCACTTAATCTTCGATAAAGGAGCAAAAAATATTAAGTGGAGCAAAGAAAGCCTCTTCAACAAGTGTTGCTGGGAAAACTGGGCAGCTATGTGTAAAAAATGAACTTAGACCTCCTTCTAACGCCATGCACAAAAGTCAGATCAAAATGGATTCTAGATCTCAACATCAGACATGAATCTATAAGGTACATCGAAGAAAACATAGGAGAAATGCTTTACGACATCGAAACTAAAAAGTATCTTTAAAGACGACACACCACTGACCAAGCAAATGGAAGCAAAGATAAACAAATGGGATTATATAAAATTGAAAAGCTTCTGCACCTCAAAAGAAACGGTGACCAAGATACAAAGACAATCCACAGAGTGGGAAAGGATATTCACCCAATACCCATCTGACAAGGGGTTAATATCCAGGATATATCAGGCACTGGTAGCACTCCACAAGAAAAAAACAGCCAACCCCATCAAAAAATGGGGAGAAGAAATGAACAGAAGCTTCCAAAAAGAAGAAATTTGAATGGCTAAAAGGCATATGAAAAAGTGCTCTTCATCTTTAATCATCAGGGAGATGCAAGTCAAAACAACAATGAGGTACCATCTCACACCACAGAGACTGGCACACATCCAAAACAGCAAGAACAACCGGTGCTGGCATGGATGTGGGGAAAAAGGACTCTCATCCACTGTTGGTGGGAGTGCCGGCTGGTCCAGCCCTTTTGGAAAACAATATGGGCATTCCTCCAAAAACTAGATATTGAGCTCCCATTTGATCCAGCAATAACACTCCTGGGAATATACCCGAGAGACCGAAAAACACATAGCAGAAACACTATCTGTACTTCTTTATTCATCTCTGCGCTATTCACTATAGCTAGAATCTGGAAACAACCTAAATGCCCGAGAACAGAGGACTGGCTAAAGAAACTGTGGCTCATCTACACTATGGAATACTATGCGGCTGTCAGAAAAGATGAAATTATGAAATTTACCTGCAAATGGATGGACATGGAGACTATCATGCTGAGTGAAATTAGTCAGAAGGAAAAGGACAGATATAGAATGACTGCATTCATTAATAGGATATAAATAGATGCCAGTGTTTTACTAAATGTGGGAAATGGTAATGGGAGATTAAAACTCACCATTGAATATACACAAAGAGACTTAAGTGATAAACTCTAAATATCTGCAGGGCTAGCCACAATGTGTAAAATAAGAGGGAGAGAGAGATGCAGAGACAGAGAGAGAGAGAGAGAGAGAAAGAGAGGAAACTGGGGTACCTGCTATTGAGGGAGCCTGGGGGTGGGCGGGAGGGGGTGGGGGTACATTGGTGGTGGAAATGGGGCACTGGTTGATGGATGGATGCTGGTATACTGTGTTACCAAGAACCAATTATGAACACCTTTGTAATTGTATGTCTCACGGTGGTATAATTAAATAAATAAATAAATAAATAAATAAAAGAAAAAAAGAAAAATAAATAATTTGTCAAAATTGCTTCTCCTGCTGCCTTTTCTACTTTAGAGCATGGAACCAATTTCCACAGAGGGATACAGCATTTTGACCACCTCCCTCACCCATCCATCTAGTCAATCTCCATATCTATGGTTCTACCTTCTCTATGTGTCAAATTTGTTTACAATTTACCATACCTACTATTCAGATTGGTTTAGGCCACATCACTTCCTGCAGTGTTTTTTAAAATACAAATCAAATCAACAGACTCACCCACAAAATAGTTTTCAATATTTGCTAGCAGTCCTTCACATCACTTCCAAATAAGTGATCAGAGACACTGTCTTACACCTCTAGGCTTTAGCAATGCTATATCCACTGCCTATATGACCTCAGACCAGTGGTATCCTCCCAGTCTGAATTGCCCCCTCTGCACCCTATTAGGAAACATCAGCTTTAAGAATCCCAAGTTGAGGGGCCTGAGCGATAGTCCAACAGGTAGAGCATTTGTCTTGCACGTGGTTGCCCTGTGCCGGCCTGGGTTCAATCCCTGGCATCCCAGATGGTCCCCGAGCACCACCAGGAGTGAATCTTGAGTACAGAGCCAGGAGAAACCTCTGAGCATTTCTGGGTGTGACGCAAAAAAAAAAAAAAAAACAAGAATCCCAAGTTGAGTCAGTTGTCTTCCCTTCCAACATGTGTGGTCTGTGTTCTCCCTCTTATAGTAATTTCATCCTGCAAGGAAATAACTAATTTTAGTTCAACATTAGCTATCAGATGTCAGGGAGGACATCTGAATGAGTGTGGCATTCCCTCATTCCTAGGAGGGCACAGTACAGGGTAATCAGACACCCATCATTTCTAAAGTAGATTCATTTGGGGCTGGATATATAGTTAAGAGGGTTGGAAGTTTAGTTTGCATACAGTCAGCCCAGGTTCTGTTTGGCTCTCTATAGTCACTCTAAATGGTCTCCCAAACCTACCTGTAGTAATCCTTGAACTCAGAGCCAGGAGTAAGCCCTGAGCACTATGGGGTGTGGCCCAAAAACAGGATAAATAAAAATAGATTTATTCTTCTTCGTGGCAATTGACTATGACCAAGGTGCAGGTAAGACTATTCTATGTTAAAGGAGTCTAAGAAGATAGATAAGTCATTTAAATACAGT
This sequence comes from Cryptotis parvus, assembly GCA_021461705.1. Taxonomy (NCBI): domain Eukaryota; kingdom Metazoa; phylum Chordata; class Mammalia; order Eulipotyphla; family Soricidae; genus Cryptotis; species Cryptotis parvus. The sequence continues at coordinate 231,843 of JAJIBD010023221.1, read as the reverse complement.
GTATGAAACTGGTATGAAAATGACTAAGAAAGGGAGAGAAAGAGACAGAGACAGCGACAGAGAGAGTAGCAGAGAGAGAGACAGAGAGAGAGAGTACTTGTCATAGAGGCAGGAGGGAGGGAAGGAAACTAGGCACATTGGTGGTGGGAAATGTACACTGTTGAAGAGGCGGGTGTTGGAACATTGTATGACTGAATTCCAACCATGAACACCTTGTAATTGTGTATCTCACTGTGATTCAATTAATAAATAAATAATTTAAGCAGGAAAATACAAAAAAAAATATGATTAAGAAAGGAATATTTGTGGGATTAGTGGTAAAATCTGCATCATGTGTGTTAATCATATCAACTAATTATTAATTTCTTGATTTTGATTATTGCCCTTGTGTTAATTGAGAAAGTATTATTCAGGAAATCTGTGCAAAAAAAATGGAGGAACTCACTGTACTTTCTTTGTTCCTTTTCTTAGGTTATAAGTTAAAACACAAGCAAACTAAAAGTACAAATTAATTAAAGTCACAACTTAAAGGCACAGATTAAAATGAAAACCAACTTCATGGTTATCTGGGAAGTTGATTTTCTTAAATGCATTATTACTGTACTTTATTTGTTTTTAATATTTTTTTCATTTTTTTTTATTTATTTATTTTTTAATTTTTTAATTTTTACAATTACAAAGATATACAATTAAAAAGTTCATATTTGGGTTTTGGTCATACAGTGTAGCAGCACCCATCCCGCCACCAGTGCCCATCTCCCACCACCAACGTCCCCGGTTCCCTCCCCCCTCCCCAGCCCTCCTCCATGGCAGGTTCTTTATTTCTTTCCATTTCTCTATCTTTCTCTTTTCCTTCCTCTCCAGACTATGGATTACAGAACATACATTAAAAAGGGTTGTCATGTGTATCCTTTTGCCTCTATTTAATGCTCAGTTCTAGGTTGGCATTAGTACCCTCACAATTGTTAGCACACTGTTCCATTTTTCTGTCTTACCTAGCCTCTGACTCCCACACGTTTGTGATAATTTCCACATTTGACAGGACCTCCTGATGTATGTTTCACTTGACCTTGGATATTGGTATCATAATATGTACCTATATATTTATGTTATGCAGATAAATGCAGTCATTCTGTAACTGTCTCTCTCCTTCTGGCTAATTTCGCTCAACATAATCTTCTCCATGTCCATCCATTTGTAGGCAAATTTTATAACTTCATTTTTCCTAACAGCTGCATAGTATTCCATTGTGTAGATGTACCAAAGCTTTTTATCCAGTCATCTATTTTCGGGCACTCTGGGTTTGCTTCCAGATTCTGGCTATTGTGAATAATGCTGCTATGAACATAAAAGTAGGGATGGTGTTTCCGCTGCGTATTTTTGGTTTCCCAGAGTAGATTCCCAGGAGTGGTATGGCTGGGTCAAATGGGAGTTCAATTTCTAGTCTTTGGAGGAATGTCCATATTGTTTTTCAGAAAGGCTGTACCAGCCGGCATTCCCACAACAATGGATGAGTGTCCCCTTTTCCCACACCCACGCCAGCACTTGTTGTTCTTGTTCTTTTGAATATGTGCCAGTCTCTGTGGTGTAAAACCAGCACTTGTTGTTCTTGTTCTTTTGAATATGTGCCAGTCTCTGTGGTGTAAAATGGTATCTCATTGTTGTTTTGATTTGCATCTCTCTGATGATTAGTGATGATGAGCATTTTTTTCATATGTTTTTGGCCATTCAATTTCTTCCCTTGCTGAAGTTTCTGTTCATTTCTTCTCCCCATTTTTTGATGGGGTTGTTTGTTTTCTTCTTGTAAAGTTCTACCAGTGCCTGATATATCCTGGATATTAACCCCTTATCAGATGAAAAGTGAAGAAAATCCGAGTGTTAAAACTAGAGGGAATACTTGTATTCCTGAGTGTCTATATGAAAAACTGTAGGTACTTTTGATACTGTGCTGTGCATGTCAACCCCCAAAACTCTGCTTACTGCCAATATACTGCTGACCAGTTTGCTGGTAAGATACCCACCATGAAAAGTGGATAAATGCCAACTGAATTTCACTTCCTAAAGCCCCTGCTGCTGCATAGATTGCCCACTGAGCAAAGATTGCCCACTGAGCTTAGATAAATTATTGGAGTTTCTCTACTATGGTACCAGCTTAGCTTTTAACCTTTCGGGGACATTGCCTCCCTGAATGAAACATTCCCAGGAATAGTTCTCACTCGAGCTCCCAGCTCTGTCTTTTATCCTCAGGGCAACCTGGGTCAAACCTTGTACTCAGAGCGCAGATGGGACTGTCTGAGTCTAAGTGGGAGCCTTCCCTTCTGATGTCAGGAGTGCAGGAGGGCTGCAGGTGAAACTCCAGGCCTGGTTCATCAGCTTGATACTTCAAGCTGAACAAATATCCCCTGCAGCCCGTCAGGCTCAGAGCCCTCCATGAGCACAGCATGATCTGGTGCTCTTCTTCCATGCCTTTGGAGCGGAGCAGGGGATGCCAGCACCTCGTCTTCCTATAATTACACATTATTCATGCTCAGTGGCAAGAGACTAGGGCTTAGCCCAGCTCCCTGAAGGGAAGCCAAGGGGAGTCAGCCTTATCTTGGACACGCAGGGTGTCATGGTTATTCCTTTCCGACAAGACTGCTCCTGGGGTTGCTAAAATAAAATGAAATGAAATCTGTTCCCTGCAACTTCCATCTCCAGATCAAAGTTCTACCCCCGGTGACTACACAGAATCAGTTTGTTTTCTCTACCACATCATAGTTCTTTAAACATCTGGAAGCAGCAAAAGTATTTTCTTATAAAAAATCTTTTTTAAGGAATGACAGTTCTTTCACTCCATATTGCATGGTTACTGTGTCCCTCAAAATGCAAATCTTCTAAGGCTTTTTCTATAATGTAAATAGGCCGCTGAAATATAAATATTAAGACAAGAGACCAGCACAGAGAAGAGTAGGACTGTGTCCTCTTTGACCCGTGCTCCTGTTCTCTGTGCATGCAGTGCAAGAATGCCTTGTTAGCAATGCGTGCTCAATATGGCTTCCTCAGAAGCTGTGTTAAATCCACTTACCACATTGACTAGCTGAACTTCATGTAATTAAATTTTGAATGAAAAATAAAAATTTCATGGTAATCACTATTAACTTCTACTCTGCAACTATCACACATTTGGTAACTACTCACAGCCCTCTGGAGAAAACCAGAAGAAACAACTAAAGTACCACGAGGAAGCAGGCAAGTTTCCTGAAATATAACACAAAGCTAATGGAAGATATATCATCAGCACAACTCCACTAATTTAATCAGTCTTTTTACCCCTGGTGAAACAGCGTAGAGACTCCAAAGCACTGGAATACAGAGATAAGGCCACCGGAAGCCAGTCTTTTAGGGAGGTTGTGTGAGGAGCTGACGGGCTCCAGCAGCAAGGGGTCTCCCTGAATGCATGGACAGTTGAAAGCTTAATGGAAAAATCAAGATGTAGCAGTTTTAGAGCACTTGCCTTGTACGTGTGATTTCATTGGTTTTGATTTCTGGCACCATTACCAAAAGAATGAAATAGGAGCCAGAATGTCTGTAGGCCCTGCAAGGAAGACTGAGTGACTCGGGTAATCTTCCCCCACCTCCATCCCACAATAGCAAAAGCACCGCTCCAATTTAACCATTCAGGATGGGAAAAGGACAAGGAGATTGAATACACACCTTACAGAGGATATGATTTATAACTCCTGGAAGAAACACTGAACCTTTTAATCTTGATAATAGTCATCGCTTCTCAGCCTTTTGGCAAAGATCAAGTGATAATATTCAGACTCCCATTTAATAGAAGAAACTAACACCTCTCCTCTGAAGCTACAAATCAGTCTGAAAGAGTAAACTCCATGAAGGATAGTGGCACCCAGAAATGTATCCTGCGAAGACAAAATGCACATTAAGTTGGTCTCATACAAACACATTTCAACTGAACTTAGTCTGCTGCAGTAAACTGTCCCCCAAAAATGGGTTGAAGAAATGTGCTGGATTTTCTTTCATCACTTAAAGGAAGTCAATAAACTGGAGTTCTAGGATTTTACTAGAATATGCAGTGGCAGCATTAAACAAAATGCCACCTTTACCTCATTCATGATTCTCCAAGTTTCAAAGTGTCTGGGCAGCTGAAACCAATTGAATTCATAGTTAAACCATTCATGAATAAGATCAGTGCTAGTCTAATGTTCGTTTTGGCAGCGTATGGGTGGTAATGATGATTGGGAGATTTTGTGCAAGTCCTATAATCCTGAGACATGTAGTTAACCATGGACTTCCACTCAGGTTGACTCTTGTCTTGTCACTTGTCTTCCCATTGTCCATCGATTTGCTCGAGTGGGCGCCAGTAATGTCTCCATTCGTTGGGAATGAGATTCATTATTGTTACTGTTTTTGGCATATCGAATACACCTCAGGTAGCTTGCCAGGCTCTGCCGTGGCTCTGGGTTCATTTCAGAGAGCCCAGCCTTTTTCTATGTCAGACCATCAATCATCCAGGGCCCACGGGGCAGAGCCCTAGCTCAGGTTGACTCAAAGGCATGAAATTTGGTAGATACTTTATCACATTTCTAGTGTTCAATATTGGAACTCTTTTCATTTAAATTGCTCATTTTCTTTCTTTGCCCTTTTTTTTAGTTTTTTTTGTATTCAAGTCATCTTTATATCACTTGATACTAATTCTTTCATAATACAGGAAGATTCAGTTTTCTTAAATATAAAAGAGATAGATACACAAATAGTAAGCTTAAATGTTTAGCCTTCATAAAAAAACATTCAAATTAAATCATTATAAAATAAAAAGGGAACAACTAAAATTTAAGAAAAGTTGCACAAGGGCCAGAAGGATTGTATGGGGTTGGATGGAAGCCTGCCTCAGGAGCTGGAGGAGAGAAGGCACTATACTATAAGACAATGATAGTTAGAAATGATTCATCTGGGCTAGAACTATGTCCTGAAAGTAGTTAAAGAAACAAACATGAGGGACCGGAGTGATAGTCAAGCAGAGAGGGAGTTTGCCTTGCATACAGTCAACCCGGGTTCAAACCCCAGCATCCGGAAATGGTCCTGAGTTCAGAGACAGGGGTAACCCCTGAGCATTGTTGAGTGTGAGCCATTAAAAAAAAAAACATGATAACCTCTCAGTACCTGTACTGCAAACCATAATTCCCAAAAGAAGAAAGTGAAAGAAGAAAAGATAAAAGTGTCTGTCATACAGGCAGACTAGGTGCGGAGGGTGAGGAGGCAGGAGGGACTCAAGACATTCATGGTGGGAAATATATACTGGCAGAGGGAAGGTTGTTATAACATTGTATGACTGAAATCAAACCTTTGTAACTGTATCTCACAGTGATTTCATTAAAAAATAAATAAATACACACATATATAAAAAATAAAAAAAAAGTTGCAAACTGTAAGGCAGTAAAATAGTAATAACTGATGAAGAATTTGCTGTATCTTAAGTATTATTCTAAACATGTTATAAGTATTGAAGCTCTATTTTTCAAAACATCCTGAGTTACTGATTTTGTGGGTTTTAGAAGGAGGTAGATTTTTGCTACATTCAGCAGTGCTGAGAGCCTACTCTATGTTCAGGACTCTCTCTTGGGTAGTGGTCAGGAGCATATTCAGTTCCAGGGATTGAACCAGGGTCTGCTACGTGCAAGGCAAGTACCTTAACCCCTGAACCATCTCTCTTATCCGAGTTATGAACTTTCAGGAAGAGAAACTTTGGATGCAAGAAAAGTAAATGGATTTCTCAAAATGGCCCTTCTATTAACTTTGAACTCAGACTCCAGACTCATAACTGCTCTATGCTACTATCTCCTCTTCAAATGCATCTAATCAATAGAAATTTAAAAATTGAATTGCATAAATACCAAATATATCACTGGTAGTAGTAATTTTTAATTAAATTTATATTTTAAAGATAAATACTTTCAAATCATGTCAAATCAAGTTTATGATTTATTGAATATAAAATAAATCTTACACACAAGTACAGAAGTACAAGATTAATATAAAGATAGACCAAGTATCAGAGTTGTTAATGGATCCTGTTTACTTATTGTTTTCAGAATTTTAGAGAGGTAGAGAAGCTGCCTAGTCCCTCACTGGTTTCCCTTTCCACGCCTCCTTGTGCAAGTCTCCAACCATGAGTGAATAATCTGAACAAGACTGGGCAGAATGTGATGTCTAATGGATTCCAATGTTCATACTCAAGTGCCAGCATTAAAGATAAGCAGAGGGCCAGTGTTCTATTTTTCTCTTGCAGCCTCAAGGACCTTCCTGAGTATTATTGCGGAGGGACTTTTGTGCATTTCTACTTTTAGAAATCACTAAAAGGAAGTCACTCTGGCACACTTTCATTCCTAGATTTCCAGCCTTTGGCTGAGTATATGACTTTGACATCCAAGTCGAAGAACTAAGTTTCCTCACTTCAAGGAAGAAGGAAAAGGAAATTCCATTTTGCCCTTAGGCACAACACATGTTATCCATAATAAAGCCATTAATGTTGTTGGCATACAACCAATTCTGCTTTTGTTGGTTAGAAAAAGGAAAGTTGAACAACTATTTACCTACCTCTAAAGCCAAAAGCAGGTGTAACTTTGATAGATGAAGAATAAAAACACAAAATTCAATAATTTAAGTAATGAAATTAAGAATATTGATAATATTGCTTGAAAATAATATATAGGCATATAGTATTTCAATAAAATGCATAGAACACTTATAAAAAAATTGGCAATGTACTTTTTCTCCCAATAAAATCTTAAATTGAAGGAGTAAAACTTGTAACAATTCCATATGTAGAATAAATTCAGATATCAAGAATGAAAGAATGATCTATCTTCCAAAAAATAATTAGCATTTAAAATATAAAATAACTTCAAATTAAATTCATCTTACAAAGGAAATCTAGGGAAAAACTAAGATCATTTAAAAGTTTATGTAATTGATAACATTCTCTATCAAAAAATATAAGATGTGGGTAAAGAAGTACTCAGAGAAATACTGACATATTTAAATTAATTTCCTCCTAAGAATTCTAAGACTACTGAAATAAGCATTTCAGGCAAAGTAAGAGCAAATATAAGGAGTTCATGAATATAAACAAGGCAGGAATTAACTGAGGATAAAATTGAATAAGATCATAATAAAATAATTAGTTCTTTGTTCCTGAGGCCTCTGATAAAGAGCTTATTCCCTTGATACCTCCCACAGAGAGTCTTTCCTAAGGATAGTTCTAGAATTTATGTCAACATTACAGTCTATGTGTCAGGGGCCCTGGCCAGCAACCCCCTGCACAAAGGAGGGAGACCTAGATCTTGCCGGACTTCATCCTTGCGAAAGGAGAGGGAAGGACTTGGGAGAAGCTTCTGCCTTGCTACTGCTGAATAAAGGAAAAGAAAGATCCCAACGCCACGGGGGATTCTGGAGAGCAGTTCCCGTTTTATTAAGCACAGCACAGCCTTTTATACAGTTCCTGGGCAGAGGGGATACAAATACAAGTCACGCAGCACCTGCAAACTCCTTGGCCATTGCAATAGAATAGCAATTACATATTCCTTTGGTCAGAAGACAGGCACATTCTTGGTTTAGAGGCACACCTTCCTGCAAGTACTGATGTTTTCCACATGGATATATTTGGACTTTATTGCCCTAAGAACAGGGCCTACTTCTGGGTCCCACTTTCAGGGCCTTATGGTGGGAAAGAGCCAGGCCCTAAGACTAACCTCTTATTGCCCAACATCATGGGTGACATTTATGCCCCATTGTCAGTGACCTCTACCTCACTCCATCTGAGTTCAGCTTGACTCGGAAAGTTTTTTTCTGTCATGATCTTGTGCTTAGACATGTGGAAGAGAAGACATACATGCAGAATCAGAAAGTGGACTCCATCCTAACAGAAATATACTACAAGGACTCTCATACTGTTTCCCACTGCAGGATGACCAGAGAGTTGCAAGAAAGCCCTAAGATTCCAAGGAAAATTTTGTGGGTATGTTTAGACCCCTAACAAGTCAGTGACAAACTGTCCCTAACTGAGCAACTACTGGGTGCCTTGCTGTGCCTAATACTCTGGAAGGAGCATCTGTGTTGAATCCTGAGTCTGGGGTGAATGACTGGCCCTTTCTCCTGAGAGACGCAAGAGAGAAGGGCAGAATGGACAAGATCAAGGAGATGCTCCCATAGGTGCTGCTCCATAGCTCCTGGAAGGACCTTTCTACTATCCAATGCCTGGGAGACTGTGGCTGTTTAACCAGGGTCCATCTGGGCCTAAAAAATTTACCCAGTTGGGGGCCGGAGTGATAGTCCAGCGGGTAGGGCGTTTGCCTTGCATGCGCCAGCTCATGCCGGCCCAGGTTCGATCCCCGGCATCCCATATGGTCCCCTGAGCACTGCCTGGAGTAATTCCTGAGTGCAGAGCCAGAAGTAACCCGTGAGCATTGCCAGGTGTTACCCAAAAAGCAAAAAAAAAAAAAAATCTACCCAGCAAGCAGCTCTTGTCAAAGACACAAGAATAGGCAATAGACTGCCACCATCCTCACTGAACTCTGTCTCACATTTAAAGAACCCTCTAAGCATGAGGAGCAGGGCAAGGCAGACACCACCCATGACTAGAACTCAGGTTCTTTCCAGGCTTCCTGATTCATATTTCAGCATCTTTCACACTGGTACAATGATTGTTTTACAAAATGAATACAATTTTCTTGATATGGTAGAATGACTTTCCAGAGCCATCACTTAGCAGTCCTAACCAAAACACTTCATCTACCTGAATTCTTATTCTTCAGCTCATTCAAAAACTGAGAGTATCATTAAATAAATGACTGTTTGGTGGATGATTCCATTGAACATAGTGAATGTACAAGATGAAATACCTCTTTCTGCAACTGCAGAACACTTTACGTGTGTGGGGAAAATATCACCAAAAGTCAAAATATTCAGATATTTAGAAATATATGTTAGTCCTCTAAATTGTTTGGTAGTTTTATGAAGGTCAATAACAAGTATGCATGGAAAATGTGCTTGGATTCCATCCTCATTCCAACCAAGGTCACACTTCCTCCAGAAGAGAATCTAGCTGCCATGACCTTTGAAACCTCTGAAGCTGTGATTCCCTTTTTAGGGCCTGAAGGAAGCTCCTGCTCAGCAGCCTTGCAGACAACACCAGTGGGAGGAAGAGGGGACTCAAGGCTTAGTGAATGTCTGTTGTTTCCACTAGGAAAATAGGGCTCCCTTTTAAGTTGTGAAAGCTTCCTCCTCCATAGATGAGTAGCTAGAAGTGGAATTCAGCTAGATCAATAAACCAAGTTCCTATGTTGGAGATTCTTGCCAACTTCCATACAAAAGATAATCTTCTCACCCATAGGTGGCCACTGCAGGCAACTGAGGGCCTTCCTTGGGTTTCAGAGTGTAGGAGAGGAATGTCATGGAGAGCAACAAATGATCAAGGGTAATCAGCCCTGTATCATATCCCAAATGATATTCCTCTCTCTGCCAAAACAATAGGAGGCCTGGAAAGTCTCCTTTGCAGAAGAGAATTCATTCAAACCTGGCTGGATCCTGGGACATGGTGAGAGTAAAAAGAAAGAACCAGTGTGGAAATCCCAAGAGACTTCCAGGAGCAGTTGCAGGGAGTCCAATGACTAGCTCTGTTGTTAATGTGCACACCGAGCCAGTGAAGCCAGACAGACTGTCTCAGGGGAAAGTAATAGCTAAGCAGAGGAGGCAACATTTATCTTGGCTCCTGGTTGTCTGCTGAGGGACAGGGGCTATGAAGGAAAGAGTCAAGGTAATATGTTAGAAGATGGCAAAATCACTTTGTTAGACGCTTATATCATTTGTTCCACAGGGACAAGTAGTAATCCGGGAGCTGCTAAATGAATAACAAGACAAGTTCTTTCCATATCTACAAAAGGTCATGGCCTCCAATCAGAGGCTGATCTTGATGGTGCTGAGTCATGGACCAGAGAGGAGAGAGAGGAAACTTCTAGGCTTCATGAGATCAAGACAAACCAGAACATTAATCTCTCAGTGTCCTCAGTACCTTGGTAGGTACTTCTCATTTAGAAATATTATCAGGAAGAAAAGCCAGAAGAAATAAAAGGGAGTCAGGAATAGCAAAAATTAAAAAAGGCTTTATAGACCCAAAGCAGCAAGAGAATTTATTTACATACCTCTTTCATACATTGCTGCATTATCATTTTTATTTTGCTCTTTCTGACTCACCATGATTCAGCCACAGAAAGTATCTTTCAACATTTCCCAAGAGCTAAGTTGCTATCTTCCCTGAGCCTTCCAACCAGACCAACTTTATTACATACTTAAGCATTCCTGGAGTCACGTTATTCTTACCAGTTTGTATCATGAATACAGAGAGAGAACTTCTGTCTGTGCCTATACAGTGCCTAAAGGAGAGAAGGATCTCTTGCCTTGTGAGCACCAAAAAAAAAAAAAACAAAATGAATTCATCTAATCAAATATATGAAACAAGAAGAATATGCACATTTTTGTACAAATAAACTGAACCTCAAGATTCCACCCCCGCCTCATACTCCAATCCCAAGTGCAAGGACTTAGAACTGGCCCCAAAGCTGTTTCTTCTTTATTATGCACCACTTTCTCAGTGGGAAGTTAGAGCTGCTCTGGGTTGGACTGCCTAGACCAGTTTTGATCGATCCAAGGTGAAGGATTTCTTCCAGTGCTGTATTGGAGTTATTGTCAGGCTGTGAGCACTTTAGCGGGAGTGTCCACAGACTCTGCTCCCCTGCTGTGCACCAGAGCAGGAACTTCTAGTACTTGTAAAGTGGAAGCCTCAGATTTGATCCACTTGGAAAACTTCAGATAAAAGCCACTCATGTCCATATTCACTCTGTGATGAGGACCCTTCAAAATACCTTATAGATATGGTAGTTGCCTGTCAATAATCCCCAAACAACACTCAGTCTGTGAGAAAATGATTGCTCCTGAGTCTAAACTCTGAAAGGTCTGCAACTTCCCTATTCTCAAGGATTGCTTACTTTCAGAGAAACAGTTTTTATGCTCGGAGATCCCTCAAGCAGCACACAAAAATTCCCTAAACAATTCCCAGTCCTATGGAATGAGCCCACTGTCGAAAGGGTCAGCCCAGTTGAGCCTCTGGATGATTGCAGGGAAGGTGGACTTTACTGCAGCCACCTGGGACAAACAGGAACACAACCAAGACTTGCCCAAATTTTAGACCAATAGAAGCTTTGAAAAGCACAAAATAACTCTGCTACTTAAATGCAGAGTGATTTGTTATACAATATTAGATAACCAACGTGCGTTAATAACTTTAGTCATTATAAAATGAGTATATGATTATATTTATCTAATAAATGAGAAAAATAATGGCAATTAGCCAGCATATATTTGGACAAATTACATGTTTTTGAGCTCATCTGGTTTGTGTCCTGTTCTACTAGCCAACACAGTAGCCAAAAACTCATTTTTTTCAATGATAAGATTTCATTAATAACACTTCAAATGCTCAGTGTAGCAAGTGACTACCATATTGGGAAGAATAAATAGATAATGTTTCCATTATTGTACACAATTTGAATGAACACTGATGGCATGGAGTATGTGTTATTAACCAATTAATCACCAGCTAAAAATTATTTACCAGATAAAAAGAAATCTGATATCCCTTACTGAATTTACTAAGGAGTTTGCCACCTTGCAAGCAGTGTGGTAAGTGTAAGTGTAAGTGATTTACTGGTACAATCATAGAACTCTGGGCTTCAATAAACTCATTCCCTATTCTAGATGTACCAGTTTGGGAAAAGCTCATAACTAAACGTAGCCTCCCACTTCCTCCTATTTACCCCGAAACTTGCATGCATTTGACTTATCACTCAGCAAATTAAAGCCCAGTATGCTAAAAAAAAACAACTTCAGTTGCGTGATTGCCTATTTTATATACTTTATTCACCAACTTCCTACAGAAAACAATCACTCAGACCAGGCTGAGTGTGGGACATAGAAACACACACACACACACACACACACACACACACACACTTCCATGAAAAATTATTTGCCAAAAGCAAGTTTGGAATATATGTCAAATGAATATTTCATAGAGTTAAATTAGACTTCACTGCAGCTGCTTTGCTGACAGAAACAAAGGCATGGGAAGAAGGCTGACCCAAGGCAGTGCCAAATAAAGCATCAGAACGTTGATCCACAAAGGGGCATGTCTACACTGCAGGTACTTTGTAAATGCAAGGAAACTATATTTGTAATCAAAGTACATCAAAGATAAAGTTCACCCATTCACATATAAATAGCATATACAAATATGGAGATAGCTAAACTTTAGAGGAAAATTTGATCTGTTAGGAGATAAATCACCATAACTTAGAATTTGGTTACTGGGCTTGAGCTAGTCAAAGCTAAGTCAGTTTTCCATAAATTGCTTTTCCATAAAATGCTAAGTCAATTTTCCACTTCCCAGGAAAAGGCACTGAACAGAAGCCTGTACCTCTTGCTTCCAAAGTATTCGTCCATAGCACCTACCCAGATATAAGTGAGAAATTTAAAGAAAACAGAATTACCTGACTTTCTGACTTACATTTTCTTACGTCACAGCTCTAAGTAGAAGGCAATTTCCAAATGTTTTCTTCCTTTTCTTCTTTTCTTCATTAACACTTTCTTCTTATTCCTTTCTCATTCTTTTGCTCTTACCCACACTCCTGTGCTCTCTCGTTCTTTCTTCCTGTAAACAATGATATAAATTACCACTTAGTTTGAGCTGCTTAGCTTATTCCTCAGTCTTTCTGAAGACAAGCAGCTCCATAATGGATCACCTTTGTGGGAAAGCATAACCCCTGTAATTAGGAGCACTTTGATGGAGAACCTAGGTTCTGTAACTCAGGAGATCTAAGCATTTCTACTCTGGTGAAATACAGTTAATGCAAAAGAAACATGTGTTTCCTGTCCCTTATTCTAAATCGATTGGGCCATTTTTCTAATTTAAACACTCTATAAATTATATACATCCTCCAAAGATAGGAATGAAGTTGAGGTACTTGATACATGTTTTTTCATATGGCTTGAATCCATCACTGTCTTCTGCAAGGCCCCTTAGCTTTATTCTGAATGGAAGGAGGCCCATAACTCTCTGATCTACTCCATTTTCTCTGACACCCCATAGGATCCTTGTCCAGACAATTTGGCCAAAGAATTATGACTGACTTTAAGAAGGCATGAACTGAAAGCTAAACTAGCATTGTAAACCTCACTAATCCTGCATTTTGTTATCACACTTACCAAATTTTTTGCAGTTTCTCTTCCTATTTTTATCCAATATTTTAAGTGTCCAAATAAAGGGGAAAGTCAAAGAATCTAGGTTGGATATAAATACTTATGGTGTACAATTATGCACCATTTTCAGTGTATTTAGCACAGAAGAGAACTGAAAATTCTCTGTTCCAAATTGGTTCTCTCATCTTTAAGAAGGTTAAAGACCTCTCCAGGATTCAGTGTTTCCAATAGCAAGTTTCTCAAATCCTGTTATTTAATTTACAGCCAATTAAACTGCTTAATTATAAATCAATTAACAAACACCAGTTATATATCTAATTGATGCCATTAGATTTAGGCTGCCCCCTTTGCATCCCTGGTACCAAATATAGCCTCCATAAAACTGCCAGGAGAGATGCCTGAGGGCAGAGCAAGAGCCTGGAGTAAGCCCCTTAAGAACTTCCCCAACCTCCCACCAAAAAGGGGGGGGGGGTGTGGTAGGGAACAGGTAAAAGCAGTATTGAGTTAGTGAACAGCTAAAATACATTGTACTGAATTCATATTTTAGAAAAAAAGAACAGTTTCATAACTGATTTCCCCAGTCAATCAAAAAACTTGAAAAAGAAGAATTAAATAAATGCAAGCCAAACATGTGGAAATAATAAATAATATCAACTGATGAAATTGTAAACATGAATTCACTGAGGTATCACTATCACTATCACTATCTTCACTATCTTCCCGTTCATCATCGATTTGCTCGAGCGGGCACCAGTAACATCTCCATATGTCCTGTCTCATGCAAGTAGAGCCCAAAGGGTACCTGCTTGCTCCAGGAACATAAAGAGCCTCAAACCATTCCATCAGGTCATGGGAATGAGGTCTATAATTGTTACTGGTATTTGGCATATCAAATATGACACAGATAGCTTGCCAGGCTCTGCCTTGTGGGTAGCATACTCTTGTAGTCATCTCTAAATCCACCATTTATTGATGAACTGTGCGGCCACAAGCAGCCGCGTGAGCTGGGCTGTGATAGGCTTGTCTGCTGGGTGGAGTTCTGATGAGGGGGAAGTGTGGATGTGGACAATGGAGGCCCTCATGGAGTGGAGGGGGTCGTCTGGCTTTTTGTGAAGCTCTGCTGGGGTGGTGGGCCAGGGCTAGAACCTGCCATCCCTTCCAGGCGCCTCATGAGTGGCTGGGCACAGGGAGAGCCAGTAGCAGCTCTGCCCCATGTCTGTGAGTCATGTCACTGAGGTAATCAATGAAAAATAAAGAAAAACTTTGAAAAGGTCAATGAGAGTGATAAACTCCAAGAGACAAACTTAAAGGAGAGAAGACACCAATCCATGTTAAAAAGGGAAGATTTATTACTATAGATCCTTCATATATCAACAGGATTAAAATAAAGGCTGTAAATAACTCAACATGTCAATTTGAACATTTAGATTAAATAAGCCATTCCTTTAAAAAAAAGAAGAAATAAAAAGATAAACATCTCATCTTATTCAATATGAACAGTTTGAACATCCCAAAAATATTAAGAAAGGTAATTTGGAATTAAAAGTTCAGTGCAAAAGTCATCAGGTAGGATAATACTTACCTGCTCCTCTACTCAGAGGGCAGACAGAACATGATGATTGAGTTCACATGATTCATGACTAACATCTCTGCATGATTAGGACATGCAACACCCTAATCACTCTTATCCGATTCTTCCTGGGTGGGATAAAAAAATCCACAAAAAGAAATCTTCAACCCTAGGGGAAAAGTTGTATGTTCTCATTAGAAAATTACAAAATTTTTCAAGAAAAGTAGACACTAATTTATACACATCTTTTCCAGAAAATGGAAGAGGGTGAGAACACATTATCAAATCACATCTTCTAACAAAGAACTAATATCCCAAATATGTTAAAATATAAAATACCCTCCAAATTCAATAATAAAAATAAGAAGAAACAAATTAGGAATTATGCAAAAAGTCAAAATAAATAAAACAGCTAAATTTTTTTTTTAACCAGCAAGTTCTGGAATGGATGCCAAGAAATGGGTTACTCATGATTGCTGGGATAAATGTAAAATCATACTGCCAATCTGGAAAAGAATTTAGCAATTTATTAGAAAACTGAATATGCAAATACAATCTGACCCAATAACTACCAGCATATGAAAACCTGGAGCTGAAATCAGGAGCTAAATTAAACAAGAATTCAAATCTGGAGTGATGAGGACATATTCACATCAAATTTTGTCCACCAATGTTTACAGTAACTTTATTTACAACAGCCACAAAGCGGAAACAAGCCAGATGTTCATCAACAGGTAAGTGGATAAACAAATTAAAGCACTCCTACATTATGAAATACTACTCATGATTAAAAAGAAATAAATTATTTATATAGGCAACAACCTGGATGAATTCCCAGAGAATTATGCTGAATGAAATATTACAATGCCACCCCCCAAATAGCATATTTTATGATTCTAGTTGTCTAACTTTTAAAATGAAAAGATATGAAGATAGATTTATAATTTCTAGGGACTGGGGAGAAGTGAAAAAGAGAAAGAAAAAAAGGGAAAAGAAAAGAGGGGTTAAAAAAAAAAAAGGGAAGAGGACAAGAGAAGGAAGAAAAGGGGGGGGGGGGGGGGGAGGGGTTTTTTGTGGTTGGTGGAGGGGGGGGGAAAAACAAAACAAAAAAATAATATCTTTTTTCTTGAACATTGAAAATAGAAGAGAGAGTAATAAAATAAAGCCCGTCATAATGGAAATGCTCTGTATCTTTATCAATGACAAAATTCTGCCTGTGATATCATACTATAGTTCTGTGGTATAGATGTACAACAATTTGCATATCCATTTTGGGGGAAACAGTAAGGCATGCAGTGTTGCATTAGTTATAATTTCATGTAAATTTACAATTATCTCAAATAAAAATTTTAAATTATTTAAGAAGGAAAAATTACCCCACAGGCAAATGAAAGAAGACTAAAAATGAATATCCTACTAAATTTTGCAGTAAAAATAGTCCTCATGAACTCTTCAAAGTCTATCTTGAATACAAATGCCTAGTTCTAGGAAAATAATCTACATGTCTAAAAATGGAATCAGCGTGGATTATCATCCATCTCAATAAATTGCATATTTCATCCAATTTACCTCTTCCTCTGCCAAGGTTGAGTCAATTTGTTATCTGAAAAAATTCTACACCAGCTATGGCCCTAAGCAAAGTGGCTTTGGACATAATCATTTCACTATTGTGCTTGAATAATCTAATTACACTCCTTAAAAAATTAATTGCATGTAAGATTGATTGCTTGGAAATGTTTATTGAAAACCTCTAGCACAATATTATTGCCAAAATGAAAGTGGCCTCTCAGTCTCTCCACAATTCAGTCTTCAAACAAATTCAACAACAGCCTTCTCCATTTTCACTCTGTCTAAACACCACGGTTCATATTTTCTGCAAACTTTATGTGTACTCACGTGCAACAGCAGAAAAAAGAAAATTAGTCTTCTCTATCACCTCTCTTCTAATTTACACAGGATTTACTACTGTGAACCAGGAGAGACCTCCAGAAAGAGCTGACCCATGTGGGCTAATTATGCTTAGAAGAAGAATAAAACATTAACTTGGCTGATGGGTCACTGTTGCTTTTGGCAGACATCTCACACAATTTCTATTCAATGAATCAGTGTGCTCCATTACATCTAATTGGGGTGTATTTTTTAGTCAATTGGTCAATCTCAAGTGGAGACAAAATCACAAATTCTGTTAGGGTTAGCCAACTGATAAATTCTTAGAACTCCAGATTGGGAACTATCCTTTCTAAGTATTGTAGTAGTTAAGCCTGATTTTCTAACCAAGTGCTTGTCCAACTTTAGTTAACGTCCAAGCTTTTGCCAGAAACCATCTTATTCCATATGGTACCACTCTGATAGCGTACCTCCATGCAGGGATTGAAAACTCTCCATTTGGAGAAGAATGCTTCATAATTTCTTTAGCTACAAATTAAACCATGTTGCAACAACTCTAACCAAAGTCAACGAGAACTATGAGGCATAACAGTAACTGCAGTGCCATCCTATCAGGTGGTAGAATATTGTCCTGTGCCCTAGAATTCACAGGCTTTTCTTGGTACCCCACCCCAATCACCCACTCCCAATCACTTCCAAATACAGCCAATCTCCAGGACGGGGTTTCTGCTCTGTCTCTAATTTTGTAGTCTATTTCCCATTTGGCTGTGACCCAATTTTTTCTGGCCATCCAGGTCTCCCTTTCTTCACAATCTGAAACCTGATTCCTTTACCTCCTACCAACTGACAATTCAAGATGTTATCGCTCACCTGACTTTGAGTTTTGCCAGTTCTTTGTCATTCAAGCTTCTATTTTCAGAATACTATGAAACATAAACTCCTGTTGACTTTCTGCATTCACATAATCAAATCCACTTCCCAAAAGAGGGAATAATTCTGCTTCAGACTCATCTTGAACAACCCTGGGCAACTGGGATATCCAATTAAATTCAGTTCAATAGGGGAGAAA
Source organism: Cryptotis parvus (assembly GCA_021461705.1). Taxonomy (NCBI): domain Eukaryota; kingdom Metazoa; phylum Chordata; class Mammalia; order Eulipotyphla; family Soricidae; genus Cryptotis; species Cryptotis parvus. The sequence goes on along the minus strand of JAJIBD010023221.1, from coordinate 214,006 downwards.
AAAGCTTTGAGCTCTCACATATGTCTGGAATTTTTCCAGTCATGGAAAATAAAAAAAAATTTAAATCACACAAACTCTGCCCTCCCAAAGCTTGAAGCTAATTAGGAAAGCATGTACATTAATATAGCTCTTCAATCTAATATGGTAAATGGTTTATAAAACATGAAACTGTGGATCATTGAGAATAGCACATGGGCCCTTCTAAAGGAGGGAAGGTTAGTCTGAGGAAGAGGGGATGTATCAAGCACATGAAAGATATTAAGTTTACCCAACACAGAAAGGGCTATACCAGGCAGGCCTGTGTAAACAGCAGGCACCTACGTTAACCATTTGGAGCATCCTAGAGAGGAAAGAGGACCTAAGAGGAGACTGCCTGACCAGTAACTCAGGGAGATTGGTCCTAGATTTCAGGGTTCTCAGTCTCAACAAGGAGTCTCACACCTGCGGGGAAATGCTGAGGCACCCCGCATAAAATCCAGGAGCAGGGTCAGGGGTCCCCTTCTGTCCCAGGGATTGGAGGTCAGCAGACGGAAAAGATGCAAGAATCCGGCAAAGTTTCAAAATGCTTTATTTATCACAGCTTCTGGCATACAAATCAACAATAGGAAAAACCCCAAACAGGATTTCCGACTGGGCCCCGCCCACGTGTAGGCCAAGACGGCTGCTACCACGTTTTAATACCCTGCAGAGAGGAGACAGTGAAGAGGCACTAGCAGAAGGGGGAGGAGAGAGCGCCCCCAGAGAGGAAGTAGGCTAGGTTTTATATCCCTGCAACCCAGACCTCCCACTCCTATGGAAAGCCATCAGGGTCAAATTCCCTCAGGTAATTTCTCCCAGGACCTCACCTAGGCCCTTTGAGATGTTAAAGTTGCCAAGCTAAGATCTGCCTAGGGAAGTGCCCTGCAGGGTAGAGTGGAAGAGTAGTTTCTGAGATGAACTGTATCTCAAAGTACAAAGGCATGCATCTGTACCAAAGAATATTCTATAGCCAGTTAAATATTTCTCCAAGCCTTCACTAAAGTCTTTTTTACTTCTTGGTTGTTCTGTATATTAGCTTTGAGTTATCAGAGAGCCATGCTTACTCGCTTGGAGGCAAATAGCATTTCTCTCTGGTCTAATTACTTAGAGATCCAACATGGCCAGCCAAATATACCAGTAAGATCTAGCTAGTCCCATGATGATTGTGGCAACATGAGTGAATATTTATACCAGCCAGTATAGAATAATGGTCAGATAAACTGCCACATTCAAAACTGTCCTCCTCCTATGTACAAAGTGACTTGCAGGAGGCAACTCCAGGCCAGATGCAGAGGCCCTGGGCAGGTGTATTGCAACACACACCCAAGTCTGGAATGAAAGCCGAAGACTGTGCTTCAGGGTGTTAGACAAAAGCCCACATAGACGTTACAAAGGGATAAAGCCAAGATTATCAATTCAGGGGACAATAAGAGCAAATCCAGATGCCTTGTTGGAAGTAATCTGCTGGGGATTCTGTTGAATGTAATCCTCAAGGGTCCCCAGAAGACTCACTTCTGACTTAGGACCCTAGTTCTCTTAGCTTGAGCCTGTTACTGCTCCCAGATTTCAAACAGCAAACAGTCCCCACTACCTTGATACATGTTTCTGAGACCCACTTTGAACCTGCATCTTGTTCAGGAACTACACTGAAACTAAGACTGAAAGTGTCTTATTTACTTTGTTATCAATTGTACATTCATAATCACACATCAACATATCACTCATCAACATTCAAACTGAAGTTCACTTAACAAAATTTAATTTCAAGCTGTCCTTGTGCAGATGATCTGTGAAAAGGGAATGATCTATCACTTGTGATTGATCTACATAGCAGTGAAGCTGAAATCAGTACTCAGGTCCCCCACAGGCTAATCCTCTGCTTGCAGCTATTTTGCAGAACTTATATACCTTGTTTTACATGGATGCAGTACCCCCAGGTACCTCCTCAGAGTCACGTGGAATACTTGCTGCAAGAGATCACTCAAATGGGCTGTGGACACTGTAGAAGGGCTCATGAGCTTACAACTCCTTCCAGCATCTGCACCTGCCACATTAAGAATACATGACAAAGTGGAGAAAGGTTTAATAAAGAGGCTGGGGTAGAGGGAGTGTGAGGGAGTAAGTGTCCCTGAGCTCTCTCAGTGTGAGGAAAGTACAGTGTCGAGGGAAGAAATGAGTATATTGTTCAGCAAATGACAGGAGCTCTGGAGCAATAGGAATCCAACAACCCTGCTGTTTCCTTCAAGGTCTAACAATGGCCACGCCCACTTGGCCTGCCCCTAACCTCTAGTTCTCTGTTACCACTGCCTATAGGTTATGGGAAAAGAAAAACAAATGAGAATTCAAGCTGCAAACAGAATTCGATTTCTGTCACTGAAAGCAGCTTGTGTTGAGAGAGGCCTTTTAACGGTTCCAGGCATGGCTGACAGCCATCAGCCTCTGGACTCCAGAGCACACCCCCAGGTGGCATCCATCACAACCATGCAAGTGTAGAAGTTGAGTAAAAACCATTTTTAGAAATGCATTTTTCCTAGGAAGAAAAGAACTTGAGAGGTTCAGATTATTGGAAGGTAATGGAATCCTTCTTGATGAAGAACCTGATAAGGAGAAAAGAAAGACAGTAATAATGAAGAAGTGACCGGTTCCAGAACCCAGGCTAGGGGATGAGTGTTCTCAGTTAAGGGTATCTTCTGGCTGAGCCTGAAAAAGACAGCTGGGATACAGTGAGGGAAGTACCTTCTGGGCTCCTGCCACTTCAGGAGTCTTCAGAGAAAAATCAGAAGTGGGATAGCCCCTTTTTGTCAACTGAAATTCTCCAGTTGGATCTTTCAGATCCTGTCAGCTTAGATGTTTGCACAATGAACTAGTTTCTTGCTAACATTATCAAAAAAGATAAGCTGGGCTATGCTGCCATCTCTAGATGGCTATGCTTTCTAGTTTCATCTATTGAGGAAATTCAGTTGGACAGGAAGTGAAATCCAGGGTACAGGACTGACAGAGTGGGGATATGGAGCAGAAGTCTGGCCCTGTTATTACTACTACACCCTTAAACTCTTCCGAGGTGATGGAAGAAGTTTGGGAAGTGAGATGGTAACAAATCATGTTCACAGATCACAAATTTTTTGACATTATTCCAATCAAAAATTAAAATTTCTGGGGCTGGAGGTACTTGCCTTGCACATGGTCAGTTCGGGTTTGATCCCTGAGCACAGAGCCAGAAATAAGACTTGAGCACCACTGGGTGTGACACAAAAACAACAAAAAATAATGAATTTTGATCTATGTTCCCTTGAATGTCCTCAGTCTCAGTCTTAGTGATGTTCTCCTAGCAAAATTTGTGGTTCAATGATAAAAGGTAAATTGCTTTATCTCTCTCTCTCTTCCTCCAAATTGCACATTAGTGAGCAAATTAAATGTCATAAACTTAAGCTATTGGTTATCCAGACACTTCTTTCTCTTTTCTTTCATAGGTAAGATAGTTTACTTAAATATGGTGGATTACAAACTTATTTTTTAGGGGCTGGGGCAATAGCACAGCGGGTAGGGTGTTTGCCTTGCACGCAGCCAACCCAGGTTCGATCCCTGGCATCCCATATGGTCCCCCGAGCACCACTAGGAGTAATTCCTGAGTGAAGACCCAGAAGGTTCTTGAACATTGCCGGGTGTGATCCAAAAAGCTTTAAAAAGTTATTTTTATAATACAATTCCTACAGTCTTTCAATATTCAAGCATCAATCCTTCCTGTCCAACTGAATTTCCTCAATAGATGAAACATAAGGTCACCAAAGTGACCTTTCCTCTACCATCGTCCCTATTTACCAAACCAAACTTAGAGAAGCCTGCCTCCTTAGCAGGAACATAATAATTTATTTTATATTGCTTGTAACAAAATGACTTAAAGAATTATCAAAAATACTTCAGTAAAAGAAAATACGTGAAAATTATTATATCTCACCTTTTCTAGGGATTTACTAAGGTAGTTGTTGCTCAGCCTTCAGTGTGGCTGTTTTTATTTGTTTAGTTTAGTTGGCTTCTATGCTACTTTCCGCTGTAATTTGATGTGCTCCTACTAGGATGTCAGTATGGAAGGAAGAATTTGGAGATGTCACACAGCCACATACGTGACCATGAAGTCCAGACACTTTGGAATCTATGATCTGGACCAATGAGGTAAAAAGACCCTGGAGCTCTTAACCTGGACACTAGAGTATCTGATATTTTTCAAGCTTTGGTGCTTTTGCAGAGAGGATTAGTAAAGCAGTGGAGTTGAGCCATTGGTGTGGCTGCAGTGGTGGGTTATGGGTGCAGCTGTCAGAGCTTCTCCAGGGGTAGGAACTCATCTCACCCTCCCTCCTGAGGATTCCAGAGAGTTCTCAATCAGGGAGTATTGGTGCATCCATTAATCTTAGCTGCTAGCTTGTGTCTCCTCAACCTTCAGTCTTGAATCAGTAGAGCAGGGTTTTGTGTGTGAGTCAGCAGTTATGAGAGGTGGACTGAGATCCTTTTATATGCATAAAAAGATTAACATAACAGAAAACTTCTCATTCAAAGTTCTCATTTTTGTTTTACAAGACTGAGGCCCTACTAAGGCTTGGTCAAGATTGAGATAAAATGAGTTGCTGTTCAGTCTTTGATTTTTAGCTTCCACTCTGGTTGGTGTCAAATCTTCCTGCCTCACATGAGAATAAATGGTCTATGTACACTGGTTAAGCAATTCTAGGAGGAAAAATAGGATCATGGTTCCACCAAGTAGCTTTCCCTGAATATTCTATGCCTTCTCATACAAAGTTAGAACCTAGGCTGCACCTGAGTTGTCCACTACATTCATTTTTGGGATTAAAATCTCTTGCATGCAACAAGTCCTATTGGTATGAAGGATATTCAATTGGGATATTCCCTTGTGATATTCACTTGTGATATTCAATTGTAGGACTAAATAAATTCCCCCCAAATTGAGAAGAATTTGAGTCAAAGAAAGAAGCAGGCCACCCTGGAAATTCATGTGGAAATTCTTTAAGAGGAATTTATATAAAGAGACTCTTAGTACCAGAGTACAGATGGGTCTTGGATCGAGGGAAGATACATATCCCACCAATAGAATGAGTTGCTTCACCACCAATAGAACGACCTGTTCCCCATAAATAGAATAAATTGGTTTAATGTATAACTAATGATAGGTTTGTATAAGAATGTTAATGCTGAAGATCCCACACCATGTGTTCCTTTCTTCTACCAAGATTAATGACTATGTGTGGTTTCATGAATACATGTGTTTTGGCATTAATTACAGATCATGCTTAAATTTATGCCTTGAATAGGTTTACCACTGGAACATGGGTCTATGATACCCAGGGTACTTGAAAAAAAATAGAGTAACCCTTACATTAAGGTTACCCAGAGAGGATAGAGAAATGCCTTTTACCGCAGTTACCCAGGTTCAATTCTCAACACCTCATATGATTCTCTAAGCCATGTCTGTAGTGATCCCTCCACCAGGAGTAAGCCCTAAGTACCATCAAGTGTGGCCTAAACAAAAAGTAGTAAAAAGAGAGCTGAAAGGACCTAGGCAAAAGTACCTCAATTATAAGCTGTATACCTGACTTTATTTGCATGGATTCTTTCAGCAGCATAGAATAAATTCCAACCACAGAGGCTGAAATAGTATGAACAATTAGTGTTTTACATTAAAAATATAAGTATAGGATCCCAAACAATAGTACAGAGGGTAGGACATTTGCCTTGCATGCAGCAAACCTGGGTTCAACCTCTGGCATCCTATAAGTTCCCCTGAGTACCACCGGAGTAATTCCTGAGTACAAAGCCAAAAGTAAATTGCCCAGAAACAAACAAACAAAAAGTAAGAGGCATAATGAATATGACATTAACTATAGAAATCATGAATAATTCATGTTGTTTCCATTCTTCCACTATGACATTCCCAGTCCACTGCCTTAATCCTTCAATTCATTGCCTCCTGATCACAAAACAGCTGCTATAATCTGGAGCTTCACGTGCATACTCAATAAAATTTACCAAAGCAGAAAAGAGAAGTATCATGCCTTAGAGAGCATTCTAAATAAACTTGTTATGCCTTCTTTCATTCATTATATTCCGTGCATTCATAAACCAACCACTAGCTACAAATATGAAATTATTCTATTGTTGGTCTGATATTCTATTATTAGTGTCAAGTTAGTCTTTGGGCCTTAAAAGGACTCAGCACTTCCTCTGCATATGTTGGTTTGAGTTCTTGATGCCTGGAAAAACACAGAGCTCAATTACTAGACAATAAGAGGAAATAATCTGTGGCAGATTCTCCCTTAAGAAGTACCAAATTGCAGACTAGAGGGGTTAAGGTGCAAGACCACATCCATCCTGAAAGGTATCTTCAGGCGCTTTCATTGAACTACTGACCTGGTTGACTAACAATAAGCTGAGCACCATGTAGGGGACTCCCTCCACTCCCTAAAAAGAAAAAGGGAAAAAGTGATATCTTAAATTCAAAGGAAAACAACTCTAACATTGTAATTCATTAGCATTTGTATATCTGGGGTGGGATCCCACGGGATGTCTAAAGATCACGTGGCCGCCCACCTACAAGATGGTCAGACTTCCTTGTCAAGACCCTGAAGGAACGGTTTGAGGCTCTTCATATTCCTGAATCAACCAGATGCCATTGGGCTACATTGGCACGTGATAGGGTCCAATGGAAATGTTACTGGTGCCCGCTAGAGCAAATCGATGAATAACGGGATTCAAGTGATCAAGTGATCAAGTGATATCTGGGGTAAATTGTCTGAGGCCACCAAATGTCCTAGCAATCCTAAAATACTGCCATGTATTGCCCAGTGCAACCATGCCGGTTCATTCTGTCTAAACTGACAGGTCTACTTTGTTCCTGCCTTCAGTCATGGCTTCACTGCCAGTTTACAGTGGGACAAATATCCTGAGAGGTGAAGGAATTTACTTTCTGCACAGAAATTTAAGGAACTTCCAGCTGAATGTGCTAATAACCCTGAGTCTGTAAGTCTTCACAGTTAACAAGAACAACTTTGACCTCCTCACTTTGTCCTGTGCTCTGTATAAGCAGCTCCTACAGATCCAGACACTAGAGTTGGACTAGGACACCAATGGTGTGTCAAAGACAGCTTCATACACATGAAAGTTGAACACATGGGCCTCTGTGACCCAACCTTTATACCAGAGCTCATAAACCATAAAGGCAGAGGAAATAAGAGAGAACCATCTGTAGCTCCCTCTTCAGCAGCACAAAGCATGGTGCACGCAAGCTGTATCCCTGGAGACCTAGCTCCACCAGAGTCTAGGATTGGAGTCACCTGTCTGAGGATAGAGCAAATAAGGTCTGTGCCTGTCCCGACCTCAAGTAGAATTTTCAGTGCATTAGACTAACATATCTCTGACTCCCATGGTTTCCATAGGATCTAAGAAAAGATCACTTTGATCAATATGAATTCTGACCATTAGTTCTCTTCATTCAGAGCAGAGACTTCCCAGTCAGTCAGAATAAAGCTTGAGGCTGGTTACCTAGGGACCAAGTAGCCCTAATATTGCTGAGAGCTGCCTCCTCAGGAAACTGTTCATTTAACAAGCTGCACAGTCACTAAGAGACTTTGGCAGAGGAGGGTCAAGAACTCGACCAACACTAGCTCTGAAGCCACTCTAACTCCTCACCAAGAGCACTCCAGAAGTGCTGCGGGAAGCCCAGCCTTGTACAGGTCTGCCCGTATCCTCAGGGCTGAACTCCCCAATGAGGGCCTCCGACCCACCTTGACGGGTCTGTTGCCTCCACACATTTGGCAACAGCTTTGAGTAGGGAACAGAGATCATACCTGTTGCTAGCAGGTAAGCCCTGCACAAGTTGAGCATATTAGAGGGCCGGTCAGTCAGGGTTTCAATTGGAGGATTTGCCACATCCCCCTTATCCTGCCCAGTTAAAATCTTCCTCTCTCTTTATTGGAATCCTGCATTGTCACTTATTACATGAGCCTAAACTTAAAGATCCTTCATTTACAGGAAGGGGGAGAGGGAGATTTGGAATAGCCTGTAATGAATACTCCCTACAAGTCTGGCATGCATCATAAGGGAGCAAACATCCCTTAAATAACTGGAATCCCACAAGCCATAGAGATATTAAAGATCGGATACCCTGCCAGCAGATAAGGAAGTCGAGAGCAAAGGGAAATGAAACCAAGGGAAAGGACTCCTTTGACTTCCATGCCACAGTAAATGATTTTCTTAGGCAAACCATATGACTCCAGCCATTACAGTTTACAGTATTGGTGTTGTGCATCTGAAGAAAAGAAAAAACAAAGGTGTTATCTTTTTTAAAGGATCTTTCTCTTCCTCATCTGCTTACTACAGCTGATTCCAAAAGTTGTGGAAAAAAAAAACAACTCTTCTTCAGGGCCAGAAATCTTTCCTCCAATATAAATCCTGCAAACAAGCCTAAATCTGTGTGTGCAACAGTTCTGTGACAGAAAAGGTGGAACTTCCGAATAGCTCCACCTGCTGTTCACCTGTTGGCAAACTTTTTTTTCTTTTTTGGGTCACACCCGGCGATGCTCAGGGGCTGTTCTGGCTCTGCACTCAGGAATTACACCTGGCAGTGCTCAGGGACCATATGGGATGCCGGAGATGGAACCCAAGTCGGCTGTGTTCAAGGCAAACGCCATCCCCGCTGTACTATCGCTCCAGCTCCCAAACTTTTTCTTTTTTTTTTTTTTTTTGCCTCGCAGTATCTTTCACAGTCACCTGCCCAAAATGGGTCCCAACTCTGGGCTTGAGAGACACAGAAGGTGCCCAGCTTCATTCACTGAGTCAAACCTTTTTTGGGAGTTCGAGAGGGTGGGGGAAGGGATGCAGGAAGACTTGTAGGAAAGAAAAGGAAGAAAGAGAGGGGAGAGTCTGAGCCACCAACACTGCAGCTGCAGTCACAATGGAGGCATTGAAGTTGCAGTGGGCAAAAGCGTGCAAGGGCAGGGAGATGGAGCAATGAGGGAGGGAGTACCCAGGAGAGGACCCAGCATCCAAGGAGCTGCAAGGAAGAAACTGTACTGGGGGAAGAGGCCTCCTGACCTTTAAGTTGCCCTCAGTGCCAGGAAAAGGGGGCAGGCCGAACTGCAAACAGACCCCTTAGGCCCATGCCTGCATCTAATTATTTGGCGTTCTCCCAGAGGCATCAAGTGCCCGTTGTTCTCAAGTCTCCCCTGCTGCCTTTCAAGTCTTGGCTTAAACCAGTGCCGTCCACTGTGAAAATGGAAGGAAAGTGTACTAAAGGGGACCCTTGCATTCTCCCCCCACTATCTTTCCTTATCTCCTTACACCCCCTCAGTCAGTGGCCCTGAACGCAAAAAACCATGTTCCTCTCCTCTCCCTGGAGTAAGCACATTAGCACCTGCGGAGCTTCTCAGCCACAGATGGGCACTGATGGACGTCTTCAGACTGACTTCAATAAGTTAACATCAGACTTTGTATGCAGTTTTCAAGAAGCCCCGTGTCTATCTCCGTCCTAGGTCTCTGGTTCTAGGACCCTCCACTCACAGTAAGAAGGTTGGAAGAGATAAACCCAGGATTAATACTCAGTTCTCTAGGTTGATAATTAGTTGTTGATTAAATAGCTGCAATGGCAAGGGCAGGTTTGTGTTTCTAATCTCCTAAATCTCCCTCAAATATGTCCAGTATTTCCATCTCACCTTCACTAACTTAATCCAAGCTGTCATCAACCATGCATGGATCACCACAATATTCTCCAGGTTTCTAGACATGACTCTTTCAATTCATTCACTGTTTTAGAAAGTGGAAAGATGATTGCATCACTCATCCACTGGAATCCCATCAGAAATTTCTGGTTGCTTTTGAGTGAAAGACCCTAATCTCTTCAATAACCCAGATCTCATAGTACTTCTTCATTTCCCCTCTCTTCCATCAGACAGAAAGTAAACTTCCCAACATGAAAGAACCATATTGATTTTGCTCTTTAGACTATTTCCAGATATTTACTTTTATCCAGGGCTCAACCAGCAGGATTGACGTAGGAAGGTTGATGAGGGTTTTGGGGACTTGAGGAGCTGCAATGAGTTCCTGGGCTGCCATGCATCCCATAGGAGCAGTTCTTTGCTCTAGCCTAGAGCTCCTTGAGAAATTGGGTGGCAGGGAGAATTTCCCACACTGGGCAAGTTAAATATAGGTTGGATACAGTATGACGACTTTTGGGTAGAGATGATGAAATGTCAGATCTCAAGTAAGGTGCAGGTGCTCAAAGCAGACTTTCATCAGTCCTAAGTCCAAAGTACAAACTTTCATCAGGGAAGTTTCATCAGTCCTAACTTCCCTGGATGGCTGAGGTGGGTAGAGAAGGAATAGGCTCTCCCTTGAAACTGCTTCCTCTCTTCTTCCCACTGCACTTGTCACCTGCAGCAGAATTAAATGAACAAATGAATAAATTAATAAGCATTTGACCAAAAGGGCTATTTTCACCCTGGGAAGTTTCCCTTGTTCAATGCATGCTATTAAGTAGAATAGCATTTTTATGGTCATTCAGAAGCCAGACTAAATTACTCTCAGCACCTTTTAATTCTCCAGTCTTTGTTTCTAAAGATTTGACAAATGTTTATGAGACATAACTCACTCAGGCTGGTAGGATGGTGTATATTCCTTCCACTGAACAACCATAACATGAAAATGATTTTATGTTTGAAGGAACACCTGAATACTTCAGGCTACAGTTAAAACATGTGGACTTCAGAGCATACCTACTCCTTATTTCTTTTTGTAGCTTTTTGGGTTACTCCTGACAATGCTCAGGGGTTACTCCTGGTTCTGCACTCAGGAGTTACTCCTAGAAGTGCTCAAAGGACCATATGGGATGTCAGGGATAGAACCTTGGTTAGCCACATGCAAGGCAAACACCCTACTAGATGTACTATAGCTCCAGTCCCCATCTACTAATTTTTAACCATTGCAATAACCTGCAGAGAACAAGGACCTTCCTAAGAAATCTTGAAATTATGGGTCTTTCTGTGTTAAGATACTCAAATCTGCCAGAAAGAGATAGTGCAGATGGTAAGGCATTTGCATGCAGCCTGCCCCAACTTTATCTTCAGTATTATTTGACTGTCCCCAAATAATGCCAGGAGTGATGTCTAAGCACTGAGCCAGGAGTAAACCCTAAGACATGTGGCCCAAAAACAAAAGGAACAAAAACAATATCAATAAAGATATCACAATTACAAGGGATACAGACCCCCCCAGGGAAAGGACTGTACAAGAATTTGCTCAAACCAAGAAGACAGTCACTAGCACAGAACTTCTGGTGAAATCAGAGATGCTCCTGCAACTTTATGTTTGAGGTCTGCCAGACACCCGTTTTCCTGAGTTTATGCAGCCTATCAGGCAACTGCAAGTAAAATTACAGGTCTATGGCCAAAAGTCAGGGCTACTGTCAGATTGTCCAAGGCCATGAGGGTTCAGACAGTACCAGACCTGGGTTAGAAACATGGTTTGAGGATGAAGAATCAAAGACAAAATCAGGGAATCGATTTGTGAGGGTTGATGAGCTATAATAGAATCCTGAGAAGTAAGAACATGTTCTCTGTTACTACATGTGTGGGAAATTTTTATACACAGGAATCATTTTCTTCTTCCTGACCCAAAGAGAAGACAATATTATTCTTCCACCTTTCTGACAGAGTAACAAATGTAGTCTTTAATTTCCATGGCCTACCTCCAGATCCTTGGTAAATACATGCCCAAAGACCAAATCCATGAGTAAGTAGATCTGGTCTTACCTCAATGCCATGGTGTGGTTTTGAACAGACACGTTTTCATGATCTGTTAGCCTCATCTGCAAAATAGGCAATGCTTCCCTTTCCTAAATTTGCTATGATGATTTAGTGAACATCATAAGGCTTTGCACACAGTAGGTTATCAAGAATATTCCCTTTCTTCTCTCAGGAACAATTTACCCCATTATAACAGCAGCCATTAAACCAAATGCTCTGTCTGGGCGCATTTAACTCTGTAGTCTCACACATCCCTGAGAAAGCCCCTGGGTTTGGCCAGCACAAAATGTGGAAAGGGAGCCCAACGTAGGGTTGTGTGGACACAGAGGGCCTTTATTCTGGGGGACTCTTGATCCCTCGCTCTGACTAAACCCATTGGTTCATTGGAAAGTGGGGGAGGTAGGATGAAAGTCTTAAGGAATGCTGGGCAAGGAAGAGAAGCCAAGTGGTGTCTGGATTGTGTGACCCCAGGCTACAGCGCTAGAATGACTCTCAAAACATTCTCCATTATCAGGAAGTTGGAATGTGAGTCACACTCCACGTGCTGCCCCGAGGGTTCTTTTTTTGCTGAGCAGAGCTGCAAATTGTTCAGCTAATTAGGCTGCATTTTGAACTCTGCCTCCTCCCAGAGTAGCCTAGAGGCACAGGGCACATCTACGCTACATGCGAGAGTGCTACTGCCCCCTGTGGTCAGGTGAGTAAACTGCTTCTCTGGCAAGGAATACTGAAGGGAGGATTCCCATCTATTGACTGCAATTCAGGAGAAATGCTTAACCCTGAATAAAAGAGTCATTGTGCAGCATTATTCAGTTTACAAAGAACTTTCTGTCTACAAAAGTTTGGTTTTAAACAATCCTGTGAATCCATCTTGACAAGATCGTATCATCATTACTTTGCATTTAAATGTACCAAGGCCCAAACGCTGCAAGCAATTTGCATGGTTGCAGAGTAAAGGTGAGGGGAGCAGGGAAACAGATGCAGGCCAGTTGTTTCCCATCCCCACTACACCACATCACCTCCCGGGGACATTATCGCCTCTGCAATCAAGGCTATAAGTAGATTGTGGAGCTTCTTTAAGAGTTTTGTTTAAAGCTATTGTTGTTCTCAGTTGGTTTTATAAACATGCTGCAAAAGATGAGCAGAGCTAGATGAGTGGTGTGTTTAGCAGCAATCACACTGGATTCACACAGAGCGCCAGAGAACAAGAACTTTAGACAGAACACAAAGCATTTAAACAGAGCGCTACAAGACTTCCCAACCTGCCACGAGCCCTCTGCTGTTTGCCAAGACATAGAACCAACTGCACCTTTCGTCACTGTGCGGGCCATCCCACTAACAAACACAGGCGTCTGTCTGGAGGGAGTGTGGGATATGCCGCTAAATAGGAATGCGACTTGTATGTAGCATTTCCCACAATTTATTATGACACCACCCTTTCTAAAGGTCAATTTGGAAAAGATCAGAAGCAACCTAGCAAGAGCACAAGGGAATACAATATTCAATATTCAGTTGTCTGAACTCCCATGCTAAGTGTGATAGCTATGAGAAATGTCAACACATTTCCAATTGCGAAAGCCAAATTTTGGTGAAATAACTTGGGACTCTAAAGAAAAGGCCCTTGGAGAAGCAGGAACAACTTTCTTCCCATAACCTGAGACTAGGAAGAGGAGACAGGCTAGGCCTGGGAAGAATAAATGAGCCTCAATATCTGGACTGGCTTCAGATTGGAACCTTGGAGGTCTGCAAAGTGAGATGGGCTCAGCACTGAAAGAAGCCTGCATGCCGTAAGCCACTGAAAAGGTAAAGGATCAGGATCCCAAGCGTCCTGTATGCCATCTGTGCTGACAGGCTACTTCCACTGCAGTGGAGTGAGAGCCCTGTGGCCAGTCTTCATGCTATATTCAGAGATTCCAGCAGAAGTGATATCTATAAAGTTTGCAGGATTCACAGCAACTCTCCAACTTTCCCATCGAAAGTCACCTTTTCCAGCTTTCTTAAGCCCTTGATAGAGACTATCATCTCCAATACGGCAGGGGTATGCGTGGGTAGGATACCACAGAAAGCTCCCAGGCCCAGGACATAGTGGATCTAGAGTAGAGGCCAAACTTTTAGGTCTACTGACTCCTTTTCAGAAAAAAATATATACATTGAAATGACATTCGGGGTTTCCAGGTACATGCCAAGTCTTGGCACTTAAAGTGCCCCTGAGAAATGGGCTTTCAAATGAGGAGACAGAAGATTTGAGCCAAGAGTCAGGTCAAATACCTAAGCAATCCAGGAGACAGTCTTAGAAGAAAGGTCACCTGAATAATTTGCACATTTTAGATTTTATTTATCTGTTGTTTCTAAGATTCTGTGTGCATGTGTGTCTATGTGTGTGTATGTGTGGGCATGTGTATGTATAACATGTTTAAGGATATAGTTGTTAACAGTAATTTCCTCATTACTAAGTACCAGTAAAAACACAGGGTATTTTTTTAACTTACTCACTCAATAGCAATGTTGCATCCATTAAAATGGCAAAGGATAAATAGATAAACATAAAAACTAGCATTATATTTAAAAGTTTTAGCATTTGACATAAGTGGCAGCTATTGTTTCTAATGCATACATATGTGTGCACACACACTCCCACCCCTTCATTCCAGACCCTGCTCCTCCCACCTGCAGATTGAAGGTTATTCCTCCAGAAATCCTTCTTTACCCCAGGACCTGGTTTCTGACCCCTTACCCCCAAACTTGGTCCCTCATGCTAGATATCAAGCTCTATCGCCACAGGGATAGAGCCTGTCTTGCCCTCAGTTGTCATGCCTTCGCGGAGTTTATAAACATATTTGTATCCTGGAAAAATCAATGTTAAAATTGTTGGAAAGCCTTTGAGAGCATACTGTCATATGCAGCTAGGGAAAAAGAATATGCTCTGTTCAGTTCATTCATTTTGATTAAGGATATATATTAACCACCACAGAAGATTATTTTTAACGTTAAATATTTTGATTATGTGACTAAAAACTGTTGAATACTGGCCCTGACTCTGATCTAGAGGTGCTCATGGGGGTACAATGTGTCTTCTCTGGTGGGCTGTCAGCTCTCCTTGCGAGGTTCTGGAACCTGCAAGTTTCAGGGGGAATATTTCTGGAACCTTGTTTTAGCCCACCATAAAAGCCCAGGAACAAAACTTAGAGTTATGAAATCCAGAAGAGTGCATGCAAACCAGTGACAGCATCAGAGCCACAAACAAGGGTCAGGAGAATAAAACCACAGGTATTCTGTGTGTAAAATGCATCCAAACACCACCGGATCTCTGCCGCCCTCTAGCAGGCACTGGGGGCACCACATGCTCAATGGGTACCTCCTGACTGGATTCTAACTTCAGACACTACCAAGTTCTAGGGGATGCCCAGAGAAAGTGTCTTAAATAATCTACAGGCGTTTTTTCTGCCAAGTGTGGCTAATAACAATGCATCTCAGTGATGTTGTAATTTATGAACAGCCAAGGTGAATAATAAAAACCAGTTTTATCCTCCACCTGAAAGAATGGAAGGGCTGGGGACAGAACAAATACAATATTTGCAATAACTATTATTTCCAGATTATCACACACAAAGGACAGCAGCTCCTGAAAGTGAGAATGAATGACCTTAAGAAAGCTTGCCCCACTGTCCAGAGGTTTCAGACTCTAGCATAGGGAGGAGTTTGGCAAAACTGGGTTTCGATTTTCAGACTTCACGGGTTGAGAGAAAGCAGGAGGGAAAGAAAGCAAAGCAGATATAGAGTACCTTACAAGCAAGATGTAGAGAATCGCAAAAGAAAACAGAGCCATAGAACACTCCTTTACGTGGAAAATGCCAGATCTCTGGAAAGAACCAGCTGACAGGGTGGTAGGGAAGATTACACAGCATCCACGCATGCCTCTGTCCCGTTCATCAGTTTGAACCACTCAAACCATGAAGCTCAGGTAGATTTTTGTTTCAGGGGTGGGAATAATTATCTCTAGCATAAACAGCACTGATTTTTCAAAAAAAAAATGCTAAAAGCCTGATCTGAAAAGATTAAACGGCTTCTAAGAAACTTAAATGTATTCCAGAACAAAACTCAAAACTGAAAACAAAACAAAAAATAAAAATAAAAAAAAAACAAAGTTATCCACACAAAGCAAAGCTCAGGACAAGAGGAGAGAAACAATATCTGGTGTCCCCATTCCCACCCACTAGAGGCACATCTTTGATTTGGGCTTGTCTTCGGGGGTACCTCAGAGAAAGGATGTTCTTCTCAAGGCCCCCGGGCGAAGGGGATTCCTGAGTCCCCCTGGAAACTTGGCCACCATCCACCCCCCCCCAACACTGAACCATGGGACCTGACAGTAACGCTGTCTGTCTTGTCAGGGGCAGACAGACCCAAACCCTGCATGGAAACACCTCAGCTGGAGGGTGTCTGTGTGTGTTTCTGTCTGAGGGGAGGCAGGGAAGTGGGGAGGAGAGGGAGTCTGGGAACAGCTACACCCAGGACAGATCTTAGGGTTCCCACTCTCAGGAGGTGGAAACTACAGAGTCTCTCTTGGGGCCTTTATTCAATAAAGTACTGAGCAAGCTAAAAAAAAATTGATATTTTTAAAATCGTTTTCTATGTGTTAGTTTTATGGTGGCCACACTACCAAGGCTTGGAGATTTTCCCTGGTTGTACTCAGGAAGACCATGGAGTTCAGGAGATTGAACCCAGAACTTTTATCTGAATCTTAAATAAAAGGAACTGGGAAAATATTACTTTTCTATATTTCATGTAGTCACTTATAAAATTAGGAAACAACGATTCCTTGAAATCTTGTAGATCTTGCCTATAAAGCATTTGGAGTCAAAAATTGGAAGATCACAGTTATTTTTAAATACCACTTTAATTATCGTCCTAATTGACATTTCTAATTTCTTCATGAACTACTTTGTGACCAAATGATAAATATGGTATCATTTGGCCTAGTTCTTCAAAGTTTTCAACATTTTTAAAGTTGAAAATGTAAAATTACTTATTTTCATATTTACAAATGCTCCTAGAACTTTATGCAACTAATAGTGTCTCATATTACATGTCCTATATCCACCTTTAAAAAGTCTATGTTGTTTTAATATAAATGTCAAGAATTTATGGCTTTCCTGCAATCCTTCTACAATAAAACATAGGTGGTCTTTCTTACCTCAGTATTTCACGCCTCCAAGAGTTGAGTCTGTTTCTTTGATGTATTAAAAATTTATCCCTTCCCACTCAGTGCCTAATCTTTAATCATGTTAATTATAATTGCTACATTACAATGAATCCAAGATTATCCAAAAGAACAGCCACCTTCTAGAACTCCCACTTAACAGCCCTGTATTTCCATGATACTTCCACATTTAGAAGTAACAAGCTGAAATAATAATAGCTACATCATTGAATGCCTACTGTAAGCATTGCATAAATTGGCACTTTGGATATGTTACCTAGAAACTTTATTAAATCCACAAAAAGGAAAAGAAAATCTTAATAACACTTTTTGAAAATAAGGAAAAATGACTCACATGTGTCAGTGACTGGCAGGAGTTCATGTAGTGAGTAATTGTAGGGATTTAAATTTAAATCCTTATGATTTTAGACTACTCACTGAAGGTTGGGACTTTTTATTCTTTAAAAAAAGAACATCCGAGGAACATCCTAGACTTTTTATTCTTTTAAAAAGAAAGCCAAGGAATATTCATTTAAAAAAAGAACATTCCAAGGAGCATCTTAAAATCAAAGAGTCAAATAAAGTATGCCTCAAAATTTTCCAGATTTCAATAAATAAGTCCTGCATAGCTGTAAGATGAATGCCTATTTAAAAATATAACCACTGATAGGAGTTATCTAACTTTTGCCTCAGAAATAGTATACAGCTTCTATCGTATTGGGTCTTAGTGAAAAAGATTACAAAAGCTAGGTTCTTGTTGCATCATTAATCAGGATTCTCTATGTCTACAGAGTCAGGAAAATGGAGAGAAAGAGAAAAAGGACAGAGTTTAATACATGGTTCATGTGATTATGGAAGCTTGACACTTGCTGGGTAGGCAGCAACCTAAAATTCCGCAGGAGAACATGTGTTAGTGTCATGTTCCACGGCTGTCTGCAGACAGAACTTCTTCCTCCCTTGAGAATTTCAGTCTTTTCTCTTTAACTGATTGAATAACATCTTTTCACACTATAATGAGTACTTTGTTTACCCCAAGTTCTACTGATTTAAATTTTAAAAAATTTCTTCTCATTAACATCTTGATAATAATATTTGACAATCAATTGGGCACCATATTTCTGATAAGCTTTACATAAAATATACCATGACTGCATCATAGGTGAGAAATCAAACATTCACACAATTGCACAAAATATACAAATTTTGCATTTTCTTCACAGCAGTTAGTTTACATTTTCAGGATGTGTGGTAAGTCTCTAGTGGGTTGTGAAATCATGGGCTGTAGGGCTCCATCACCCCAAGCTTCTGATGCAGTACAGTGCAGATGCCTTTGTAAGAAGATGCTTGTGTTGTTGATCTTTCTGGTCCTGGGAACAGTCTAAGAACCTGTGTTTTAAAAGCAGTGGCTACTTTGCTCTAAGTGACAATATTCAAGCATCAAGAGTGCTCACCACAAATATTTTTCTCTGATAATAATAAGAGTTTGGATATTTCCCAACAGGTTTCAGCAGACTCTTTTTAATCCACAGGAAAATATCCACCCCACTCTAGTTCCCATAAGATTGTACTAAAAAGCTTTATGATTACTCACATACCTCTAACTAACTTATTTAAAAAATAATTATACTGTATTTGACTAGCTTGAATTAATTTTATTATTTTGATCTATTCCAAAATAATCGAGGGCATGTTAGAACTGCTCAGCCTGCACATGGCTGAAGTGCAGTGGAAGGCGCAGTGGCAGATAGAACATGTGATTGGGAAAGATCACAGGGTTTGTAGAATGAACTATCAAAATCAGATCTGAATCCCTGCAATTCCCTTCCTCAAACCTCAGTTCCCATATCCATAAAGGGAAGGGGTTGATTCCAATTCCTCCCCAGACCTAATTACCTTTGCCTTGGTTTTACATATCTCCATTCAATTCCATAGGACTTCCAGTCTGTGCTGCCCTGGGAGACGGGCTGCTTTGTAAGGAGAGAAGCTCACAATGAGAGATGGGGACTGAGGGTGCCAACCGGGGACACTCAATGTCTAACTCAGAGAGAGGATTCAGAGCAACTGTAGAGCTCTTGCACCCACACTGTCCTATGAAGTTCTGGGAGTTCCCAAATCCTAGGCCAAAGTCTTAGGATAAAGCTTGAAAGAGACTAACAAAAATCCTTAAAGAAAGGCAAGAAAGTACAATAGCTTAAAAATGTTTATTTCATTATGAAATTTACCTGCAAATGGATGGACATGGAGACTATCATGTTGATTGAAATTAGTCAGAAGGAAAAGGACAGATATAGAATGACTGCATTCATTAATAGGATATAAATAGATACCAGTGTTTTACTAAATGTGGGAAATGGTAATGGCAGATTAAAACTCACCATTGAATATACACAAAGAGACTTAAGTGATAAACTCTAAATATCTGCAGGGCTAGCCACAATGTGTAAAATAAGAGGGAGAGAGATGCAGAGAAAGAGAGAGAGACAGAGAGAGAAAGAGAGGAAACAGGGCTACCTGCTGTTGAGGCAGCCTGGGGGTGGGTGGGAAGGGGTGGGGTACATTGGTGGTGGAAATGGGGAACTGGTGGAGGGAGGGGTGCTGGAATACTGTATTACCAAGAACCAATTGTGAACACCTTTGTAATTGTATGTCTCACGGTGGTATAATAAAAAATTTTAAAAATTTATTTCATAGTATAGCTTAGGTAAATTGTACAGTTATTATATCACCACCAAAGTGCCCACAATAGTTACAATCATTATGAATGCCCATTATAAAAATAATACTAATCATGCTTTTGCATCTAGGTGTAGAATCTAAAGCTATGTCATTAAGCTCTTTTAGAATATCAGAAAATGAATTAATTAAAGTCTCGAGCTTCAGCTAAATTGGGGTAAACTTGGATTAATCTGGAACTGAATGTCACCTTTTATCCTCTAAGGCTTGCCAGGGCACAAATCAGGGAATGGTTTACATTCCATACAGAAAATCGGCTTTGGATACTGGGAAGGCAGCAGGTTGCGTGGGGCTCCACCAGGCTGCCTGAAGGCAGTATTTCTCTGAGCGACTCACAGAGCACCTGTTCCTTTACTCACAGGTAGACCCTCACTACCACACTTTAACCTAGACCCAAGCATATTTCAGTTGTGTTATTGCTGGAAATACCAGTAGTTTATACAGCAAAATAGAACTGTCCTCAATTCCCACCTATGAAACCATGATTTCTCTATGCCTGAAAGAGCAATACTGAAACTAATTTCCTGCTTTCTAAGGTTTGGTAGCCCTGACCTGAGTTAAGACCTGACTCTCATTTAAGCATGTTGAGTCACCCCTCTGAAGCTTTGTTTCTTAGCCAGTAAATGAGGTTGAAATTCTGTCTCTGTGGCCCGCTGGGGACTCTCTCTGCGGGAGGTTATTGAGGCTCAACTTCTCATACCTTTCAATACCTGCAGGAGATGCAGTTCACCGGAGGATTTCAATCCAACCTGAATTAGAGCTGAGTGTATCTTAAAAGAAAAGATCATGGTGTAAAATATTCAAAACCTCTCTTACACTTCACCTTGGAAGCCTGAGTGGAAGCTGGATCTGGAATCCTTGGTGGTATTTGGTCAGGAGAACAAAGAGCAGCTGTGAAATGTAGGAAGTGGTAAGTGGTAGTGAAAGGGGCTGGCCAGAGAATTTAGGGAAGACTAAAACACTGCTGTAGCTAGTGAAAGAGGCTGAGTATGAAGGTCAGGACAAGAAGAATCCCACAAAACTTTCCTAAAAAAGAGTCTTCTGCTACTCTGAAATGCTTTGGGAATAAAATGGCATATTTTTTCATTTCTTCCGAGCTAAAGCTAAACTTTAAGATATGGTCCAAGAGACAGTACAGGGGGGAGGGTGTTTGCCTTGCACACAGCCAACCCAGGTTCCCTTTGCAGCAGCCCATATGATTCCGGTGTGCAGAGAGCCAGGTGTAACCCTGAGCATCCTCATGTGTTACCCAAAATGCCAGAAAATAATAGTAAGATCAAGGTAAGCAGATTGAGAACCAGAGAAACAGTACAGGGGTTAAGGCATTACTTGCCTTGTATGTGGCCAAGAGAGCTGGGGGTTGCCCTTGAGGACTCTGAAGTGTGGCCCAAACTGATCCCCCAGCCTCCCACAATAAATATAATAAGTGAAACCAAACAAAAGCAGTCTCATATTGTTTGGATTGTAATACTTAAGCTAGAGTCAGTGTGTTTTAGGGTGAAAGCTAAATAAGATACTATATAATAAATAAATCCCAATAATAAAAGTTTCTAATACTTGTTGCAAATGCTATTGCTTCCAAAATTCTTTTCACACATTCAAAAATGCATTTTAATGCAAAATATTTGCTCACTCCCACTTTCATTTACCAGTGTAAGATATTGAACTATGGACTCGATTTTCCAAAATATTCATATGCTGTATTTTGGAAATGGCAGAAGCTCAATGAGCTGAGAGCAGGTTTTGCATACAGGAGGTCCAGGTTTAATAAATGGCAAATATGGTCCCCTGCCAGGAGTGATCTCCAGCACTGAGCTAAGAGGATTCCCTGAGATCCCTGAGCAATACTGGGTGTGCCTTAAAGACCTCCACACCTGAAAAAAAATATTGGGATACACTAAGAAAAAATAACAGGCAAGAAGGTATTTTAGGGTTTTTTTTTTTCTTTTTGGGTCACACCTAGCGACGCTCAGGGGTTACTCCTGGTTCTGCACTCAGGAATTACTCCTGGCTGTACTCGGGGACCATATGGGATGCCGGGATTGAACCCGGGCCGGCATGGGCCGCCGCGTGCAAGGCAAACACCCTACCCGCTGGGCTACCGCTCCAGCCCCGGCAAGAAAGTATTTTATTGATGCCAGACGCAGGTGGGGAAAGGATGAACTCTGACTCTGGATGCTGCCATGGTCACATTGGCGTGATGACACCATCCTATTCAGACATGTGGTTACTTTTATGTAGAGATAAGCACTCAGACATATATTTAGTTCTCTAAATAAAACCTCGTTTTGCAAACAGAAAATGGTTTTATCTCTGATGATCTCTGCTTCTCTGGCATCCAGAAATGATCCATAAATGTTTCTTCATTAAGAAATTGCACTAATAACATTTGGCATGGCTTATGTTCTGAGGCTGTTAGAAGAAAACAGTAGCCATCATGGCACTAGCTGTATCTGAGGCAAAATATCTAGGGAAGAAACCGGCTTTTCAGAGAGAAGTGAATTCTCTCTCTTAGATTCCTCATTCTAAGAATGAGGCAAAAGAGGAAGAGCAGGGCCTTGTGAAAGGACGTAAAATCACTCCTGAGTGAAAGGTGGAATTTTGTTTCCTACCAAGGTGGTGGCATCTGGGTGGTGCCTACCACTTGTGGCCAGTCTGTGTCACTCCCTTTTAAGTCAAGACTTTAAGAAGCAAGATCATGGGCCTTAACTAGGTAGGGCTTACTCCACGCACTGAGTAAAAGATGTGGGTAAGTATAAAATACAAACTGTATAGCACCCCAGTCTTTGGAGAAACTACCCCAGAATGGGCTAGTAAATAAACAACCTTACAGGGTCTGAGGTTCCCACTGGCCCTCTTTCCTGCATGATATTTTCTTCTGTCTTGTACTATGTGCTCCATCTAATGACTTGGACCCTGCTCCAGCAAACAGGCAAGTCCAAGTGGAAAACTTCTGTTTCATTGCCACCTCCATCAAGTGGATGACCACTGGGGTCACTATCCTGTACCCTAATCCCCAGAGCTGTGGCACAGCCTATTGTGTAAAGCAGGAAGCAAGAAGTGTCCTTACCTGTGTGGGCAATGACGACCCTCTATATCCCCGAGTTCAGTTTAGTTTCTACATTCAAGGGCACACAGGAAGTTAACATTTCTTGGGTTTCTTCTAAACGGAAAGAAAAGCTAACAATTATTTTACTAATCGAGCAACAGTCAAATCAGATGATTCACCAAAATCCCACAGAGTCCTAAACCACCATTTCTGAGAGACCAAAATTCTATCTGACCACATCAAACAAAAAATCACATTGAAATGTTTACTTGTGTAACTAGACCAAGCTGAAAACTAACTAAATGAAAACTCAGATTGATCTGACCTTGACATTTTTAATTCATCTAACTTCTCATTTATATTCAATTCACTGACTTTTAAAAATGTCAGTGCTGGGGCTATCAATCCCAGGGTCTCAGAGCACATGCAGGGCAAATGCTTTACCAGTGAGCTACATCCCCAGCCCAAAGAAAACACAGAAATCCACTGAACCTTTATTAGGAGAAAAACAGAGTTCCAAGTAACAGAGTCCCTTATATTTATTTCATAGCACTTATCAGACCTCCAGATGGTATACAGTAAAGTATGATAAATACAGGCAGGCCTGGAACTGAGATGAAAAAGTGTGCAAAAGCCAACTTCAGATATCGTACAGCAAGGCTGGAGTTAATTGCAGTAGCAGAAAACAAAACAAACCCTTGTGACTGAGCAGTTTGAAAAAACAGCCAGGTCACAGGTCCCATGCCTATAGGCCCTGGAGCAGTCTGCAGCTGGAAATGTACGGTGGACCTGGGAGGAAGTGTCCTGGCCACTGTGTCAGCCAGCTTGGTGGAGGTAGGAAAGTCCTCTCTCTTACTGCCCAACCCGCTAAAGAGATGGATGACCCAGGAGGAACCCAGGCACAAGAGGGAAAAAAAATTTCCATTGCCTTGGTTCAGAGGTACCTCTGCCAAAAGCAAATCCCCTATGTCTAAGAAGCCAAGCTCTCTACCTCTGCAAGTGTCTGAGCCCCAGATCCAGAGTCCATGCTCAGGAGGCTGTGAAGTCAATGGGAAGCAAAATCCATGTGTTCTAACAGCAAAGATGGCTGTGTTCAGATCTCCTAACTTCAACTATCTCAGATGACATTTCTCATTCACTCTGAGTCTGAACATCCTGGTCTACGAAAGGGAGTAGTGGCAGTGGAGAACCTGGAACATCCTAGAGCTCAGTTGCCTTAGCAATTTGGATCCTCTGATCTCTTGTTGGTCTCACATCTCTCAGTTGTGTCTGGGCCACTTGTAGCTCTGTGGGAACTAAGAACAGGTCTCTGGCTCATTCCTCTAGCTCCTCTAGAGCTCATTCACAGGTATATGAATGTCTGTAGAGGATCTCTTCTTATCCACATCTGAGGCATCCTCTCCCTCAACCTTCGCTACAAAGCCCCATTGACCACTCCCAGCAGATTGACCAATTTCCCCAGGTGTCACCTCCTACCCTCTGCCTTAAGCCATTTCACACCAGTCTGGGTTTCTCCTACTTCAACAGCTGTCACTCAGATCCATTAATTTTTTTCTCCTCTAATCCCTTCCTTCCTCACTCCATCCTCCTTCCCTTCCTTCCTTTCTTCCTTGTCTTCTCTCTTTCCCATCACCTCTCTTTCTCCATTCCTTCCTCCCTCCTCTTCTCTCCATCAACTGCTATCTCAGTTGATGACATTCCAAGCATTTTGAATTTTTTTTTAACTCCCAAAGACATTTCCCACCCCTGAGTGCCTTATTTCCCATCCTCTCCTCAGGATCCTGGAAAATCCTGCCAGAAACCAGGCTTTGCCCCTTACTTATAGTCAGTATCACACAGTTAGCAAAATTAACTGTATATTTAACTTACAAAAGTAAAGGCGAGGTGAGAATATTCTTTCCTATGGGACATGGGCTTCTTCCTAATCCAACCTCTCCCTTAAATCCAGTGGACAAATTAGCATCCTTCCAATGCACTCTCTCCTGTTTCAGTTGCTAGAAAAAAATTCTGTTGTTCCAATCCAAATACCTTACTTTGTGAATGAGAGGGAGAGAGAAAGAGAGAGAGAAATGAAGACAGGACAGGACAACAGGGAGCAGGCATATCCTGTCTGAGATAGTTTTATGCATCTCAAGAGAAATGATTAGTGTAATAAATTACCAAAATGGGGTGAACTGTGGGAGTGCAGAGAAGGGGCTAAATTCATTAAGGAGAGGACACTAGAATTGGACGTGAGGATGAGCCCACTACTAAGAACCAAATCAGAGGCTTGAATAAGAAGTGAGAATTTTACAAAGGGAATGGATGTGGGGTAATGAATGATTGTTTTAGGTTCAGGACTAACATAGCTGAGGATCACCTGGGCAAGGACATCTATGAGATTGTGGACTATATAATTTTGGAAATAGCCTCCAAGAACAAAATTTTCCTCATAAGTGTTGAGCAAAGATTCATGCCTGGTCTCCTGGAGATCGGATGGCTAGAAGGGAATTTGGGGGGGTTGAAGCAGATAAAAACCAGCATGAGATGGTATAAATTCCACAGATAACACCTAGAAGCCTGATCTCAAATAGAAAAGTTCCTAACTCCACATTTTCAAAGGCAACCCACTAACTTTACTGGGCATCATTCTGTCCATCTGTTGAATGGAATGAGAACCTTCCCTCACACCTACATGGAGGTTGAAGAGATTTAAAATTGGGAGAAGGCTATGTATGCCATAGAATACTTTAGTTCAGAATTGGGGCTTCAAGAATGATGCTGATGCCCCTAGATGTAGGCATTGTCATTTTGTTTTACTGAGTTTCTCTGTCTTTAATAAACTAGCACAGACTACCTTTCTTCTACACTAAATGTAAACTTTCTCTTCTCTATTAAATATGAAAGCTTCACATTGTGTGTTTGGAGTTCAAGTTCATATATATGCATTGTTTTTCTCTTCTGATTTGCTTGTTTGGTTGGTTGTTTGGAGCCACAACTGATGTTTCTCAGGGCTTAGTCCTGACTCTCTACTCAGGAACCACTCCTGGTGGTGCTTGGGAATCACATGGGATGCCAGGTTGCTGGTGATCGGACGCAGGTTGACCACATACAAGGCAACTGCCCTACCTGTTGTACTATTTATCTGGCCCCTCTCTTCTGGTGTTTTACATTTATGACTAAGTATGGGAGTTGTAATAAAGTAGTAAAGAAGGTCATTTTTTTCCTAGTTCTTGAGACTGGGAGACATGGAGAACTCAGGAAACTGATGGATCATATGGTTGTCGGCCGGAGGCTGACATACTATTCTTTGTCTCCAGGGGTACTGTATTATTAACAGGTCCACAAGTGATATAGAGAACTTCTATAATTCACCATTTTCTGGATAGTAGAAGACACAGAATGAACAATAAAACAAGAGGTGCTCAATCTTTAAACCTCTGGGAAAATGTCATAAACAAAATAAGATGAAGCTGCAGACATTCTGGGCATGTAAAATGCGTGATTGAATGTGTCTCCCGTGAATCAGTAGAATCCTGTGGAAAGTGTAAGAATTTTAGAGTTGTAGCATAGATGAAGGGAAAAGAGAGTGCTTAATGAAGGACCATTCTTAATCATGAACACCTCCTCAAAGGAGGTGAGCCACAGGGAGGACCACTGGACTGGTGTTCAGGCAGAGCCAGATGCACATGGCAGGGCCATGACCTTGAAAGACTCACTTTACATTTCTCAAGGACTTTTCTCCTCTTCATAGAATTATGGAATGGCTACATCAATACCTTGATGTAGCCCTTGGCATATGGAAAATGGCTTATAAATTGATTATGGCTTTTATTTTCCCAAGACATAGCTTCTTCCTTTGCTCTCTCTAGAGAAGAAAGATTGACACAAAACCAGAACAGTGACAAAACCTCACAGTAACAAAACCCAAGGAGATGAAGTTCTTCTCTTACCTTTGCCGGTAACCAGCTGGACTTGTGAGATATCATTATATCTTTAGTGCTTAGCTTCTTATTTGCCAAGGTATGATGAAAATAGATATGTCGAGCCACTTCTCTCAAAAACTTGTGGAACAGAATATCCAGTTGTGTAAAGTTCTCTGCAACATGTGTTGAGAGCCTGTTGTCTTAATGCATCAGGAATTCCCAGATACTTGAGGACCCACAAAACAAAGTATTGCCTCGACAGCTTAGTGTTATCAACTGGATATCCTCACAATAAAACCATCTTTAGAGTAAAAATTTCAATAACTCTAGGTTCATCAACTAAATATGAGCAAGAAAGTCCTGAAAAGTCAGAGAAAAAAAAACTTTTTTAAAAATCAAGGTTATCAAATGTTCCAAACAATGTAAATGGATATTTTATTGCATGTAAACAATAATCAGAGACAAATGTTAAAAGTTTTCCTGCATATTGTTTGTATTTTAAAATGCAAAAATATAACAAAGCTTATCAGATGTTCCAGATATCACTCTATGGCCATTTCGCTGTCTTCTTTGACAACATTTGCATTTCCATTAAAGCGTTCTTATAGAGTTTTCCATGTCATCTCCCTCAATTCACAGCCAGCAATTTATGTTGTTTGCTTCCCTCCTTGGCTCTGTGACACATTCCAGAATTCAGTCCTTGTGAGAGTCTGTCCTGAGAAACTTGATGAATAGTGTCTGGCAAATCCATGGAGACCTGTGCTCCCATCATGAGACTGCTGCTCTAAGACAAGCACCAGGACCTTTCACACAGCTTTGAGGAGGGCTCCACTCCCTCAATCCTAACCCTGGTAGGTCCTGCCTTTTAAAGGGCAACTAGCTTAGCATTCTGTGCCTAGAGCAAACAGAAGAGCAGAGGCGAAGGGTAGTCAAAGTCAGTTTTATGAGTTTTTTTGCTTTTAATTTTTATTATAGTTCAGTAACTTGTTAATGATAGTGTTAATGTTTATTGTATTTGGTGTATAAAAATCACTGCATCCCACCACCACAAAAGTAACCAAGACTTACCACACTGTCCTTATATTCCCTCTACTCCATTCCTTCATCCTGTATGGTTTTTTGTTTTTCTTTTTGTTTTTGATTTCCTTTTGGGTCACACCCAGCCATGTTCAGGCATTATTCATGGCTCTGCACCTAGGAATTACTCTTGAAAGTGCTCCGGGGACTATATGGGATAGTCAGGGATCGAACCTGGGTCAGCCGTGTGCAAGGCAAATGCCTACCCTCTTTGCTATTGCTCCAGCCCCTCCTGTATATTTTTAACTGACCTCACAAATACATTATTCTGACACCATTTGTTTACTTTTCCCAGCACCAACCATAAATCCAAAAATCCAGTTTAATTCTGACACTAATTACTTAGAGCTAGCACAGACCTCACAAGTTAAGGGCTCTGCCATAAGACTGTCCCCAGATGCCTGATGAATCCCCAAACAACCTGCACTTCTACTCAACTTTCTATAAATCCAGAGTTCCTATAACTCCACTCCATGTTGGATCAGTTTTTGGAATGACATAAAATTCATAAAAGCAATGATACACATAAATGAGAGGCAGAAGAGAAGAGAAATTTAGGTCACAGCGCATGGGGTCAGGGTGTGCAGAACCTCCTGTCTCTTTGGGTTTGCTACCCTTCCCACAGCGGGATGCATTAACCAACCCGGAGTTCTGTTTGCCGCATTGTTTCAAAGTGTCTTCAATTCTTTAAATAGAGGCATACTTTGATTATATCAAGGCCACTAGTGATTGAGTTCCATTTCCAGCGCCTCTCACTTTTCACATGGTCAGAGGGTGGGAGGAAAGTTCTAACCCTCATGGCTAAGCTATCTATGGGCTGTCAGAGTGTCAACTCGTTATCAAAAGCAATGAGTAATTTAAGTAACGCAGAAAGAAATTTTGAGATTTTGAGAGATTTTGAATTTCTGTGCTAGGAATTTTGAGATTCTGTGCTAGGATTTTAAGATTCTGTGCTAGGAACCAGGAATTTTGAGATTCTTTGCTAGGAACCAGGAATCAAAATTCGGAATCTATCATTATTATTAGTATAACACTCATCTAGATCTGAACTACATCCTTAAAACTTTCTTATAGGGGCCGGAGCGATAGCCCAGCAGGTAGGGTGTTTGCCTTGCACCTGGCTGGCCCATGCCAGCCTGGGTTCGATCCCTGGCATCCCATATGGTCCCCCGAGCACCGCCAGGAGTAATTCCTGAGTGCAGAGCCAGGAGAAACCCCTGAGCATTGCCGGTGTGACCCAAAAAAGCAAAAAAAAATATTTTTTAAACTTTCTTATAAATAGGTGTTCATATCCATAATAGTAAGTTAAAGTTAAGCTCTTCGTGCTGAGATTCTATCTTGCTACCCACCCCCTCTACCAGTGTTTCTCAAGTCAGAACTGGCAACACTGAAAGGAGTGAAGACCAGCAACGCACTAAAAAAAAAGTTTATTAATTTCAATAAAGTTAAAGTTACATCTACCTTATGACTCAGCATTTCCTCACAGAGGCATTTACCACAAAATAAAAATCTAAGTCTACAAAAGGGCATTGTTCTTGGAATGCTCTTAATAGCCAGGGTGTGGGCAGAAAAGAAATGGACCTAGAAATAGCCGGTGAATGGATAAATGAATTGCAAGTGAAAAGAATGAGATATTGATTGAAAAAATCAAAAATGAATGAATCTTAAAATTTTAAGAGGCAATAATCAAAATGAGAAATACTTATGATTGCTTTTCTGCTCATTCTAGAACTCATCAAAAACAAAAGTGAAACACTGTTGCTAAACAGTCCATTGGGGATTCTTGTAGACTGAAAACGTTCAGTTTTGTTTTGAAGCATGTTTATATATCATTTTTAGAATTCTGCAAGCTGAAAGCATTTTCTTACATATTGATTACATCTGTCTTTTTTTTAAAGCTCCCTCCCTGAGTCATAGACCTAGTCCTGCCTCTAATGAGAAAAGGAGGTCTCTGGGCTCTGAAAGACAAAGTGGGGGCCCTTATCTAGTACTATAACCTCAATCCTAATTTCCAGATTACATTTTCTGCTAGAAACTTGCTAAGGAAAAGTTCTGAGGCTTACGTGGTCCAACCTGAGACTAATGAAATGACAAGAACTACAAGAACTCTGTTAATTCAAAAGTGACTTGTAGAGAACGAAAAGGCTGGACTAATGGCCTAGAATCCTTACCCAAGGGAGCACACCAGTTCACATACGAACTTAAAATGGCACCAAGTAGTGTTATGTGGTATATCCCACCCAAGATGGGATTTTAACCCCACCTATTGTTAAATTAATATCAGATGAAGGATGACTGATTGCAATGAGAAATTCTTCTGCAGTGATCTGAACAATTGGCCATAAATCTTACCGATCTCTTGGGTTTCTCATAATGGAAAACCACAAAAATGATATCAAATGGCATTTTATCGAGTTCCATGGTCTTTCCAAAGCCATGTGCACTTTTTTCCATAAATGAGAAGGATGCATGAATTAAAGATAGAATATTTAGCAGGTGAGCCTTTCTATTTCAATTCTACATACTTTCCCCATCCTAACATTTCAGAATAATCACTTTCTTAGATTTTTAGACTCTGGAATATGCCTCTGGCACTTACTTCCATCTGGATCCAAATAAATTTACAGTGTGTATTGGTGATATAGTGGTTAGCATCGCTGCTTTACAAATCAGTTTTCTCCAAGTGTCCATCTAATGCTATAAGATAAGAAAGAGATTTCTAAGACTGGAGAGACATTACAGTGGGTAGGGTGTTTGCTTTGCACCAGGTTCATTCTCTGCTATCCCATATGGTCCCCTGAGCACCACCTGGAAATTTTTGGAGGTCTCCCAGCATTTCTAGGGTGGGAGTAGACAAGTATTGGCATCACAGGGCTCAGGCAGTACCATATCTTTGGGTTCTCACATTAAATCACTGGTACAGTTGAGCTGACCTTGCCTGGATGGGTCTCACTCCACCTTATAAGCCATTATCCAACTAAATCAAAGAGAGCATGAGTATAATATTGGCAATGTATATATACATCAGGTTACTTTGTCTTTTGGAAGTGCAGAAAGTTGTAAGAGGCCAGGGAAGTAAATTAATGAATAAAGTAAAAAAGAAAGAAAAAGAGGAAGAAGAGGCCTGCCCCTCATTTCTCTGTTATTTTATGGTGTCAGTATCTTGTACAATCAACTTATTTGTGTATTTAGACGAGGTCACCTTAACCTTCATATTTGTCTAAAGAAAGCATGGAGAATAGACATACTCCAATAGAAATCACTTTCTCTTTTGTTTTGTCCTTGGGGCCAGGCTTTGCATTACTCCTAGCTCTCCGACATTCCTATCACTCCAGGTTCAGCCCAACATACAGGGTTCCAAGATAGGAAGGCACTGCTTGGATTTGAGTCCTCTGGCTGTCAGTACAGGCTGCATTTTATGAGCAGAAGGGTTAGCATGGGTAAAAGTCATTCATCATTCCAGAATGATGTGCATTGGACAAGAATGCATCAAGGTCCCCATAGTTTCCACTTTCATAAGACAAGTAAGAATAGTTTGCATTAAGGGGTTGCCCCTGGATCAATTTTGATTATATAACAACACCCTCATGCTAAGTGACTTCGAACACAATTACTTATTTTCTCACAGTTCTGGGGTTGCTTACTCTGAACTGACATCACCTATAGGTTCTCTCCTGTTCTGGGTTAACTGAGGGCAGTTCAGCTGGGCTGGGAGAAGTTTGGTGCTGGAAGCATGTCTCAGCTTCTATCTTCTGCAGACTCACCTGAGCTTGTTCTAATGACAGCTGATATATTCAGAGAAATAGACTGAAAGAGCACATAGAAGCAGGTGTGATCTGGCAGCTCAGAGCTGACTCATCCTTGACATCCAAACGCCTTTGGATGTCAAAACAAAGGTTTCAGATCTATGCAGGGAATGAGAAGGAGCAGCAAAGTCACATAGAAAGGTTGGGTGCAAGAAGGAGTGAAAGATTGTGATCATTTTCGCACTGTGTCGTCCAATGATGTGACACAGGTTATTTAGAACCTCTGGCCTTCAGAAACCCTGGGCTTTGGACAAAGAATTTCAGTGGTGTTCAGTATGGAAAGACCAGATCTCTGCTGACTAAGGTGGTGATTTAAATATTTAGGCGCTCTTGCTCGGGCCTAGGAGTAAGTTGTCCAGCTAGAACAAATGTATCTTCCATCAGTCTCAAAAGCTAGAACAGATAACTTGTTTTTGGAGAAATATGATCATTTTTCTTGCGAATGTGGACTAAATCTATACTCACTAAAACAGACGATGTGACCCAACCCCAGGAAGATGAAGTAAATTGCCTAGATCCACACAGGCAGCTGATCTTCAAAGCAGCCCACCCAGCCTGCTTTATCTACATGACACTCTTTGTGCTTATAGCTGAAGGAAAGCAGCCACTGATTCTGACAGGGAAAGCAGCCACCAATTCTGACAGTCATCAAATAAGTGGCAGGGACAGACAGTAGCAACAAGGTGACTTGTGAAGCATCATGACTGCTGGAGGAAGTAAGGAATTCTGGGCACTGAGCTACCATTCACTGTTCTTCCTGACTCTTTCCCTACAGGAGATCCTGGAAAATCTGCGTAGCTGCTATGTCACTGTACCTGCAATCACTGAGTCAGAATTTCTATTCCTTTGTCTAGTTTCTCTTTGCATTATACAAAAACTGGTAGACCAGAAAAAACAAAGAAGGGAAAATAAGAGAAACATTGCAATCCTTCAAAACATAAACTCTTGGTCTTTATTTGTATAATAAAAGCTCCAACTTATACCAACCTTAGTTCTTCCTGGGTCATGTTGGGAAATGTTCCTTGACTTTCTATGGAGGCCCAAGATTTGTTTCTATATTTTCCCCTGCTAAACACAAACAAGATTTTAATAGAGGACGAACGAAGGTACCTTTATCAAGCATTGATATGTATGGTGCTACCTGCCTTGAAACTAAATAGTGAAGGCTCCACAGCATGCACGGTAAGGAGAGCTGAGCTTCTGAAACCATAATGCAGCCAGCAACAGAGCATGAAATCACAGGTGTCAACCCTGTCAAAACAAACCCAGTTTTATGGCACTAAGATTACTTACATTTTATCATTACTTTTAGATGTTTCCCAGTTGACTTTAACATGCATTTATATTAACTAAGAACCACTGATTTAACTCAGAGTTAGACCAGTGGTTTCCAATTTTATCTACACATTGTATTTTTTCATATAATTTTAAGGGATAAAAGGCACAAGACTAGGGGGTCAAGTGACAGTATAGGAGTTAGGGTACACGCTAATCATGCAACCTAGGTTTGATAGCTGACCCCACATGACCACCAAATATCATCAGGTATAATGCCCTAGAGGCTTCCAAGCACCAGTAAGTGTGGTCCTGGAGTTACCTGAGACCCACCATGGTGGCCTGGGTAATCCCTGGCACCACTGTGTCATCCAGTGATGTGACACAGGACCTGAATAACATGTTTTCCTTGGACACTTGCCTTCAGCCACTGGCCCGTTTGACTTGGAATTGCAGTCTCAGGTCTCCTGTACACTCCTTGGAGGGCTAAACAACACAAAACAAAGGAAAGTCATTGAACCTGACTCCCACATCTACACATTCTAGATGAATGAGTCTGAGTTGTGACCAGGACATTTGGAATTTTGGATCCACCCAATGTGGTTCCCATGTACAGCCAAGTATAAAGCTAATGCCTTAGGTGACTTTAGCTAAGGAAAGGTGAGTCGGGTTTCTCAAAGGCTGAAAGACACTGTCACTTATCAGTTAGCTTCAAAAGGCTCCACTAACACCCTCCTCAGCCATCAGCACTTCAGGCTCTGAGGGTAAAACTCCAGTTTCTCCTGCTCCTCTACCACCCCAGCAGGTAAAGTTGCTGGAAGCAGGCCTGCCAGGACTCAGACTGGTCCCGGCATTCTCGGATGCTCTTTCCATACTGTGCTGACTTCCCATGTCACTGTGCTGTGAGCCCAGCCAGTTTCCCAGGAGATCCTGCAGGAGGCCTTTCTGTTTCTCCTTGTCAATTTTCTGGATCATGTTACCCACCAAAGGCATTAGCATACTGACTTTTTTTAAGGAAATCAAATTTTTAGAGAGACCCCAGAGTGACTGGGAGGCACTAGCAATGGAAGAAGACACCCTCTTCTAAGTCAGCAATACAGAAGAGTTCCAGAATAAACCCTCCCACCAAGAGAAGAGGATGACTCCTCTAGAGCAGGGGCCTCTTCAGAGTCACTTGAAGGGCTAGAAAATTCCCCCAGACAACTAACCCCAGGTGCTTCTGGTTCCAAGGCTAGAAACATCAAGAATGGCTGCTTGGTTAAAAGCACATGTTGCTGCTTTTAACCTTTCCTGCAACTGCATTTGCTCTTCTACTATTAGTACTTTCAAAAAGCTAAATTAAACACATCAAATTCTTGGTTTAGTTTCTCCACCCTGATCCTCTGTGAAACTAGCTGTGCAGGAGAGGGTGGAGGGCATGGCATGCTATATAATGGTGTCCTACAATGTCCAGGTCCTATTCTCTGGGCCCTGGAAGTTCTGTTACCTGGGGAAAGAGAAGTAGGAACTAAGCTGTTGAGCTGCTTACACTAAGTTAAGGATACTTTCATTGTCCAGACAGGTCCTCCTTAGCCACATTGGAATTTGCCTTTGTTCTGAGAGATGAGAAGAAAGGAGATTAAAGGTGAGATTTAAAGGAGGAGCACATTTGATTGCAATAAACATGGAAAAGGGGAGCCACAAAGAAGTGAGGACTATTCCTCAGTTGGCAGGCAGCAAGGAGAGGGTGACGTTACATGTATCTTAAGGGGGGATTAAAGTTACAAGGAACTAATCTCTCCCAGCAACTGGTTGAGCAAGGAAACCTTCCCGAAATGAATGCATGTCTAACAACATGCTGATTTTAGCCCGATGAGATTTGTGTGGAGCTTCTGAGCTCCACAATTGTGAGACCATAAATCACTGTCATTTTGTTTGTGTTGGCTTTTTTTTGGTTTGGTTTGTAGGGGCTATGTTTTGGGGTCACACCTGGAAGTGCTCACAACTTACTTCTAACTCTGTGCTCAGGAATTATTTCTGATGGTGTTTAAAGGATCTTATACTGTGCTAGGGATTGTACCCAGGTTGGAAGCTTGAAAGACACTCAATAATTTAGTAAAATGAATGCTAAAAAATCCTCTTAAAATAAGAAAATATTTTCATAGATATGCTTAACATTATATATCTATAAAGATATAGCTAATATATTAACAAATAGAGGGGTATTTCCACAATTCTTATCCTTTCTCTTATCAAAATACAATTTTTGCACTATCACTATCTTCACTATCTTTCCGTTCATCATCTATTTGCTAGAGCGGGCATCAGTAATATCTCCATATGTCCTGTCTCATTCTAGTAGAACCCAAAGGCATCCGCTTGCTCCAGGAAGCCATTATATTAGGTCATGGGAATGACCTAATATAAATGTTACTGGTATTTGGCATATCAAAATACGACACGAGAAGCTTACCAGGCTTGCCGTGCGGGTGGCATACTCTTGTAGTCACCTCTAAATAAAGCATTTCTTGATGAACCGTGCAGCCGCTAGTGGCCACTCAAGCCGGGCTGTGATAGTCTGGTCTGGTGGAGTTGTGACAAGAGGGAAGTCTGGATGTGGAAAATGGCGGGCCCCATGGAGTAGGGGGAGTCGTCTGGCTTGTTATGAGGCTCTGCTGGGATGGCAGGCCAGGGCTAGAAACTGCCATGCCTCCCGGGCGCCTCATGAGCGGCTGGGCACAGGGAGAGCAAGTAGCAGCTCTGCCCCATGCTCTGCCACAATTTTTGCAAAGTAATAAAAATGTAACTGAAATTTGAATGTTAAATAGTCTTAAAACAGCAAATAAAGGCAATAATAACAAAAATCTGTAGTCTATTTTGCCAATTTCATTCATCAAGTCCACTCCGTAAAAACAAACATTTTCAAGTATTTTAGTAAATTTTCATTTTGATATTTTTTGGCAACATACTCATTCTTGCAATGTTTGGTTTATCATTTATTTTTGACTTCCTTTTTCTATCCCACCTCCCACTCTTTAAAACATAAACATTCTGGGTCTAATTTTCCTTAGTTCTGGAAAATACTCCACGTCTTCCATACTTTA
The DNA here is from genome assembly GCA_021461705.1 of Cryptotis parvus. Classification (NCBI taxonomy): domain Eukaryota; kingdom Metazoa; phylum Chordata; class Mammalia; order Eulipotyphla; family Soricidae; genus Cryptotis; species Cryptotis parvus. The sequence continues at coordinate 178,065 of JAJIBD010023221.1, read as the reverse complement.
CTCTCCTTTCTGGAACTCCTGTATATCAGTAAATCACTCTGTTTAACCCCATTCTGTTTCCCCTTTTGCAGATTTGTTTTATTTTATTTTACTTCCAACTAATCAATTGTTTTGTGTGAAAATGGTTTTAATTTTTGAGGTTCTTGTGCTCTAATTGTTTTCCCACTGTTGTCTGTTCTTGTTTTATATATAAAACATCTCACATATTTCTCATGATAGGAATGATACAAAATTAAACTTTTTGTGTGTTTTCAGTCGAGTGCAAATCCTCTCTGAGTTATCTTTTTTCTGTTTGCTTTGTGCTGAAATCTTTCCTCACATACCTGGTGATGTTGGAATGTTCTTTCTCTGTCTTCTTTTTTGGCTAAGCTTCCTAGGCTATTGAGTTCCTCCAAGTAGTTCATCTGAACAATAAACCTCTGGTCCCTTCTTCAGATGAGAGAGGCAGTGAAAGGGCATGGTGAAGAGGAAGGACAGGATTCCTCAAATATGGCAAGATGAGAGAAGTGTCTGAGTTCAATTACTCTATGTACAGACTTTCAACTATCCTCTCATTTTTAGCCTCAAAGCTGACTCCTTGGCTCTTGTTATCCCTAATGCTAAGCCTTCCAGGCATTAACATAAGGAAACATTTGTTGCTTAGAGAAGAAACTCCTCAAGTTAGTATCCTGAATTGTGGCAGTTTCAGAAAAGTCAATAGTTACTCCTCCATTCTCCTTCACCTTGAATCATCAATCTACTCTTCCCTGGTGAGTAAATACTTCAAATTCACACACTGCATTTCAGTGGGGGAAGAGCCCAGAAATTTTTGTCAAATGGCCATGTTAATCTGAAAATTTTCCCTATTCATCTGAAAATTCCTATTTTAAAAAATATTCCTTTTCCCTTCAGGTATATCAGAAAGCATGTATTTCTAGTATATGGTTTAGCCACTGTGAGTGATGGGTGAATGAGTAGAACTAAATCAATAAAACATGAGGTTAGCTGTTTCAGAGTTAAAATGACTCTGAGTCACTTCTGAACAAATCATTGATGGGCAGCTCTTTATTCCTCAACAAAGACTTAGACATCTTTTAGAATTGATTTGAATAAAAGCTAAAAATAAAACTTCTAGGTACATTAGCATTAAAAACACTGACATGAAATGGGAAATTGAAGCTTCCGCTTCTGAATTTTACCCCATCAATGATAAGGTTTTCTGGGAGAATAGTCATACCCTCAGGTTGAAGTCTGTGTTCATTTTATGACCCTTCTTTGGGTTCTGATTGATGAGACAAGCGCTTTCTTTAAATAATATCAGAGAGGAGAGAGAGAGAGAGAGAGAGAGAGAGAGAGAGAGAAAACCTGTCCTTAATGTATCATTACCTTTGACTCTTGGAGTGCCTCTTGCATATGTTGAGGACTCAATCCTCTTAATGGTACAAATACAGACTAAGACAGATATTCAGTCCCTGTACTCTAAGAGGATAACTGTAAGACAGAAGTTGCCAGAATTCAGGAGTCATCAAGAGGGCTGAGACCATAAAATATTTCAAATATCCTGTGACTCCACACCATGAATCTGTCTCATGGAGCCCTGGAGATAAAGCTACACAAACTGGGTTGCCTGACCATGTCCAGAGAGATTTTCTTAACAAAGCAGGTTGTCTCTCTGTCAAGCCCTGCTTGGTGTGGAAATTCCCCACCTGTTCATTGTCTCTTTCAAGGTGACTCACTTGATATGGAGTTCAGGGCCTTAAGACCTCAGCAGCTTTGACTCGGAAAATCTGAAAGGTCAATGGAGAGGATCATGTTGAGTGAAATTAGCCAGAAGGAAAAAGACATATATAGAATGACTATATTTATTTGCATGACATAAATATATATACATATATGTATATATATATATATATACATATTATGATACCAATATCCAAGGTCAGGCAAAACATGGATCAGGAAGTCTTGTCAAAGGTGGAAATTACCACAAACGTGTGGGAGTCAGAGGTTAGGTAAGACAGAGAAGGGAACAGTGTACTAATAATTGTCGAAAGAGATAATACCAGTCTAGGACTGAGCACTGAATACAGGCAAAAAGATACACATGATAACCTCTAAATGTATGTATTGCAATCCACAATGTGTAAGAGAAGGAAGAGAGAGAGAGAGAAAGAGAAAGAGAGAAAAGAGATAAAGAACCTACCATAGAGGCAGGGGAGGGAGAGGAGAGGGAATCTGGGACATTAATGGTGGGAAATGGGCATGGGTGGAGGAATGGGTGATGGAACACTGTATGAACGAAATCCAAACATGAATGTCTTTGTAATTGTATATCTCATGATGGTATAATAAAATATTTTTTAAAAAAATAAAATAACTTAAGAAAATAAAAAGATCTGAAAGGTCCAACTTCTTCATTAGAAGACCTCCAGAATAGAATCCCCCCAGGCAAGACTTGTCCAAGTTCCTACTGACCAGAAACAATTTGGCATTCATCTCTTCTACCACTAATCTGGCTCAAGAACATCATTGGCTCTGCCTGAATTGAGATGGGAAAACTACAGCTGCCAAGGCCTTTCTCTGAGCTCCAGGAAATCAGAACTGGGAAATCTCTTCCTGCCCAGTTTCTGATCAGGTATCTCAGTCCTACCCCATACAGTTTAACATCTGGTGGAGAAACTTGGGCCATTCTACCTCCTTAAAAAGTTAAAATAGGACAATCAAAAACATAACCTTAGACAATAACATTCTCAATGCAGTTTATAGATATTTCTTACACAATTTGGGGAATAAATACTGGTTGTATGAAACTTAAAATTTGTTTTAAGTTTGATAAAACTTAAAAGGATGGCAAAATGAGAGGTACAGATGAGTTTTCCTAAAAATATATCTAGAGGGCCACCTGCCCCTCGAGGTGTTGCAGGTGTGGCTGCAGTGCCTGGCTGTGTTGGCAGGTGACAGACAGGAGATAGGCTTGTCCACACCCCCCAGGGCTCTGCCCTGTGAGTCCTGGATGGTGGATGGTCTGACATAGGAAAAGACTGGGCCCCCTAGATGAACCCAGAGCCATGGCAGAGAATGGCAAGCTACCCGTGGTATATTTGATATGCCCAAAATAGTAACAATAGAAATGAACTGGACAAGGGACAGACCAGACACACAGCTGCACTGCCCGGCCCATGTGGAGCAGCCCATGGAGTCTCTGAGGAATCGACTAGTCCCCGGCCAAGAACAACATAGCTCCTAGGGTAAAGCAATCATGTGGAGGAAGCCACACTGGCCGCAATTGGAGCAGGGATTTGGGCTCCTCCCTCTCCATGCCAGTAAGGCGTGGCTACTGGCTCTCAGCAACTGCAACCAGATGAACCGGACAAAGGGCAAACCAGACGCACAGCTGTAACAGTGTGCAGCAACACAAGAGGCCTAGATAACAAAGTAGGCTAGGACCAGGTCCTTCCCAGGATCTTTAACATCTGTACACCATAATGACCATTGTATGTCGGGGAACGCCACTGGGGTCCCCAACAGTGTCGGGAAGCGAGTTCCCTTTTACCTCCGAAGCCGGCGGGAATGGATGAAGACTCAGGAATCCGATGCAATGCTTTACTTATTACAGGTTCAGGCATACAAATCAGCAATAGGAAAAACCGGTGCTTAGGATTCCCGACTAGAACCCCAGCCATGTGTAGGCCAAGATGGCAACCACTACATGTTAAGGCCCTGTAAAGAGGAGACAAAGACAAGACTCCCAAGAAGAGTGCGAGCCCCAAAAGAGAGCCCAAAAAGAGAGAGAGAGAGAGAGGAGAGAGTAAGAGAGGAAGCAGCCTAGCTTTATACCCCTGCAACTCAGACCTCCCACTATTATGGGAAGCAGGGAGGGTCAAATGCCCTCAGGTAATTTCTCCCAGCATCTCACCTAGGCCCATTTATATGCTAATGTCTTGAGCCAAGATCTGCCTGGAAATGCCTTTATAGGGTAGAGAAGGGAGTGTCTGAGATGGCATGTCTCTGTACCAAAGACTGTACTAATGCCAGTTAAATATTTCTCCAAGCCTTCACAAGAGTCTCGTCTACTTCACAGTAGTTTTGTATTTTAGTTGCCTTTGAGTTATCAGGTCTGTGATAGTCTGGTCTGCTGGGTGGAGTTGTAACGAGAGGGAAGTCCGGATGTGGAAAATGGCGGCCCCCATGGAGTCAGGGGGTCATCTGGCTGGTTGTGAGGCTCTGCTGGGGTGGTGGGCCAGGGCTAGAACTTCGCCATGCCTCCCGGGCTCCTCATGAGCGGCTGGGCACAGGGAGAACAAGTAGCAGCTGCCCCATGCCTGAGAGTCTCTGGTTCAGCAAACCTGGGCTGGATTGAAAAAAAAACTGCTGCAGGGTGGGTGTCGATGATCCGGGCTGTGATAGTCTGGTCTGCGGGGTGGAGTTGTGATGAGAGGGAAGTCCGAATGTGGAAAATGGCGGCCCCCATGGAGTCGGGGGTCGTCTATCACAGCCCGGTTCACACGGCCGCTAGCGGCCGTGCTGTTCATCAATAAATGCTTTATTTAGAGGTGACTACAAGAGTATGCCACTCGCACAGCAAGCCTGGCAAGCTGCCCGTGTTGTATTTGATATGCCTAATACCAGTAACATTTATATTAGGTCATTCCCATGACCTAATATAATTGTTTGAGGTTCTTTATGTTCCTGCAGCAAACGGATGCCTTTGGGTTCTACTAGCATGAGACAGGACATATGGAGATATTACTGGTGCCCGCTCTAGCAAATAAATGATGAACGGGAAGATAGTGATAGTGATAGTGATAGTGAGTTATCAGGGAGCAATGCTTGCTTGCTTGGAGGCAAGCAGCATTTCTCTCTAGTCTAATTACTTAGAGATCCAACGTGGCCAGGCAAATATGCTGGTAAGATCTAGTTAGTCCCACGATGATTGTGGTAGCATGAGAGAATATTTATACCAGCCAGTATAGAATACATGGTCAGATAAACTGCCACATTTAGACTACCCCCTATCTACAAAGTGACCTGCAGGAGGCAATCCGGGACAGATGCAGAGGCTTTTAGGCTTTTAGGTGTCCTGCAACAATTGTAGTTGTAATAAATTGGAGAGGTTGATGGAGAATAAGGAGCTATAATGTCACACTTGAACTCACTACTGAATATACACATAGATAATTGCATCATAAACCATAAGGCAAGTCACAAGGTGTAGGAAAAGAGAGAGAAATACAGAGAAGAAATAGAGATAGAAAGATGAGAGACTCAAATGTATGGGGGAGAGCTGCCATCTGGTACAGCTGACTATGAGACTAGCTCAGCTGACTATGAGACTTCTAGGAGACAAGATGGGTTTTTGGGAGTGGGCCCATCACCTCTGTGGGGCCTCAGAAGAAGCCAGATGAGACTTGCTCACCATAATAGCCACCACTATCATGGTCCAGACCCCACAGCTCACAGAACCCACACAAGAGATCCCATGCTGATCTCAAGACCAGCTCAGAGCAGCCGAGTTTGAGCCCAGGTAGGTGGCTTTCAGAGGCGGAAGTCACCGGGCATTCCTGGAGATGGACCTGGGGTCCCCATTCCCCTCTCTGACCCGTCCCAGAGGCCTGGTGGCCCTGCCCACTAACTGTCTCAGGGCTCGGCCATGAGACCTTCCAGAGACTCAGAAGCACGGGGGAGAGCTGCCATCCCGCTATCCCCTAGCTCAGTTGACCATGAGGCTCCCTGGAGGCAAGATAGGTTTGGGGAGTGGGCTCATCACCTCTGTAGGGCCTCAGAAGCAGCCAGATGAGACTTGGTCACCATAATAGCCGCCATTTTTATGGCCTGAACCCACTACATAAAAATAGTGAAACCAGTCATGTTCTAGAATATATTACAATCTACAGTGTGTAAGAAAGGGAAGCGATAAGGAGAGAGTAAGAGAGAGAGAAAGGAGATAAAGAACCTGCCATGGAGGCAGGCTGGGGAAGGGGAGTGAGGTGGGCACATTGGTGATGGGAGATGGGCAGGGGTGAAGGGATGGGTGTTGGAGCACTGTAGAACCAAACAGCAATTGTATATATAACGGTGGTATAATAATATGTGTGTGTGTGTGTGTGTGTGTGTGTGTGTGTGTAGCACCACAATACAATGTCTGGTATGTGTTTTTGCCTATTTCTTTGTGCTTTGACTAAAGTTAAATCTTGCTATTTGGTGTGGGGAGTTAAAGTAAGATGCTAGAGGGCTCAGAAAAGAAGTGATTCACTCTGTGGTAATTAAAAAAATAAACTCACCAAGCACATTCAACTTATGTGGACTTTGAGTAACTGAATGCAATAGTGATGAGCAGGATTGGCCAAATAAGAAGGAAATAAGATAATTACAGAATGAATAGAAGCATAAAAACTTAGATAGACTATAGAAGGGGAACATGAAGTAGCTTGTAGAAGAACTGGGATTTAAACTATACTTTTTCTGCAGAGAAGTGGAATTCACACAGAGATATGACTTGTGATGATCTATAATCTCCCTAAACTTCACTGTCGCAGAAGGAAGGTTAATCAGAGAGGAATGAAACTGGAGGCAGCAATAGAGGAAGATAGGAGTGATCTTAGCAAGAAATAGTGAGGGCTAATCTCAAAATGGCTAAGAAGAGCAAATCAGTAAAAGGAGATTAATAGCAGTTATAACGTGGAGCTGGGAAGACTTGTCTGGAATTATCTAAACTAATTTTTTAGTTTCAGCTTTGGCAATGAAAGGAATAATCAGAATGTCGCCAAGATATAAGACTTAGAAAATGATGAAGAAGTGTGACCGAAACCCCCAAGCGTGAACAACGTTGTAATTGTATATCTCACGGTGGTATAATAAAAATGTTAAAAAAAAGAAAAGAAAAGAAAATGATGAAGAAAAGAAAATAATTTAATGAAAAGACAGAACTTTGTTTTAGCAGTGAGGAAAGGGATCAGGAACCACAGACATTTGCGAGGAATTAATCTCCTACTACTAGCACTGAACCAAGAACGGCTGAGTCTGCGATGAGCGGGCCGTGAACCGAGCAGTCGCTTAAAGACTCTCCCCCAGCCGAAGCACACACCGCCGTGCTGCGGGGCTGCGCCGAACTAACTCACGCCCGGTCTGCGCAGACAGGCTGCCCGACGCCCCAGAACCAGCTGGGAGACGCGGGTCTTTCCTGCCGAAAGCACGTCTGCAGCCCGGTTCAGAGTATGCTACCCGCACGGCAGAGCCTGGCAAGCTACCCGTGTCGTATTTGATATGCCAGATACCAGTAACAATTATAGACCTCATCCCCATGACCTGATGGAATGGTTTGAGGCTCTTTATGTTCCTGGAGCAAGCAGGTGCCCTTGGGCTCTACTTGCATGAGACAGGTCATATGGAGATGTTACTGGTGCCCGCTTGAGCAAATCGATGATGAACGGGAAGACAGTGATACTAGCACTGAAACTATGCAATTAGAAAATAACCTAATTAAGAATGGATATGAAAAATTAGGTTTCCAGTTGGTGTGTTACTTAACTATTGCTAAGAAGCATATTACATTTAAGTTTAGCAACTAGAAATTCAAATGTATCTTGGTAGGTCTCAGGGTTTCTCATAAGTAGTCAAGCTGCCTGGGCATCACTAGAGGTGCTACTGAAGGTGAAGGACCTGATTCTAAGTTCACTTGTGTAGATTCCATCAGCAGAGGTTCACCAGAGCATTTTCAGTGATTGAATGAATAGAGTTCTTCAGTAATTAACAATTGCTTTCAATAGAGAAAGACAGAGACAGAGAAAGTGAACAAGTGGACTGTCTAATAATGTAACTTACCTTAACTTTAGGTTGACATACCACCACCACTTGTGTTGTATTTTTTATCACACAGACCAAACCTGGTTCAATGTAGTAGGAGACTATGCACAAGCGTGAATGGCAGGAGGAGGGAATCTCTGGGAACATTTCATACTGTTAATCAGAGGATTGTCTCAGAGTGATGCTGGAAGTTCGGTTATCCCAGGAAGGCCCTGCTGCCACCAGACTAAGTTCTCTGGACCCTAGGCCAGATGAGGCATACTAAGTCCCCACCCTGCTAAAGACCCAGTCCTTCACCTACCCACATTCAGCTCATTTCTGCTGCCAGAGAAACATCACAGCTTCAGGATGATCTCAAAGAGGCCAGAGTGACACCTGTATTTGATCATCCCAGCTCCAAAGCTCCTGAAACGTGCAGCCACATATGGAAGTGTGCAACATCTCCAAACTTTGTAGAGCTAACAGCTAAGAAACAAGAAAATTAGATGGGTAAATTGAGTGGAATTCAATTTTTGCTGAATTTTTACTCAATGAGTAAAAATAATAGAGAAGTCCCAACTCACACCTAACGGTTCAGTAAATCCTCAGGCCATTACTTTAGCAGCACCATTATGAGATATATGTTGTAATAAGCAACATAAAGTAAATTGATTAGTGCTTGCTAAGGGAGCAGATTTAGTGAGTGAGTGGGAAACTAGGGATATTGATGGAAATAAGGATGCATTGGTGGTAGTATTGAGTCGGAGTATCGAAGACCTAAAACAACTCTATTGTGAACAACTTTGTCAACTATGGTGTTAAAATAAAGTTAAAAAAATATCATCAATCACACAGAAGCATTAGATAACCAGTAAATGAGCGTCAAGGACACATAGGGGAAAAAGACATAAACATGTGCACCATGCAGGATCATTACCAAAGGACACTTCCATAAAGAAATTTTTCCAGGATGAAGGAACAATTAATATCTTCAAAGACAAAAAATACAAGAGTAGAAATTAAGTGAACACAAATTAGGCTCTGACAAGTCAGCTGCCAGGCTATAGTGATGTGGAAACCATTCAAGTAGTGAGACATGAGAACAGAAAAAGAAGGAATAACGGGTAGGAGGCAAAGTCCAAACTTCTCTCGTACAGCTTGGTGGTAAAGGGAAGAGATATGTATATTTTGCAAAGGAATCTAGTGTTTAAATAAAAATTTTGATTTTAGCTTTAGATGAGTAGAAAGAAAATGTGGGGGGTAAATTTGGAGGAAAGAGTCCTCAGTCCCAAAAGATATACAAGGACAGTGATTGAAAGCACAAGTGTCAGAATTAACCCCTCTTCCTCTACTAGAAGGAAGACAGGTGAGGAAAATAATAAAATTGGAAGGAGTGCAATAGGGAGAGCTGCACATTTCAAGATGAGACATGAGGTGACAAGGGGATTTGAAGAGGTCAAAGGTTCGCACTAGCTCCAGGGATTTGTCTTCAGGGCCAGCCACTCACTTTGAGTTATGCACGTGAGCCTCCTACTATTTTGTGGAAACTTCCTTACCCCAACAGATGAAGATTAGCATATATCCACATTTCATCTTTTCTGACTTCTCAGTCTCCCCAGAGCCATCTTGGGCATCTGGATTTTTTGTGCTTCTATTAGTAGTACATGATTTATGGCCATCCCTTGTATCTGGGAATATATGCAAAGCATTCACTTTTAGCAACACACAGAACCTCTGGACAAGGCCAGAACATACTTCTGGGGGCACTCATTCTCCTAGGGGCACACAGTGGGGAATTTTGTCAAATTCACCAATTCTTCCTTGGCTATACTAATAGTAAGGAAGGCAATACCCAAAGTCCTCTTAAATCAACGGCCCCAGGTTAGCTGGGGTGGTCTTTGCTGATGAGGCAATGTTAAGAAAGGTACCACAGGCACAGGAGAGGGGCCAAGCTGAGACCCTCTGTACCGCATGCCCTTTCTGTTTGGGTAATGTTGAGAACATACATGTAAACTAAAGTGACTCTGCTTCTTCCCCTGTAAAACTTGAAGAGAAAAAAAAACAATAGGGTTGTATATAAAGCACTTAGCACATCACCTGAAAAGCAGTTAATGTTGTGCAAACACTATTATTATCAATAACATCATCAATAATTTGCACAGCCCTGGAGACAGGAAGTTTTGTTACCAAGTGCTTAGATTATTGTAAATTTAAGTCAACCTGCCTCCCAGTAAATTCAACACACAAATGCACTCTTTAATGCAAGTTAAAATGAAGCAATGTAATAAAATACAGTTGTATTAGCTTTTCCATCCAAACAGCTAGCCTTGTGTGCCCTGGCTCTCTGTGAAGATCAAACTGTGCCCCAGTTGGAGGTCCATTGGTTCATTTGTGCTAATCCTGACATGACAAAACCTCCATGGTTTGGCCTCTTTATTTCACTTTTTAATATCATCTCTCATTTCCTGACATCTGCTCTATTCGGGTAATTTTGACACAGGACTTTGAACCCAGTAAAACACCTTAATGGGCCCCTTTTATAGATAGAGAAGTTAGAACTGAGAGAAAGTAAGGAATGTTCCAGACCTTGCAACTGCTAACTGCAAGCTGAGCTTAGCTCCCTCTCCTTCATTCCCTGCACTGTCTCACCCTGGCTGGTCCTTCAAGGATTGTAGGTGCGCCCAAGACAGGAACAAGGTAGAAACCCCAGCTATATTGGGTGTATTACAGGTGGTATCCTAGACAATTCTCAAAGTACTTTTGGAGGGGTTCCTTTTGGAGTCACAACCATAAAACTCCTGAAATAGACTCTTCCAGCTGTGCTTGAGAATTTCCAACACTGCCAACCCCCAAGTACTCATGGGGTCTCCAAGGAATTGATCTTTCACAAGGGCACAACTTATTAGTGGGAGAAGGATCTCTAGAACACTTTTCCCTACTTGGAGCAAAAAGTTTTCCACCATAATGTCCACTCACTAGTACATGCATGGACTCCTTAGGATTCCCTGTAGTTGAAATAGTGCCTTCTCTGTAGAACATCCAGGCCTCACTACAGCAGGATCCCTTAGCACACGGCCTCCTAAATAACGGTAACCTGACACATCCTTTTGTCACCCCAAGTACTTTTCCACACCCTCAGTGCAGGTTCCTGCCTCCCTCCCAGCCATCCACAGCTCTATTCTCTCCTCCATCCATCCTCCCTGCCCTCGGCCTTTATAAGCTCTCTGGCTACTCTACTGATTTCCTCAGGAAATGACACTTTTCCTCTGGGTCCATTAGTGACTCAAGGTCAGACCTGGATATCTGGGATCTTCACCACTCTCTTAGTCAGCTTCTATTTCTGGCTTGCTGTCCCTGGTTCCTGGCAATACTTTCTCTGAATTCTGAGACACCAAAAGAACTTGTCTGCCAGCCAGGTTTCTTCTTTCCCCATGGAGTTCTGCAAATGGCTTAATGGTATCAAGAGGATCATAAATTCTGCCACAGTTGTCTCTGCAGTTTCTTCAGAGGTTCCCCCATAGTTCACTTTTACAATATGCCCTACCTCTTTCCATCATCAGCCTAACCCCTCTCCACCTTACACCCCTCACAGGAGGCAGCCCCAGGAAAGCAAAGGTACCTTCAAAGATAGAAAAACACCCCCAATCATCAGTTTTCTTCTTTCTCCCCCCAACCTAAATCTAATGGACAAAGAGCTTCCTAGGAAAAAGCACCTGTGAGAAGTCAATTCAGATACTGCCCACTGTCGGGGAGCCACTGGGGTCCCCAACAGTATCAGGACAGAAGTTCTCTTCTACCTCCGAGGCCGCCAGGGGAACGGATGAAAACTCATGAGTCCAGTGCAGTTCCAAAAAGGCTTTTAATAATACAAAAGCTCTAACACTGCAGTCCAATATAATGAAAGAATTCTAGCTCTGGTCAGAACTTAGACCATACAAGAGAGCCCAAGTCTCCCACCAAAATGAGAGGATCTCACCTGAGAGGAGTCCTACCCAAAAGCAGGGGAAAAGGATATCAGTCCTCTTATATACACCAAAGTAATCCTATCTGTTGACAGGGAGTGTTCTGTCAACAAGGAAGCCTAAACAGCTTGTAGAAGGGTGGTGCCACACCCTGTTATAAGTAGAAACAAATGATTACACCAAGGACTAATCCCTTCTTCCGAGATTATTTCCTATGTAAAACACTGGAGAGAGGGGGCTGATATAAAGTAATACATCTTAATTTCATGGGCTTCATGTAATCTAGATGGTACCAACAAGGTCCTTCTTATTTATTATCTGCACCAGGGTGATTCTGAATATCTTGTTCTCCATATACTGAAAGGGTCACACTTGCCTGCATGAGGGCAAACTAGTATGATCCTTCCTAGAATCTTAAAGATAGTCTCAATGTAGCCAGGGTAGTAATCTCCTGGTACATTCTAACTTTCCCAAGCTGGGTGCAGTGGGTATAAAAGAGGAGTTCTGCCCAATCTATAAAATATAGAAGTCTTAGTAGATGTATAATAAGTCAGAAGTTATTCAGAGTCAAGGTGACTTCTGTAACTGCCATACCCTCTTTCATTTGATCACTTGAATCCCGTTATTCATCGATTTGCTCGAGCGGGCGCCAGTAACATTTCCATTGGACCCTATCACGTGCCAATGTAGCCCAATGGCATCTGGTTGATTCAGGAATATGAAGAGCTTCAAACCGTTCCTTCAGGGTCTTGACAAGGAAGTCTGACCATCTTGTAGGTGGGCGGCCACGTGATCTTTTGATATCCCGTGGGATCCAGTCGGTAATGGCTCTAGTCCAGCGGTTGTCTCCAAATCTCATTACATGTCCAGCCCATCTAACTTTCGATGCCTTGGCAAATGAGACAGCATCCCTGATTCTGGAATAGCGACGGAGGTGAGAACTCTGGATTCCTTCTCTCACTTGAGTGAGGCGTGATATTCCAAGCATAGCTCTTTCGATTCCTCTCTGGGAGACCGAATAGCATTCTCATCCTGCTTTCTTAGTGCCCAGGTCTCTGAGGCGTATGTTAATGCAGGGAGAATGGTGGAGTCAAAGAGATGTGCCCGGAGCCGGAGGTTCTTTTGTCCTTTTAGCTATTTCTTCGATGCCTTTGAAGGCATTCCATGCCGCTCTCTTCCTCCTGCGCAGCTCAGGTTTTAGGTCGTTCATCATGTTGATTTCTCAACCTAGGTACACATAACTGCTGCATTCAGAGATGTTTGTTCCATTGAGAGTGAATGGGGCCTCTGGAACTCGTTCATTTTTCATGAACATATTTTTTCTTTAGATTCAGCTGTAGACCACATTCTCGGTCAAAGTCAGCCAGCATTTGTGCCGCTTGGTTAATGTTTGGTGTTATTAGAACGATGTCATCAGCGAAGTGGGAGGTGGTGTAGTTGCCGACCATCTATCTTCACTCCCATTCCTTCCCATTCTAATTGTTGCATGATGTTCTCGAGGGTGGCGCTGAAGAGTTTTGGTGAAATGGTATCACCCTGTCGAACCCCTCTTTTCACATTAATGATCACTTCTTTGTAGAATGGTGAGATCCTGGTGGTGAATCCGTAATACAGCTCACGAAGGATCTTGATGTATTGGGTTTGAAAACCCTGTTTGGCTAGGGCTTTGATGACTGCTTCAGTCTCCACAGAATCAAAGGCTTTCTATAAATCAATGAACGTGAGACAAAGCGGCATCTTGTACTCCCTACAAACCTCAATGAGCTTGGTTACCGTGTGGATATGGTCGATTGTGCTGAATCCTTTCCAGAAGCCTGCTTGCTCGGATGGTTGTCCTTCATCTAGTGTTCTGCTAATCCTGTTCAGGATGACTCGTGTAAACAGCTTGTAGATGACAGACAACAGGCAGATGGGGTGATAGTTGCCGATGTCGTGAATGTCTCCCTTCTTGAACAGTAGAACTGTCCTGCTGGTTTTCCATTGGGAGGGCACCTTGCATTCGGACAGGTAGCATACCCTCTATCAGTGTTTATATAGAAGAGAGATCTCATTAGAATGAACCTTGGTTTAAGAACATGTAAGTAGGTTAGCCCAAGTCTTTTTAAATTTCTTTTATTTTTATTTTTTAAAAATATTTTATTATACCACCGTGTGATATAAAATTACAATGTTCATGTTTGAGTTTCAGTCATACAGAGTTCCAGCACCCATCTCCACCCATGCCCATCTTCCACCACCAATGCCCCCACTTCCCTCCCCATCCCCATCCTGCCTCCAAAGTAGGTTCTTTATCTCCTCATTTCTCTCTTTCTCCTCTCTCTCTCTCACCCCTCTCCAACTCGCTTCCAGGAGGAATGGCAGGTTCTAGCTCTGGCCCGCCACCCCAGCAGAGCCTCACAACAAGCCAGACAACCCCACTCCATGAGGGACCTCCATTTTCCACATCCGGCTTCCCCCTCATCAGAACTCCACCCAGCAGACCAGCCTATATCGCAGCTCGGCTTACATGGCAGCTGCACGGTTCATCAATAAATGCCGGATTTTGGGATGACTACAAGAGTATGCTACCCGCACCGCAGAGCCTGGCAAGCTACCCGTGTCGTATTTGATATGCCAAATACCAGTAACAAATATAGACCTCATTCCCATGTCCTGATGGAATGGTTTGAGGCTCTTTATGTTCCTGGAGCAAGCAGGTGCCGTTGGGCTCTACTTGTATGAGACAGGTCATATGGAGATGTTACTGGTGCCCACTTGAGAAAATCGATGATGAATGGGAAGACAGTGATGCAGTGAAGTAGATTAAGCTGTGCATGGGTAAAACAGCAAAGGTCCCAAACTAGCTAAGCCTGTCATCCAACAACCCACCATATTAAACATATGCCTTCAGCTACAATTAACCCTATGTTAACCACCCTAGTGATAAGAAAAGGGTGCACTTAGCAGTTCCATCCACTGGTTCCACTGGTTATCCAGTGCTCTGTGTTGCTCAAAGTTTCACTGGATAGATCCCAGGTGCTGCATGCCCTTTGGTAAACCCCTCCTCACGATATAGCTGTTCATCCTGACATAGGCACAACCAAATGGAATGAGAACAGCACCTCCTAGGGGCCCTTGTCAAAAGTGAGGGTCCTCTTCCTGAAGTACACCAGCACATGTTCCTTTCAAACTGTTTGAATAGACTGGGATTATGTGCTCCCTTCCTCAAGCAGAGTCACTAAGAAAGGAAAGCAATCACAAGCACCCTGAGACCAGAATTGTGTCTTCTGAGCATGCAGATATCAGATACCAAACAAAATTAGCTGCTTATGAGCAAAGAAGACGCTAGGATAGTTGTGGGGCCGGCAATAGCTTCTCAAGAACTAAGGAGTGCCTGAAGGGTAAAAATCCAGTGGACCACTGATCCTCATCTCAGAATCCACCATTTTTGCCACTTATTGTGTGCCTCAAAGACCCTGGTACCATCACACAGGGGAAATGATAGCAGGGGTCAAGAGCCATAAAAAAAATGGAGAATTCAGGGTTGAAATCTACATTGTGAGTTGACCCCCCATGAGCTCCTCAGGGAAAGAAGAAATATGGCCGGTTGACACATTCCTTTAACCTCTCAGAATTTAGAGAAAGATTGCTAGAAACCAGGTACCCAAAATAGAATTTGGCTGAGATAGTGATGAAACTTTCAGACATCCTGAAGTCTGGTAGTAAAATCAGTTTCCCCCAAAAAAATGTCAAATAGTACACTTTTAAAAATTGATTTTATTTATTTTTTTTTATTTTTTTATTTTTACAATTACAAAGATATACAATTAAAAGTTCATATTTGGGTTTTGGTCATACAGTGTAGCAGCACCCATCCCGCCACCAGTGCCCATCTCCCACCACCAACGTCCCGGTTCCCTCCCCCTCCCCCAGCCCTCCTCCATGGCAGGTTCTTTATTTCTTTCCATTTCTCTATCTTTCTCTTTTCCTTCCTCTCCAGACTATGGATTACAGAACATACATTAAAGGGTTGTCATGTGTATCCTTTTGCCTCTATTTAATGCTCAGTTCTAGGTTGGCATTAGTACCCTCACAATTGTTAGCACGCTGTTCCATTTTCTGTCTTACCTAGCCTCTGACTCCCACACGTTTGTGATAATTTCCACCTTTGACAGGACCTCCTGATGTATGTTTCACTTGACCTTGGATTTAAAACTCACATGAGCACTCATGGGGAATTTAAAAGGAGAATCAATAGAACACTGTGGAATAATAAATTAAATTAAATAATTTTATTAGTCACAATGGGTTCTACTAGCATGAGACAGGACATATGGAGATATTACTGGTGCCCGCTCTAGCAAATAGATGATTAACGGGAAGATAGTGATAGTGATTAGTCACAAAATTGATTAATAAGTGATCAATAAATTAAATAATTTAATAGCAAAGTATCAAATGAAGTCTCTGCATCCTTAATAAAGAATAAAGCAAATATGACTATTTTCTATTACCAGAGTTTTGTTTGGCTATGTTTTTTCCCCTGATTTATTCAGTTGTTTTACTATCTATTCCAAATAAAAGAGTAAAATATTTTGGAAAAGGGCCTGGGACGAAAACAAAAACATAAAGGCATTCATTCAATCCCTTCCATCACTTACAAATTGAGAACTACTAAACCCCTCCACTGCCTAATTTAGAGACTAGGCTATTGTCAGCATATGCTTGAAAACCACAACCCAGTCAAACCCTCTCATTTGTTTTCTGTAAAAGTTACTGAAGTACATAAATATCTTTATCCAAGGTCACCCAGTTAATTATTGGCATAGAAACTCCCCTCCCAAGAAATCATAGTGATTTCCCACATCACATGTCAGGGATGCAGGTGAGGGATAAAGAAAGGTCTGTGCATGTGGCGTGGGCCTGAGCTAAGTATATCTGGTCTCACTCCAAATCCACCACAGACTAAAAGCTTTATAATCCACCTTGATGCAGAATAGGAGCAGAGAACTAATTTCAAACATTGTTTCTTTGGTGATTTAAAGGTGCATCCCTCTCACCCCAGCCACATAAAGAGTCCTGCTGGAATACTGTCATCTCTGGGCACCACAGGTCTGAGGTCCAGGTATGATGTTCTTGGAGCTACCCACGCCTCAAGGAAGGACCTGGACTAGCTTAATACCTCCCTCCTCCCAGCCAGAAATGGTTAATTGCCAGCGCTAGGCTGCCTCCAGCCCAGCCCTAATCAGCCTGATCTCAGGAAGCAGCAGCTCCAGGCTGGCCTGGGTTGCAGAGTAGCAGGGGCATTCTTCCAAGGTAATGATTAAGCTGAATGCCCCACAAGGGCACAGGCAGCTGAACAGGGAAGGTGAGTCCTATTCACACCTTCACCAGGCTGTGGTAGCCAGGACTGGTTTCAGAAATCAGAGCCCCGGGGAACAGGGACCAGGAACCGGCATCAGCAGCCTTCTGCGGCACACGGGCATCTGGGAGCGTCTGGAGCTGGAGCCTCTGCGGCCTCCTGGGACACTGCCTGGCTTCCGGCACCATGAAGCTGCAGGTGTTCTGGACTGGACTGGAGTATACCTGCCGGCTCCTGGGCATTGGCACTGCTGCAGGTAAGACCGCGCCTCTACAGCAGTCTCCTGCAGACAGAGATGCCAAGTGTGGGGGCGGAGGGGACAGTAGACAGGGATGGCGGGCAAATGTGGCCACATCTGTTTCGCTTCCCTTCTCAAGACCCTGAGGAGTGCTCTCAGTGAAGCTGTGGGGTGAGTGTGGAACTGGGAGCCAGGATGCCCGTGTTAGTCTGGGCTTTGGCACCCATCCACCCATGTGACTGGGGGAGAACACAGCATCCCGTCTGTGAAATGAGTCAAGAGGGTTTGCCTCACCTCCTGAGAGCTGCTATGAGGCTGAGAACGGGACTAAGGCGAAGGTGTTAAGGGCTACACAAATGTGCGAATCAGATGTCTCCCTGCACAGTTAGAGTGGAAGGAGCCCGTCTTGTTTTACTCAAGCTACATTCTTGTTTCAGAGAGAGAAGAAAATTCTCAGTGCATGGAGCTGGCTGAGCTACGGGGAGGGCTGGATTTAGCTTCACTTTCCTTCAGGAACCAGGGGCTGGAGAGAAGTAAGGATCTTTGTGGATGGCCTCTCACCCTCACCAATCCTGGGAAGACTGACAGGCAGATAGTCAAAGGGAATGAGCAAGTTGAGTTTCTTGCCCACCTCCCCCAACTCAGATTCCAATCTTCTCCAGGAGGTCCTGAAATAACCAAGATCTATGTGACAGAAGTGAGCAGCTAGCCTTCATTCTGGACTCTAGTGCTGGGCTAGCTGCTCACTTCTGTCACAGATCTTGGTCCTTGAAGACAAGGAGGAGACACCCTGCATTGCTAAAGTTCTTCCTACCATCAGACAAAATCTTACATGTGGGTCTCACCAAATGGGAAATGTCCCCGGCTTGGACTCAGATAGTGCCATCCTGGGCCAGCCCTGTCACTTGCCAACCTTAGGAGAGCCTCATGACCGCTGTGGCTCTATACTTTCTGTCCTGTATAGTGGAGATAACCAGCTATGCTGGTTTGGTGCTCCCGGAAGTTCAAGGATGCTTGAATCGGACATGGCTAGTGGAAGCTGGAGTTGTAGATTTTTTAAGACAAGTCCCCTTACCTAGCTTAGCATTCAGGGGATGGATCAGTGTCACCCCTAAGATGGCAGCCAGAATCACTGATAGCACTCTTCTCTCTTCTAGACCCTAGATTAGCACAGAAAGCGATGTTGGAAAGCTCTAATCTCACCCTTCCTGTTCCAAGACAGCGTACCTAAACTCAGATCTGAATTAGGACAGTGACATTGCTCAAGGTCTCTCTGCTGACTAAAGTGATGGCCAGTCTGGAGCACTACTCATTTGACTTTAGAAAAGGACAGAGTTCTGGATGAATTGCTCCCTGCTCTCAGCTCCCTGCCCAGCAGGCATTCAGAGGGGTCTGGAATTACTCTGCTCAGGGCCCAGAATAAAAGCTGATACAGGAACCAGCTCCAGCTTGTCAGAACCACCTTGTCACCATTACAACCAAGCACCTCAATCTCGATCCTGGGCAAGGGGTGATAACACCAAATAGGGCTTCTGTGTTAGGGGGTTCAAAGGCAGGTATGCCACTGCTGATCTTGATCCTGCCCTGCTCTTGGACTTGGTTTCCAAATATAGAAAACAGAGTCCTTTCACATATCAGAATCGTGATATGTGAATCATCAGATTCTGACTACCACACTCTACCCAGAGCAGCAATTCCTGATAGGAAACTGTTTTAAACTGTATCTTATCTCTCTAAAAGGTTCACTACGGATAGTTTAAACGTCTGATTTATCTCAGAGAGTGGAAGGGTCTGCAGATGCACACAAATGCACACATGGTGCACTCACATACAAACTCACACACATATTTGCCATACACATGCACTCACACACTGCTCCCTTAACCCTTATCTCAGTGAAAAAGGTTCTTGTTAATACTGAGTATGGGCCACCCATTTGGTTTCATTAGAATTCAAGCTAAAAATAAGCAAAAACTGCCTTCTAATGGCCAGTCTTTCCAATAATCTTGTTTGGACTCTCTGGAGTGCTTGAAGCAAGTGGAAAGCAAGAGAGCAGGCTTTATTACTCTTGGGGAAAATCTCAAGTTTCTACCAGCATCACTGAGCTCCTGGCCTGTTTTCAGTGTGTACAATTTGCACATTCCTTATTCCTTTAAGCCTCTTTGCCACCTCTACACCCCACCCTCCACCCCCGCTGAAATCTGTGTTTAGAAAAACAGGCTTCGTTTTACAGGGATATTGCTGCTGGTGAGGAATAAAAAAATAAAGACCTGAGACAAAGGCTGTCAATTTGCAGAAACCTCTGGGACCTAAGACAGTTCCTGTCCCCTGTGGGAAGGAATGTGCCTTTTTTAAATTCCAGGAAAACTGTGTAACTCAGGGTCACTCTAAGTGCCACCTGTAGGGACCTGGCAGATCCTGATTCAACAGTCTTTGCAACTACATCTCCTCCCTTACACAGATCTGCAATTTAATTATCAGAGACTGCAAAGACACAAGCTCTAAGGGACACCCCCAGACAGTGACTGGCTGCAACATAGAGCAGCTGTTCTCTTTGCTCAGTAAATATAGTTCTGGATTAGCCTTGTCATGTCAGCAAACAGCCATTCCCGTGGATTCTGGCTCTCCGGGAGGTCAGGCTGTGCCCCCAGTTTGGGCTACTGCTGGTTCAGTGAGAGAAATTGTGACATGGCAAAACCTACACTGACTTGGCCCCTGTGAAGATGATCTCTTTGTCCATTCTCTATCTGTTCACTTAACAGATAAGTTAACAGATATCTGTTCACTGTTAAGTGAACAGATAGAGAAGTTAAGATGAAGAGGAAGTAAACAATGTCCCAGACCACCAGTGGCAAACTGGGGAGCTGAAGTCTGGCTCCCTCCATGTCACTACCTGCACTGATTCTGCCCTGACAGGCCAATCAGGGACTGTGGGTGTGTATGGGAGGAACCCAGAAACCCAGAGAGGTAGAAAATACTTTCATCTGGGTGCAGTCTGACCCCTGGCCTGTTTACCCCTCTTTGATGGTAATTGAGTTTGTGCTGCAGAACCATTTGCGGTGTAAGGCTGGGCAGAAGGGTAGAACAGCAATGAATGGTGGGAACACTAAATGGAGCATTTACAAATCCTTATGCAAGGGGTTGTGCAGAGAAGAAAATGTGAGCTCAACCCACACTCATTTAGGGCATTTCAGTTTCCAAACCATATTGGATCCACTCCTTGTTTGTCTTACATGTAGCTGTCTTCACTCATTTACAATACCTCAAGAAGACTGTGTGTGTGTGTTTGTGTGTGTGTTTAAGTGAAGAGAGACACACAGAGAGAGGCAAAGAAAGAGATTTCTTAGTGCCTCAGTTATTGGTATATATCCCTCCGAGTCACCTAGGGAAAGGCAGCTAAAACGCCCTCAGTGTGTGAGCACAGCTCACCTCTCCATGAAGATGACAACCATACCTTCCTCAGCTCAGTTCACACCTGAAGTCAGGATTTCCAAAACTGAGTAAGAGACAAAGGCCCCAAGTCCTGGTTTGACAATTTGTCATGAAATCATCTGATTACAGCCCCACTAATGCTTGTGAGGCTCTATGTTGAAACTAATCCCATTTACAAATGAGGAAAATGAGACTCAAAAATTCAGATAGATTGGCATTGGTCACACAGCCAATAGACAGCAGGTCTAGTGTTGAAGCTGCAGAATTCCCTCTTACAGGTCAGTGATTTCTATTGGACATTTGGGGACATTTGATAACCAACTCGAAAGCAAAGGGCATAAAACAGCTAATAAGAAAATGAACTGGGACTGAGGCAAAGCCATTTTTCACAAGCCCTATTTGACCAAATAACAGGCTCTTTCTCACAACCAACCATTTGAAATCAACTATGAATCATTTAGGGGTTTTTTTTGTTTGTTTGTTTCAGGTTTCTAACCCATGAACCTCTTCTCTACATAAAAAACAGAGTCACACTCCACTCTCAAAAGCCTTATCCTTTGCCACACTCCATTCCAAATGTGTACTTGACTTATTAATATAAAGGCAAAATAACATTTAAACCCAGATGTTCTCATTATTTTTTAAAGAGCTCAGTAAATGCAGTTTGATCTTAACCCTATTCAACCCATAGAGGGGCAAAAAACACAACTTATGCTTCTGAAGCAATCACTTGAGAATCTCCATGCTAATTTCCACCCTTCTTAAATGTATATTGCCGAGACCACTTCCTGCCATCCAAGGAAGCTTTATGCACTCCAACACATTCACAGGTGAATTTATTGCCCAAGCAATACCACAGTATTTTCAAATCCTCCACATGAATGCAGACTATTTTCTTTTTTCTTATTGATTGTCCCACTGAGTAAATGCAAATTTCTATTCTGTCCCACTCTTCCACCACTAAAAGATAATATAACTTGACTTAAGAATTTCCTTTTGAATTGAGTTTCTTTGTGTCTGTGTCCTCACACTTTGATTTAGAATAAGAAATCTGGAACTCCACTTAAGTTCATTTATTTGGCAACCAATTGCTGAGAATATCATCTTAACAGTAATAGAAATTTTCTCAGCCTAAAACGGACATCTCCAAAACCTACAGTTACATAAAAGTACACATTACTTCTGCAATTGGTACAGTGATAAATCTGCCCACTTTCATCATTTATGACCAACAGTGTACTAGGAGATCCCAGCCAGGAGAAGGCAAGGGGAAAATACAATGCATATAGATTGGCAAGAAGAGAGAAAAGCTTGAAAAGGATGCCATGATCATCAATGGAAGGTCTGATACAATATCCTAAAAAGATTTTAGAAGTAGCAAAGAGTTTAGTTAGCAAGACTGAAGAAAACAAACCAAGATATAGCAAACAATTATATTTTTATATGCTAGCAACTGACAATTTTAAAATAAAATTATTAAATATTTGAGCATAAATGTGACAAATTGGGGGGAAAACTTACATGCCATTGACATGTCAAATGTCATTAGAAATACTGCTGAGTGCACCGCTCATCCCACGTGGAGCAGCCCATGGAGTTTCGGAGGATGGTAAATGGCTCAGCCCCTGGCTGAGTCCAACATAGCTCCTAGGGTTAGCAGATGCTTAAGGAAGGCCACACTGGCGGACTTGGAGCGGGGTTTGGGCTCCTTCACCTCCATGTTGGCAGGCGTGGCTATGGGCTCTCAGTCTCCACAGCCAGCAAAGCTGGACAAGAGACAAATCAGACCCAGAGCTGCGCCGGTGTGCAGCTGCTAAGAGCAAGAGGCTTAGATAATAATTAAGGTTGGGACCACGTTCTTCTCAGGATCTTTCACATTTATACACTGTAATGATCATTGTAGTTGCAACAAACTGGTGAGGTTGATAGGGAGTGAGGAATTATAATGACACACTAGAACTCACTATCGAATATACACATAGAGACTTACATCATAAACCATTACTATCTGTAAGGCAAGCCACAAAGTGTAAGAGAAGAGAAGAGAAATACAGAGTCAGAAACAGAGATAGATAGATAGATAGATAGAGAGAAAGAGAGAAAGAAAAGGTTCCTGCTATAGGGGCAGTCTGGGATTGGGTGGGAGGGAGTGTTGGGACATTGGTGGTTGGAATGGGGCACTGATGGAGGGCTGGGTACTGAAACACTATATGACAGAGACCCAATTATGAGCATCCCTTGTAATTGTATATCTCACAGTGTATAATAATTTTTTAAATACTGATGAGAAATAGTAAAAAGAACATAAATGAAAGAGAGAATTATCCTTTTATTCATGGATCAGGCAAGTTCATAGTTTTAAAATGTTGAGAATGTTGATTTTTCTCTACAATTTATAATTGAATGCAATTCCAGCCAAAATCCTAGCAGGGTTTTCTGACAAACAAAGGTTATTTCTAAATCTGACATAGGGAAACAACGGTTCAAATAATTGGGATACTTTGAAGGCAAAGAACATTACTACCACTTCATTTTTAAATCTAACAATAAAATGCCTAACTATAGGGGTGGAGAGATAGTTCAGAATATTGCTTGCTTGCACAAACCTGCTTCAGGTTTGACCCCTGCCACCACACGTGATCTCTCAAGTATCACCAGGAGTGATCCCTGAGCTCAGAACCAGGAGAAATCTCTGAGAGCCAGAGTGATAATACAATGGGTAGGGCATTTGCCTTACATATGACTTTTATCTGGGTTCAATAAAACCATATGGTCCCCCAAGCACTTCAAGGAGTAATTCCTAAGTGCAGAGTAAGGTGATACCCCTGAGTGTCACCAGGTCTGACTCAAAAAATGAAAAAAAAACCCTAAAAACAGGAGTAATCTCAAAGCACCTCTAGATGTGGTCCAATGCCATTCCCCAAAAATATCTAATTACAGAGACCCAGAGTGTACAGTTTTGACAAAAACAATTGTGATAGGGGCCTGAGTAATAGTATAATGGTAGGGCATTTACCTTGCATGCAGTCGACCCAGGTTCCATCCCTTAAACAACCACCAGGAGTATGTCCTGAGTGCAGAGACAGAAGTAACCCCTGAGCATGACCAAATGTGGCCCCCTCCCCAAACAAACAAACAAACAAACAAACAAAAGGCAAGTATAACAATGGAAGGTAAAATAGTCCAGATATAGAAAAAATACGGAAACAACAGCATTTTCACCAAAGAAAAAAGAAATTCAATGCCTGCAAAGGCAACGTAATGCCTTTGTTGTGCAAGAAGGACAAGTTTTCCATCAAATGCACTGAGCAATTAAATATCCATTTACAGGGAAAAACCCACATTTTCCATTTATATTTTATTGTATATGAACTACTCCAAATTGATCATAAACTTAATTTTAAAACTCAAAGCTTTTAAAACTCAAGTTTTAAAAAGTATATGAAACTTTTATACTAGCAAGACCTCAATAATGGCTTCAGCAGTGGTGTCTTAGATAAAATACCAAATGTTTGGTCATAGAAGAACAAATTGGAAAATCACATGCCATCAGCATTTCAAATCTCCATTAAAAGAAATTTTTTATTTTTAAATTTTAATAAAGTGCCATGAGTTACTGTTATTTATAATGACTTTTAGACACACAATATTTCAGCACCAATCCCACAACCACTGCCAACTTCCTACCACCAGTGTCCCCAGACCAGTGTCCTTCCACCGATTCTCAGCCTGCCACCTTGACAGTCATATCTTTACATTTGGTTACTGAAATTTGGATCTAATGTTTTCAATGTTGTTGACTCTGCCATTGGCTTTTAGTTATGCCACTCTCCTACGCTGTCTTGACCCTTTCCCCATTACTTCCCATCTGCCTCTTCTTACTACTACCCCAGATTTCTTTACTTCTGTTTATTTCTTTTTTCAAAAATTAAGTCAATAATATAATAGCAAATAAACACATGAAAAATGTTCCACTTTGTTAGTCATTAATTTATAGTACTCCAAATAAAACCATGCTTAGATACTCTAAATGCCCATCAGAATGAGTAAAATTACATATACCAAAACCAAGTATTGAAGTGTTAGCAAGGATAAAGAACTCTCATATGGATGGGAGATATAAAATGGTATATTAAGTTTGGAAATGATTTGGCATTTTCTTAAAAATACCAAGCTTAAATATATAGGGAACAGGAGAGAGTGCAGTAGTTAGGATGCAAGCAGGCTCTCTTCCTGGGTACAATCCCCAATATCATATGGCTTTCTGAGCATAGTACATAGCTCTGTAGGCCCCCCAGCATCACTGGGGGTAGTCCTAGAGTCCTAGTGCTAGAGTCCTGAGTCCACTGCTGGGGTGAGCCTAGTGGTCCTTGGCTCCAGAGTCTGAGCAGCAATGTATTCTCAGGCAGGAGCATTGACTCACATGCTTAGTTAGCTAAATGTTGATGGGAATGGTCCATGGGCCCTCCGAGTGCCATTTGGAAGCCCCTAACCACTGTATCACTGTATCACTGTCTTCCCGTTCATCATCGATTTGCTCGAGCGGGCACCAGTAACATCTCCATATGTCCTGTCTCATGCCCAAGGGCATCTGCTTGCTCCAGGAACATAAAGAGCCTCAAACCATTCCATCAGGTCATTGGAATGAGGTCTATAATTGTCACTGATATTTGGCATATCAATACGACATGTGTAGCTTGCCAGGCTCTGCCATGCGGGTGACATACTCTTGTAGTCACCTCTGATCTCCAGCATTTCTTGATGAACTGCACAACTGCAAGCAGCCTCGAGAGCTGGGCTGTGATAGGCTCTTCTGCTGGGTGGAGTTCTGAGGGGGGGGGAGTCCTAATGTGGAAAATGGCGGCCTCATGGAGTGGGGGGGTCGTCCGGCTTCTTGCAAGGCTCTGTTGGGGTGGCGGGCCAGGGCTAGAACCCGTCATCCCTCCCAGGTGCCTAGTGAGCGACTGGGCACAGGGAGAGCCGGTAGTAGCTCTGCCCCCATGTCTGTGAGTCTCTGGATCGCCCTCACCCAAAAAGGGAAAAAATTAATATATGCATATATACAATTACCATATGATGCAGTATAAAGATTTATTCAAGAGGAAAGTATACATATGTCCATATAAAAATTGTGTATGAATGTTCATAGAATATTTATAATAGATAAAGAAAAGAAGTAACACCAGTATTCATGAATAAATCAATTATAAACACACCAAAATATATTTGTACTATTCAATGATAAAAATGCATGAACTATTGACATATATACAATAAAATGGGTAAGTTTCAAAACAATGACACTAAATGAATGCACTCAGCTAAAAGTATGTACACTATATAATTCCCCATATGTAACCTTCTTAGAAGCAAAGTAATCTCTAATGACAGAAAGTAGATCTGTAGTTCTTTGTGAGTTAATATGAAGGTAGAAGAGTAAGGCTATAAAGACACTAGGAAACCTTGGGATGACATATATTTGTCAACTTTGTTGTAGTTACGGTTTCCTGAATATATAAATATACCTATGCTGGGGTTGGAGAGATAGTACAGCTGATTGGACATTTGCCTTGCTGGTATAGGTTCGATTCCCTGCATCCCATATGGTCCCCCTGAGCACCACCAGGAGTAATTCCTGAGTGCAGAGCCAGGAGTAGCCCCTGGGGATCATCATGTGTGACCCAAAAAGCAAAGATAAGTATAAATAAATAAATAAATAAATAAATAAACAAACAAACAAATATGCCTATGCTTATCAAACTCCATGCATTGATAGCAAGCAACTTGTTATCAAATATTCCTCAAGAAGGCTTTTTAAGGCATACTTTAGTTATCTGTTGTCAATATAATACTATGTAATAACAGCCAAGCTTTAGTGGTATATAGTTTAATAATTGTAAGGAAGGTAGGGGTCTTTGCTAGTGCTGGTTGTGTGTGCTTATAAATCTGGGAGCTTTTAACTTGTCTAGACTGGGCCTGGCTCACCAATGTGCCCCACATGTTGCTGCAGCCTACCAGAGTTGTATGTCCATGACAAGAAAGAGCTTCTGGAGCTACTTGTTCCTGAGTCTATTTCACATAATTGATCCCAAAGCTCCTAATGACATCAATATCAGTCACATGAATGAGTCCAAATTCAGAGTGTGGAAACACCTCCTTTTTGGAGTGAGTTCTGTAATGAAGTGCCTAAAGACTGAGATGATTGAGGTTAGGAAGGTGCAATTGAGAATTACCGCAGGAACTTCTGTACATTTCACATCTCCTGTAACTTTGGTCCATGAATCATCTTTAGAGAATCTAAAGGAAATAGGTGGACTCTCACCATCAAAATTTTCACCTTCTTTTTTTTTTTTTTTTTTTTTTTTTGCTTTCTTGGGTCACACCCGGCGCGATGCTCAGAGGTTTCTCCTGGCTCTGCACTCAGGAGTTACTCCTGGCGGTGCTCGGGGACCATATGGGATGCCGGGATCGAACCCTGGCGGGTATGGGCTGGCCACGTGCAAGGCAAATGTCCTACTGGCTGGACTATCGCTCTGCCCCACTTTCACCTTCTTTAAGCATTGTGCTATGCTTAAAGATCCCTTCTAAGTAAATATCTAGAATTTCCAACTATAAACTCTTGTTCTTTATTCATAACTAAACTGTGACTCATATGATGCATCTGACCAACAGCTCTAGATATATACAAAAGTCTCTTCTCCATGCTTTGAGATTGCAACCAATTTTTCTTGACTAAATAAAACTATATTTGCCCATGTCTGTGAGAGGCTCACAGACATGGGGGCAAAGCTGCTGTCTTCCTCTCCCTGTGCCCAGCCACTCACGAGGTGTCCAGGAGGGATGGCGGGTTCTAGACCTGGCCCGCCACCCCAGCAGAGCCTCGCAACAAGCCAGACGACCCCCACTCCATGAGGGCCTCCATTTTCCACATCCGGTTTCTCTCTCGTCAGAACTCCACCCAGCAGACCAGCCTATCACAGCCCGGCTCATCGAGTTCCACCCTGCAGCAGTCTTTTTTAAATCCGCTTCAGGTATGCCGGTCCAGAGACTCACAGACATGGGGCAGAGCTGCTACTGGCTCTCCCTGTGACCAGCCACTCACGAGGAGCCCAGGAGGGATGGCGGGTTCTAGCCCTGGTCCGCCACCCCAGCAGAGCCCTGCAACAAGCCAGACGACCCCCACTCCATGAGGGGCCTCCATTACACTAGAGTCTTAGTAGAATTTTAGTAACTGGTTTCAACTTCTATTAGAAATGGTTCTTAGAAATGGTGCAATTCTAGATTGTTACCTCTACAAACTGTGACCAGCTTTGTTCCTAAGTCATCCCTGGCACATATGTCATCCCAATATGTTCTGCAGAGACCCTGTGTTTGCCAAGGATGAAGAGAACCATAACTACAACATGGTTGTGTCTGAGGTTTTCCTCCGCAGCAATGACAATGACATTCCCATCAGGATCCCCAGATAATCAGGGCCAATATCACTTCCTGACATGAAACTCCAGTTTGTCACGTTGTCCCAAATAGCATCTGTAGAGTGTCATATTGCCACCAACTCTTCTGCACTAAATTCAAGACAGGTGTCAAACCTCAACTGAGACATGAAATTAAACCTGAGGCCTAATCATGAGATTTGGGATGAGATAAAAAGCAGCAGAGGAGGGGCCGGAGGCGATAGTCCAGCGGGTAGGGCATTTTCCTTGCACACGGCCGGCCCATATCGGCCTGGGTTCGATCCCGGCATCCCATATGGTCCCCGAGCACCGCCAGGAGTAATTCCTCAGTGCAGAGCCAGTAGAAACCCCTGAGCATAACCGGGTGTGACCCAAAAAGCAAAAAAAAAAAAAAAGCAGCAGAGGAGAGATTCTTCTCATTGATCAACACCAAGTCAGGCCCCACCCTAGAAGCACACTGGCTGAACCCTTTGAGTCCCTCAAGACACAGAGCATACAAAAATATGCTGAAGTGGATGGGATTTTGAACTATTTATTTCCCTATTGAGCCTATAGAAAGGACCAGAGACAGGAAAATCAATAAGAAAAGAATTCTTTATCCACAACAAAAATGTGTATAAATGGCAGGAAGGACAAGAATAAACCCTTTATTCCCCCTTGACAATATTGATGGAAACAACCTACCACTCCTAATAATTCTATTAGACATCAACTATATTTTCACCACATTTTATAATTTACTAATACAGGACACTCATCCTCTGGCTTCTTGTGAGGCTCTATTAGAATGAAGACCAGGGCTAGAACCCACCTTACCTCCCAGATGATCAGCTGAGCACAGGGAGGGCCAATAGCAGCTCTGCCCTGTGTATCTGTGTCTCTAGTTCAAGCAGACCTGGGCTTGAAATAGGCTTCGCTGTAGGGTGGAACTCCTGACAAGCAGGGCTTGAGATTGGCTTTTCTCTTGGGTGGAGCTCTGATGAACTGTGGAGTCCAGATGTTGGAAATGGCTGCCCTCATGGTGTGGGGGTTCATCTGGCTTCTTGAGAGGCTCTATTGGGATGGTGGGCCAATGAGGGCAGTCATCTCCAACATCCAGCCTCCACAGTTCATCAGAGCTCCACCCAAGAGAAAAGCCGATCTCAAGCCCTGCTCATCAGAGTCCCACCCTACAGCAAAGCCTATTTCAAGCCCAGGTCTGCTTGAATAGAAACATAGATTTCTCTTTGTGTCTTTGTGGCCACTTTGTGGTCACATGGTTCATCAGTAAATGCACAAACTGATAGCCTACTACTGAGAGTATACCACCCACACAGCAGAGCCTGGCAAGCTACCCGTGTTATATTTGATATGCCAAAAACTAATAACAATTATAGACCTCATTCCATCACCTGAATGAATGGTTTGAGACTCTTCATGTTCCTGGAGTGAGCAGATATCCTTGGGCTACACTAGCACACAACAGGATGCATGCAGATGTTATTGGTGCCCCCTCAAGCAAATCGATGAACGGGAAGACAAGTGATATAAGGACACTCATAGTCAGTTATGCATGCTTTTATTAATGCTGTTTTCCATATCAGGAAGAAGGTAAGAGAGTTATTATTTGATTGAGAATAACTTGAGGGCTGGAGAGATAGTACAGAGGGTAGAGTTCTGCTTTGCATGTGACCAACATGTATTTGATCCCTAGCCCTCCATATGGTCCCCTAAGCACTGCCAAATGGTCCCCTAGGGATCATAAGAGTGAGCCCTCAGTGTAGAGCCAGGAATAACTCCTCAGCATTACTGGGTGTACTCCCTCACCGTCCCCAGTAATGAAATTTGCTTATCTGGTAAAATTTCATGTCACCCCTGCTATAACATAGCACCATCAGAATCTCATCCACTCTAACTCTAGAACCAGAAATGCTCAGGAGGTAACTGGCCCAAACCTTCACCATAGGCTTTAATCTAAAACCTCTGATCCCTGCTAAACCTAAACACAGCTCAGGGAAAGGAACTGGAAGAAAACCTCTGTGCAATGAAAATATTGTGCTGAGGTTTGACCCAGTTCTACAGGAAGGACAGAGAGTAGAGGACAAAGGACATAATGAAAATACTAGAATTGTCTGCATATTTATGAGGAATAGTTGGCTCTAAGTAGGTACCTTGCAAGATACCTTCTGGGTATCTTGATACACAATATACCTGGATATCAAGATGCACAATACTGGGATTGTGTAGTGTAGTGCAGTGATACAGAAGGGTAGCACTCACTGTGCTAGTATGAGCTTGTCATGTGGGTTGTTAGACTGGGACAAAGGTAGCTGGGTTATGATGGCACTTCATGTTTACTTCCTGGCAATGCTAGAGATAGTCCTCTGGAGAGACATCGAGGTAACTGAAGGGCCTCAGTCAAATCAGTTTTCTCATCCTGTATCTACATCACTTCCAGACAAACCTTGTTGCCAGAACAATTCAGTGAGCTTGCAAGGCTCATATTTTATGGCACTGTCACTGTATCACTGTATCACTGTCTTCCCGTTCATCATCGATTTGCTTGAACGGGCACCAGTAACATCTCCATATGACCTGTCTCATGCAAGTAGAGCCCAAGGGCACCTGCTTGCTCCAGGAACATAAAGAGCCTCAAACCATTCCATCAGGTCATGGGAATGAGGGCTATAATTGTTACTGGTATTTGGCATATCAAATACGACACGGGTAGCATGCCAGGCTCTGCCGTGAGGGTAGCATACTCTTGTAGTCATCTTAAAATCCAGCATTTATTGATGAACCACGCAGCTGGAAGTGGCCACGCAAAGCAGGCTGTGATAGGCTGATCTGCTGGGTGGAGTTCTGACGAGGGGAAGTCCGATGTGGAAAATGAAGGCTCTCATGGAGTGGGGGTCGTCTGGTTTGTTGTGAGGCTCTGCTGGGGTGATGGGCCAGGGCTAGAACCTGCCATCCCTCCCAGGTGCCTCATGAGTGACTACTGGGCACAGGGAGAGCCAGTAGCAGCTCTGCCCCATGTCTGTGAGTCTCTCATTTTATGAGTCTCTCATTTTAGTCTCTCTTATTTTATGGCAATGCCACATTATTGCACTTATGGTAAGGGCATCTTTATTTTAGCTTTCCTCATTTTTTTTTCACTGGAAAATTTTGCACAAGGAAGTTGAGAAAGGATGAGGATGAGCCAGTCCTCATGGGCTCACCTTTTAATCCTGAAACAGCAAATATGTTTCCACTATGAGAAGAATCCCCCAACTTCTGGGCACTGCATCTCCAAGGTTGTGCCCCTTTTTATGTTCAGGGAAGCAAGTGCTTCAGGGCCTATGAATCTGGAGTGAGAGTTCTGACTTAAAGACTCACTGCGTGGACCAGACGGCCATGGTCCCCTTGGTTCCTGTTTGCAGGAAAAAAGTAAGAATACAGACCAGAACAGACACAGGCATGTGGAGCCAACAATCTCAGCTAATTCAAGGATATAATACATTGTTTTTCCAGTTATAGGGGCTTTATATCATACTACTCCAAGTTTAGTGACTTGAAACTATCACTACTTTATTCTATTCAAAACTTTGTGTGGCTCAAGATTTCAGGCAGGGCACAGTCAAGACAATGCATCTCTCCGAGTGAAATAGAGATCTCAGGTAAGATGGATGAGATGGCTTTTCTTCAGTCATATGTCTGGTGCTTCGTTCTGACTGTTGGTCATATTTATCTGTGTGTCTCCACTTCACACATTCTGGGTTTGTGTTCAAAATAAACTCCTCACTCATGTGTTCCAGGCATGACTGAGCTCACTATGTATCTCTCTCTCCTCTCTCTTTCCCTCTGTCTCTCTCTCCTCTCTCTCTTTCCCTCTCTCTCTAACCCTCTCTTCTTCCTTCCCTCCCTTCCCACACCTGGGTTTTCTCACACATGGAGACCTCAAGTTCCTATGTGGTAAATAGTGCTCTTCATAAATGAGTCAGTAAAAACAAGTATTGCTGTTTACTTTCACAATAATCTGATAAACAAATGAGTCACTAGGGCCAGCCCACACTCAAAGGGAGAGAAATTAGTCAACTTCTCAAACAGAAGTTGGAAAGAATAGGTGGCATACAGCTTCACTATCACACTTCTGCTGTATTTATGTTCTATGAATGCATACTTGGATCACGATCACGATCACGATCTTCCCGTTAATCATCTATTTGCTAGAGCGGGCACCAGTAATATCTCAATATGTCCTGTCACATGCTGTAGAGCCAAGGGCATCGGCTTGGGACAGGAACATAAAAGCCTCAAACCATTATATTAGGTCATGAGAATGATCTAATATAATTGTTACTGGCATTTGGCATATCAAATACAACACGAGCAGCTTGCTAGGCTTGCCGGCGGGAGGCATACTCTATAAACACCTCCAAATAAAGCCTTTATTGGTGAACCTCGAGGGGCTAGCGGCGCGCCGGGCTGTGATGGGCTGGTCGGCTGGGTGGAGTTCTGATGAGAGGGAAGTCCAATGTGGAAAATGGCGGCGCCCATGGAGTGGGTGGGGGGGTCGTCTGGCTTGTTGTGAGGTTCTGCCGGGTGGTGGGCCAAGGCTGGAACCCACCATGCCTCCCGACTGCCTCATGGACGGCTGGGCACAGGGAGAGCAAGGAACCGCTCTGCCCCATGTCTGAGAGTCTCTGGACCAGCATACCTGGGCCGGATTGAGGAAGAAACTGCTCCAGGGTGGGTGTCGGTGATCCGGGCTGTGATGGGCTGGTCGGCTGGGTGGAGTTCTGATGAGAGGGAAGTCCAATGTGGAAAATGGCGGCGCCCATGGAGTGGGTGGGGGTCGTCTGGCTTGTTGTGAGGTTCTGCCGGGGTGGTGGGCCAAGGCTGGAACCCACCATGCCTCCCGACTGCCTCATGGACGGCTGGGCACAGGGAGAGCAAGGAACCGCTCTGCCCCATGTCTGAGAGTCTCTGGACCAGCATACCTGGGCCGGATTGAGGAAGAAACTGCTCTGGACTTACATAAAAATTTTTCCAACAAAAAATAGTTTCAAGTTCAAAAAGTTTAAGACATCCTGCTTAGAGCAGTGCTTGAAATGCCTCTGGGAGCAGGTGAACTAGAGGCGCCGTGGGGGCATGGGTGGGGGTCTTGGGCATTTAGGTGGTGGTGAGGTGAGGTAATTGTGTGCACCAAGGCCATAAATGTCAACACCATTGTAAACACATTACGTTTAACTATAGCAATTGTGTTTTAGAAGGAAAAGGCACTAAATATCTCTCACAGGAAAGAAATCGAGTTCTCAAGGCCCTTTTCTGCCATCTGCTGGCCGTTGCTGACAAAGCATGCAATCTGTCGAGATTACTGATGTGAATTAAGTCCCTACCCAAATTGAGGCAGTGATTTCTTGGAGCAACTCCATGAAATAGGACGTGTTTGGAATAAACTGGTTTATCAGTCTTCTTCACCATTACATTAAAGGAAAATAATGAGTATACTGAGGCTCAGAAAGGTTGATTGGGTCTGCTATGAAATTGTGAGATGTGAGATTGAAATTCAGGTTTTGACCAAGACACTTATGGTTGGTCTTACTGAGACCTTCTGTGTCTGTAAAATGGGGATAACTATAATGCTTTCACATAGAACTGCTGTAGTGCCTGAGAGCAAGCACTGAGGCAGGGTAGGAGATTATTGTAAACTAAGTAAATGGGAGTCTTTTAAGACCCCCCCCCACACACACACATCTCATGTATCACAACACAAATGTCACACACACATGTAACTTCACACACAAGCACACACTGATAAGTAGTGAAAACCAAGAAACTATGTCACTTGAGCCAGAAGTCTCAAGTTTGGTCCTTGGGTCATTTTACATGTTTTTCACTGGGAATAGAACTTTGTTTCATGAGCCTATTAGGAAGAACACGGATGTGTGGCCATTGTGTGCAAAGTTCTAAATGGCCCCCTAGTTGGCTGGCACTGGCTGACGCCCCCTCCTCTCACCTGGTTGGAGTGGGGTGGCAGCCAGGGGGAAAAAACAGAGGCTCAGAGTACTGTGCAGCTCTGGAAGGAAACACAAGGGGGCACTAGAGCTCTCAGGTACTGAGAAAATACAGAAGCTTCCCTCCCTTTCAGAGATCAAAATACTCCTTGAAGTACATCCAGAAATTAAGGTTTTGGGGGCCCTAAGGATTCTACCCTGCTTTTCAAGAGGCAGCATTTCTGCATTGGACAAAGGACTTGGGACAGCAGGAACAGAAGTTTTCCTGGATCTCTGCAAAGGAAGTAGCAGTCCTCTGAGCAGCAAAGGGTCACTCACCAACTGTCATGTACAATAGCCCAATCCTACTATCTCTGACTTTCTCAGAGGGAGATTATATAAAGTTAAAATTCAGCAAATACCAGTATCATCTAAGCCAGAGGCATAATAGGACCCCAAACTGAGGGTCCTTGTAATGTCACTAATTAGGACCAGTAAGATTAGTGAGCCAATGTGGTCCAGAAGGAAGATCTGGGGAACCTCAGTGCTGTCTGTGGATGTTTTCATCAGTGAGACGATGGGTCAGAGGCGTGGTTGGTTGGGTATAGTCATGAGAGCAAGAGAATCCCCATGAGGACAGGACAGGGAGACAGCAAGTCTGCAAAAAATGGGGCCAAGGCAAAATTCACACTAAACAAATGAAAGGTCAGGTTCTCAACACACACCAAGTTCCAAGAAAATAAGGCAAAAGAGAGATGAGGCTAAGCAGTACCTCCTGACAGAGAAGAATCCCAGGGACTTAATCACTGCTAGGTCCAAAAGAGTGAGCCAAGAGTGCGTGACTCAGCCACAAGCCAGCAAGTGAAGATTACTTCACAGCAACAGCAAGAATGCTGATCTGGAAAGGAAATGGACAGAGACAAGTTCTAATGGCTAAGCACTGATGACTGGCACACAGTACCAGACATAGACATTGCCATGGTGTAGAGGACAGTGAAGATTTTGAGGCCACACATATGAAGGACAGATATGGAGCAGAAGTGTTGTTGGGCTATTAGGGTGGACTGTCTCTAGGGGCACGAAGAGAGGGAAGAAACAACCAATGCAGTCAAAATTGAAGGGCATTGTTTCTGGGGTTCCACCTAAAACCTCTCTGGTGACAGTCACCAATCCAGAAAGTTCTCTATTCTCTTGCACCTTCCCAGCCACAGCTCAGTGTGTCATTGGAAGTAGACCCTGCCCTGTGTCTCGATCCCAGAGAAAAGGCTCAGTGAAGGGTCAGGACAATATTACAGTGTGTAAGGTGCTCCCTTTGCACATGGGAGACCCTGGCTCAACCCACAGCATCCCATATGGTGCCTTGAGCACCAGCAAGAGTGATTCCTGGGTGCAGAGCCAGGAGTAACACAGATGTGGCCTAAAAATACTAAATAAAAAAATAAAATAAAGCTCTGTATAACCAGGAGTCCTCCGCAGGGCAATGCTATGACTGGAGCAGCTTGGACCACTTTCCCTCTCCTCTTCCCCCTAGTGCTGATCGGCGTGGGCACTGAGACATTCCTCCAGGGGCAGTTCAAAAGCCTGGCTTTCTATCTGCTGTGAGTATATGGGCAAGGTCCCATTCTGCCTAAATGTTACATTCCATTGCTGAGACTCACCCACAGTAGTATCCCACTTTCCAGACTATTTTATCCTATCCCAGAGATGGAAGAGGGGTGGATAGAGTTCTCAAGATATCTCCTGATTTGAACAGAACTTTTGTTAGCCCCATAAATCAACCAGTTTTGATTTATTCATGTATTCACACATCTACACACCTACTACCCATCCACTCTTCCACTCACCCTTCTGTCACCATTGTACACACACATCCATTTCTTCCATCACTTTTTTATTCAGAAAGCACTAAGCGCACTCTTGTGTAGAGAGGGAATCAGTTCAAAGGACTATTTGAGCACTTCTACATGCCAGGTATAGTCAAATGCTCTATTTAAATTGTTTTCAATTGTCTTTTAAATCTGGCTGCACTATATAAATACTTCATGTCCTCATTTTACAGATGAGAACATTCAGGAATAAGTAGCTCAACCTACATCACTAAGTCCATGAAAAACAGGGCCCGGATTCACCCACATCCATTCAGTTCTGCAGCCGCCAACCTTTCTTCTCTGCCAGCTGCCTCTGCAAATGCTTTCTGCAGAGGATGGGAGGGAAACAGCACTGTGACAGTGATGAAAGAAAGAGCCTGGGATTCCTACAGACTCTGACCACAGCATCTTAGTAGTCAATTCTTAGGGGTAAAGAAGGACCCCGGCATCCTAAGTTTGTAGTCCCACTGCCTGGGAGGAAATCCTGCTACATATTGTTAACTCTGTCATAGTCTCTGGGCCAACGTCTCTCTGGAATCCAGAAGTTGGCCCAGGTCCTTCCTCTCCACATGGTTGTCTAGTCCACCCATGAATGTGTCAGCTCTGGGTGGAGGGTTTTACCCCCACAGACAGGCCGGGTCTTCTTTCCACCCAGTACCCTACACATCTGCTCTCTCTGCATTCCAGTCCTAGAAGACATGTTCTTAAAATCTGCCCTCGGGTATTTCTGTCATTAGTATGAAGTAGTTTATGCTCTCTACCCAGAGTTCACTCTCTCGTTCTGTGGGATCAACACTTGCTCAAACATGCATTCTTCTGCTCAAACCCCTCACACTCTCCAACAGCCAGAAAACTCTCCTCCTTTTTGTCTTCATTATGACCAAAGTAAACACTGGAAGGCATAAAGAGAATAGGAAAAAGTAGAGATTGAATGCCAAACAATCAGACAAAGAAACATACCTAAAATTTATATAATGGTCAGTAGGTACCATGCACATTCAGCTTTATGAAGTCGAGGCTTTATGAAAGTCAATTTATTTAGTCCTTGAAATCACCTTATTGTGGGAGCTCTATAATTACCCTCAATTTACCAAAGAGGAAACTGCAGCACTAAAACGGTGAAGCCCTCTCTGTGATCACAGAGCTGGTCAGTAGCAGAGGTAGTGTCCAATGTCCATGACTATAGAAAACAGAGGCCCCAGTCACCCTTTCTTATACGGTACAACCCCGTCACTTACTGATCACTCTGAGGCATGACCATGGAATACTTAAGAACAAGCCTTTCCATGGAGAAAGGGAGAAATGAGAGGAAACTCCCGTTGGCAATTCTGCGTCTGGCAGATCTGCTCACCTGGACAGTACAGAGAAAGCAAGATCACCAGGTAGAGCAAGGCAGGGGGTGGGGACCTTCCAAGAAGGTAGTCAAAGACCCCGTGTCACTCCCAGCTTTCTGCATGGTCAGAGGGATGTGAACATTCATCTGTGCTTTAAAAATCACGTGGGAAATTTTCATTCTAAAAGTCATCAAGGCCTTCCTACAGTGAGAAATCACATTCCCTCCCTGCTGATAGGGGCATCATGGGCTGGCCCAGAGTTCTGTGATTTTACGTATTCTCCAGGACATTTTGAGTAGGGAGTAGAGACTCCCTATTAGGAGAGGAGCATCCAACTCAGGTATCAGGAGTCCTGAGAGCAACCAGTGGCGATAAGCTGGAGGAACAGGAGAGTCAGGAAAATCAAAGGTCAGAGCCAGGGACTGAGATTCAGGTGACAGTCCCCAAGCTCCCATGATGCAGATGAAGCCTGAGAAAGGGGGTGATAGAGTGACAGTGATGCTAGGGCTGTTTTGAGAGTACAACCCTCGCGACTATTTGGGATGCACCAGCAGACAGTGGGTGCCCATCCTGCTGACAGGAGGTCCAAAATCATGAGCCTCCGGTCTGCTTTTCTTTTCTTTTCTTTTTTTTTTTTTTTTGCTTTTTGGGTCACCCCGGCAATGCTCAGGGGTTACTCCTGGCTATGCACTCAGGAATCACTCCTGGCGGTGCTCCGGGACCATATGGGATGCCGGGATCGAACCCGGCCGCGCACAGGCCGGCTGAGTGCAAGGCAAACGCCCTACCCGCTGGGCTATCGCCTCCGGCCCCGGTCTGCTTTTCTCCACTGACCTGCAGCTCCCTCCACATTCATCCATGGGCCCTGCCTATCATCCCTTCCAAGACCAAGGCCCAGTCCAGAACAGGGTCTGGCATCAGATCAACTCTGGGGATGAGAGCCAGGTAACAAACAGATAAGAAATGTCGGGTCAATGGCAGCTGTGGATGCCAGGGAGGCCCATTGTATGGGAAGAGTAATAAAGGGCAATAATGGGCTTATTCTCCCGTGTCCACCACAGGTTCACAGGAGCCGCAGTCTCCATGTGCGAAGGAGCCTTCTTTGTGGCTCAGCTGCTGGCTTTCTGCTTCCGTAAGTAACTTTCAGAACAACTCTGGGTCACAGTCAGAGCAATGTTCCGCTCCCAAAAGAACTATGAAAGTGAGAGCCTCTCCTCCGGTGCTGAGAACGCAGACCTTTTGAATGAACTCAGGT
Source organism: Cryptotis parvus (assembly GCA_021461705.1). Lineage (NCBI taxonomy): Eukaryota > Metazoa > Chordata > Mammalia > Eulipotyphla > Soricidae > Cryptotis > Cryptotis parvus. The sequence goes on along the minus strand of JAJIBD010023221.1, from coordinate 139,466 downwards.
CGCGGTGTTCAGTAGTGCCTTTTACCTTGCTCTTACCAGGAGCATTAACTAACACATCCGCTCAGAGGCTGTTCATACCCAGAATCCCTGAAGAGTTACTGTCCATCATCCAATGAAAGACAGGATCCCACAACAGCCTGGTCTGGGGCAAGCAGAACTGGGCTGGAGAGAGGCTTAGTTCACCCCCTGGAAGGACCCAGGGATAAGCGAGCCAGGGCCATGTCCTCCTCGGGCCAGACAGTGCTGAGTTTCTGAAAGCTGTTGCCAGGGGAGGCCAAGGACTTCCTGAAGCACAACTCTCAGACCCTGCACAGCTGGATTTCTCCCTGGGCAGCAAAAGAGCCAAATTCCAAATCCAGCTGCCATGGTATCTTCAAGGCTTCCTTCCTCTGGGGTCACTGAGACTGCAAGCTTCTCTGCTTTCTGATGAATGTCGGGGATCCCTTTGTAGGGAAAAAGAGGGAGGAGCCAGAGGCATACAGGGGGCGTGTCTCCAGGACACTCCCTGCTAGGATCTGCTCATAAGTTAATGACCACCAGAGGACACCAAAGAGCCGTGACAGCCGTGCTGGCGGGTCAGCAATGACTTTTACAGCCCCCAAACCCCCTTTCCCTAAAGCTAGCCTGAGCCAGACTCTGCCTCCAAAGCCCTGCTCCAGAAACTTGTGGGTAATCACTGAGAGGAGTTTAAAGGCTGTCACTTTCCTCTTTCGAAATCTGGAGGCAGTGGCCCCTAAAAAAACCTGCCTGAGATCAGCCCATGAGTGGTCCATACACGCAAACTAAGATAAAGACCCACCTGGGCCGATGCTATCTCCTGCCATCAGCAGGATTCCATCCCTTTGTCCAGGGTCTTTGTGCAGTGCACGATCTGCACAACAGTCCAAATCTCAGTGTTTCCGTGCCTTGTGTTCCTGTGCTTCCCTCCCGTGTGAACTACCCAGTGAATTTATTCAACTCCCTGCCTTTGCAATGTCCTGGCTATTGCAATGTCCTGGCAATGTTCTTGCTTCCTGCTAAGATAATACTATCTTCCTTCCCCTTCCCAAGACTGAATGACACTCCAGGAAAATTGTGACCTATGTGGAGGAGCTAGCAAGCTCTTCGGCTTCTGTGTGTGTGTGTGTGTGTGTGTGTGTGTGTGTGTGTGTGTATTTGGGTGAGAAGACACTAGATTCAGCCTATGGTGTGCGTGTGTGTGTGTGTGTGTGTACTTGGGCAGGAAGGCACTAGATTCCGCCTATGGGGGGTGTGTGTGTGTGTGTGTGTGTGTGTGTGTGTGTGTGTGTGTGTGTGTTGGGGCGGGAAGGCATTAGATTCATTCAGAAGCTACTGCACAGAACAAAATCACTGCTGGGCCTGATCCCAGCCAGTGTCTGTGTTGTCACAGGAGCTTTTCCTGGGTTGCCTCTTGCTTCCTGCTAATCTTTCACTCCCTCCCTACCAGGTGCCAGCCAGGGTCCCTGGCATACAGAGCAAGGGAAAAGGCTCAATGGCTGGGCTGCTTCCAGAAGTTCCTGGCCTACATGCTGTTGTCTGTGGCCTGCTTCCTGCACCCTGTCCTGGTCTGGCATGTGACTATCCCAGGTAGGAGCTCCCGGAGGTAGATGATGCAGGCAGTCCCCACCACAGGCAGACTCTGAGCACAGGGACTGTGCTCCCCTTCTCTGCTGGCACTGGAGAATTAAGGCACAACTCATTCTGATCAAAATGACAAAAATGGCCAAAGTGTATGCTCCCTCCAGAAGCTACCAACAAGATGTTTGTTCAGAGATACAAGCTTTCAGGGGCTGTGAGATGGTCACTTTTCTTCCCAAACTTAGCTGCATCTTCCCACCCCCTACCCATCTGTAGCCACCCCCTCTGTGTATTCAGAAAGGCCTGTCGAGTAGGGTTCTGAAGGACCCCAGGCCTTATCATTTTTTCCCCACTCTTCTTCCCCCCACACAGTTTTTCAGCATAGAACATAAATCTTGATGGTCCCTCCCCAGGAATTTGATCCATTCCTTTTTATGCTATACCTTCTCCCCTCATCCCCAGCTGTGCAAATCAGACCCTTTCTCAGGATCCAGAAGACGGGCCCACCAAGCGATCCTGAGAGGGAGGTCGAGTATGGTGTGGGAGGCTGCGGTGACAGCATCAGCGTTGCTATCAGGCATAGGGCCCCTCCGCAAATGGCGGAGAATAGTCTGTCTATCATAGCTCCCTTGGTCCAGCATCACACCTATCCTCTAAGTCTGCTGTCGAGGTGGAGGGCAAGTTAGCTGTGAGAGGCTGAGGCACAAGTGGGGACAGGGTGTGACCAAACGGGCGCACGAGGTGGCCTTTCAGGCCCATGAGTGTGGACAGCCCCGGACTTCTTACAGGGGCATATCCAGGGCCCTGACTACCCGGGTCTTTTCCAGGCTCCATGCTCATCACCACTGGCCTGGCCTACTTCCTGCTGAGCAAACGGAAGAAAAGCAAACCTGCGCCCGACGGGCTGGCCCCTGCAGAGGAGTACACAGACCCAGCTAGCAGTGCCATGAGCACCACCGGCTCTGGGGACACAGAGCAAACCTACACCTTCCATGAGGCCCTCAAGGAGGGGCCCAGTTCCCTCTTCCTCCATGTAAAGAGCATCCTGAAGGGGACCTCAAAGCCCAAAGGCCTCCCGCGTCCAGATGCCTTGACGGAGCTGACCCTCGAGCCAGCTGACATGCTGACCAAGAAGAAGCAGGTGCACTTCAAGACAGTGTGGTCCGAATCATCCCATCCCTGGCAGAAGGCCTGGACGATGAGGACAGCGAACCCGAGGAGACCACCTCTGACACCACCCCCATCATCCCTCCCCCGCAGGCTCCCTCTTCCTGTCCTCCCTCTCAGGGGCTGGCCTCTTCTGAACTGATCATGCCAGCTCAAGGGACACGCCGCAGGGGGTCTACATAGATTAATGCACTGCCTAGAGTTTCTGATGCCAAGGCCTTCCTGGGTCTTTCTACAGAAGCTCTTTAGGGGAATCATGATCATCTGCAGTGACGGGCCCTCTGAGGCCTCTGAGTAGTTCTGCAGAGATCTCATGGGAGGCATCAGTGAAGCTCACACTGCTTCCAGCCAGCACAAAGCCCTTCCTTGTGGATGCAGCAGATGTTCCCCAGAGAGACTGTCACTCCCTCCTCACTCAAGGCTGCTTCAGCCCCAAGGGGAAGACATTAGGTTTCTCTTTCTCCTGTCAGAGGGCCCGGCTCTCAACAATGACTCATGTTCACTCTAGCTGTGCCCTAATATCTCAGCTCAGAAGACCTAGGGATTTACTAACAACAAAAAGCCTCTCAAAGGCTAGCGTTGAGGGCTGTCTCGGGTCCCAAGCTCCAACCAAATCCTCTGAATTGAGAGGGAAGACGTGAGTGTGGGCCCTTTGGGTGGAGTGGGAAGGCCAGTGTGCAGGCCCTCTGCGTGTGGAGGGAAGGCAAGGGTATGGGCCCTCTGCTGAGAGCAGCACCGAGCAGTGTCCCACATTCTCTGAATGCTCTGGGGCTGGCGCTAGGCAGAAGTCACGGAGTCACTGGGGAACAATGCCTCTCTGTGCTCACTGAAGGGAAAGTCAGGCCACATGAGTGGGGTTCATGCCAGAAGTGTTGTGAGCACTCCCTGCATCCATACCACATGGACTTTTGCAAGATTCCAAGTAGATGACATAAGCCAAGAGATTCCAAAAGCAATGACAATATTCATCAGGGAAAGCCATAATGCCAACTATATACAAGGATCAAAGAAGCTCTAACCCAGAGAATCATAGCACAGACAGGTGATTCTGTGACACCTAGGAACCTGGTAGCAGAATAGGTGACAATTAAGTGTTTGCTAAAAATGGAGAGGAGGGAGAGAATGGAGGGAAAGAGTGGGGATTGGCAGGTAGCTTTCTGCCACGGGTACATGTAAGAGACAGTTGACTTACAATAAAGAAACTTGAATCTTTTATCCTTTAGCTTAAGGACTTCAATACAGTTTAAGCATAAAATAAATCATTGGTGGAAGGAGGCACTGAGGCAATGTCAAAGAACTGGAATTCATGCTTTAATACTGGAGGCCCCAGTTAGATACCTGACAACACATGGTCCCCTAAAAAAGACACTAGGAGAGAACCCCAAAGAACTACCAGTATCACTTGTCTTCCCATTGTTCATCGATTTGCTCGAGCGGGCACCAGTAACGTATCCATTCATTGGGAATGAGGTCCATTATTGTTACTGTTTTTGGCATATCGAATACATCACGGGTAGCTTGCCAGGCACTGGGTTCATCCCAGGGGGCCCAGTCTTTTTCTATGTCAGACCATCAACCATCCAGGGCCCATGGGGCAGAGCCCTATGTGTAGACAAGCCTATCTCCTATCTGCCACCTGCTGACACAGCCAGGCGCCACAGCCACACCTGCAACACATCGAGGGTTCAGAACCACCAGTATGATTAAAAAAAAAAAAGAAAGGAAAAAGACAATTGGCTTTTGGATTATTGCAAGGAAGGAGAGATGTGCTATTCTTCATAAGAAATCTCAATTAATGAGCAAGATGAAGAAACAATTAGGTTACTTTTCAGTTAGTGTGTTTGCACTAACTTGTTCTATAGAGCAAGCTAGAAATGCATGTTTTAATGTCCTAACAAGAATGGTGTGTTCACTCCTATGTATCTTTCAACATACCATTGTAAGTTATTCAGCAAGCACACAGAAATAACAGCCCATCAGAAGCTAGAATCAGCTTTGTGTCTAAATATACCAGGCATCCCATAAAAGCAGACTTCTTCCTTCCATAACCCAGTTCTTCTTAGAATCAAGTTGAGAAAAGACAAACAAGCACATTCCCATAACCCTCAGTAGTGGAAGTAGTGAAACTAGTTCTTCATCTGTCGTTCAGGGTCCACTTCAGGGTTTGAAATTCCATATCTGGTGGATAGTGGATGGCAAATGGTATGAGTCATCAGGAAGTCCACTCAGTTCTTAAAGTTCCAGGTGGACCTGAGTAGCCTCTGTGCACAAAAGAAGCCCACGCAACTGGTGCTGAGTCCTTAGTTGTGCTCTATAGAGAAGGCAGATGTGGTCTGAACACAGATGACCTCACAGCCTCTGGGGAAGGAGGCCCAAGTCAGCAGAGAGGAAAGCAAGAAGCCAGCCGGCAAGTGTAATGTCAGAGTTGTGAGATTATGATGAATAATAAACACTTGCAAAATAAGTTGTGAGATTACTGCTTGGAATGCATCTTAGAGGCTAGACATGCATTGGGAGTTCCAAAGGTTACAATATGCGTGTGACTTGAAGACACTTATGTTTCCTAGTGGTGGGCATCAGTTAAGAGAGTATCTGCTGACTATGCACCAGTAGAGGCTGGCTGAGATAACTGTCATCTGATTTAGATAAGCAAAGTAAAATTTTCCAACACTCTATGAGTGGAAGCAAAAGAAGCATCTGGGTTGAGGTTACCATAGGTTTCTCACCTGTGCCAGTGGATCAGGCCAGAAAGGACCCTTCTCAGAAGCACCTGAACACCTGTGACACTCTACAGCCACACCTAAACCTACTGCAGCCCATAGAAAGATGCTTAATAACTGCTGAAAAACAGAGGAGAACTCATCCCAACAGGACCTGCCTCCCTTGCTCAGTCAAAACTCAGCATTTTGTAACTGTGGAACCGACCGTCACTTCCCTGCATGACATCTGCATCACTCAACCTGGAGAACCGCTCAGAAGCTCAGCACTCTCCAGAGAGAGCGCTAGATCTGAGTCATCACAACTCAGTTACAATTGTCTTAAATCTGCCTGATCAACACGGGGGCAGTCATGGCACTGAAAAGTGTGCTGGGGAGGGCAGGGGAGGCAGCAGTGGAAAGCCGGCCTTCCCAGTCCTGGCCGGGTCAGCAACCTCTCAGTAGGATCCTGTGTTAATAACAAATGGACACTCAAACCAACTCGATTTTCCTTTACTTCCAGCAAGGTCCATCTTGCTGCTCTGTACTTTTCTTCCAGTGAGTCTCTCTGGGGGAAGGGAAGGCAACCTATTAACCGATCTTAATTTATCCATACAAATAAATTCAAAAGAATCTTTCTTCATTTCATCATTGGTGAAAGTAGGCAGGTCCAAAAGTTATATTTTTAAAGAATATAGGATTGAGGGCATTAAAAGGACCTGCTGTTAGCATGCACATGACATTACCCAACCCTCTTCTCCATCTGGCCTCAGGTTCCCCCGTAATGTGGATACAATAGCAGTTCTCTTAGGATAGGTGCAATTCAAGAAAGAAGAGAAAAGTGATTAAAAGTTACTTTCTGGTGAATGTGAGTGCTTGTTCCTATAGGGTCAGGAATAGGGCATAGCGAGGAGACTTAAGGTAAGGAAGCACGGGGAAACACCATCAAGATTTGTCTCTGGGGCAAGGCTGGTACTGATTCTCCCCTAACGGTAAAGGAGCTTCCTTCTCAATTCCACCCTCCAGGGCCTTGACTTAAGAGGGTGCAGCTACCAGTCTCCAGCTGACATAGAGCCGTTGAAAATCCCAGTCAGAGGACCTATGATCAGGAGTCATCCAGTATATCCTTTCTTCTCAAAAGTCCTATGGATTTATTTTATGTATTTTAAATATTTTTGAGAAGAGGTGTATAATTCAAATACCATAAAATTCACCAAATTGTAATGCATAAGTGGGCTTTACCTTTAGCATTGATATTCAATTTCAACACAAATTTTATTTTTTTAATCAAAAAATCTGCTACCCATTGGCTCCCCACTCCACCCACACAAGTATATGCAACCACTGATCTACCCTTCTGTCTTTAAATATTCCCTCTTTCTGGATATTTCATATAAATGAAGTAATATAACATGCTATTTTGTGCCTTGTTTTACAGTGTTTCCGGAAGTGGGCAATATCACCCACCAGAGTATGTTGGTACAATTGGGGCGAGGGTGGGTATACTTTATGTTTTTCATTTAAAGGTAAATTTCCGGGGTAATATTTTTTGCTGAGTGATTTTTTTTTCTGAAAAGAGGGTTTAGCTTAAATAAATTTAGAGATCTCTATTTTAGAATAATATTATTAGGGTTTAATCAGGGTCATGATATATATATCTTTATTTTATATTTTTAAATGGCTGAATAATATTCTGGGATATAAATATACCACACACATTATATATATACATATATATACATACATATATGTACACACATATACATGTATGTCTGTTGATGATATTTTGGGTTATTTCAATTTTGTTCATATAACAAGTAATGCTCTCTAACACTCATGTGTAAGTTTTAGGGTGGACATATATTTCTATTTCTCCTAGACATATACCTATAGGTGAAATTGCAGGGTTAATAGTAACTCAATGTTTAACTTCTGAAAACCTGTCAAATTTTGACCAAAGAAACTGTATATTTATATTCTCTACAACAGTGTTATTTTTTCTGCATTCTCACAATCACTTATTATCTGTAACATCAATTGTCATTATCCATTTATTATGGTTATGGTATGTATTTCACTAATGGCTAATGATGTTGGTCATCTTTTTGGGTACTTAATGACTCTAGCTATAGAGAGACAGTCTTGATGACTCTCATTAAGACTCTATATATATAGACTTTCTATATATGTATAAGAATATATATGTATTCTTTGAGAAATTTTTATTAAAATGTCTTTGCTGATTTTTTTTGGATTATTGGCCTTTGTATTCTGACTTGTAAAGTTTCTTTATATATTCCTTACCCCAATCCTTATAATGTCTTGAATTGAATTGTCCTTTCACCAGAATAATAATGTTATTTAAGGGACACAGAAATAAGTTTGGTGATCCAACTTATCTTTCATTTTCTTTTGTTTTATACTCTTTTGAATTAAAATCTTAGAAACCACTATAAACCACTATAAATAACCAAAATTCATGAAAATGTGATATCATTTTTTCTATGAGTTTAATATGTTTGGTTCTTAAATTAGAAATATGATCGATTTTGAACAGCTACTTTGTGTTGGTGTGAGGTGCATGCTAATTTGCTTCCATTTTTTTAACTTATGGATATGTAGTTCTGCTATCACCATTTGTTGAATTGTTATTTTAGTGCCTTTATCAAAAACTATGTATCATGAACATACAGGTTTATTTCTGGACTTGCAATTTTGTTCCATTGATCTTTTTGTCCATCCTATGACATTACCATAATGAACACTACAGCTCTTATAGTTTTGTAGTTATGTACATTTGAAAAACAGGAAGGTGAACTCCCAACTTTGTTTTAACTGTGCCAAGTTCTTTATATTTCCAATTAAAGCTTTAGTATCTATTTGTCAATATTTGCATCAGTTTATGCAGTATTCTTATCTTAATATTAAATCTTCCAATATATGATTAGGGAATATATTTTATTTATTTTTATATTTATTTAAGTCTTTAATACCTTTCAGTAATATTTTGAGGCTTCCAATGTGCAAGTCTGATGCTTCTCCTAAAAACTATTCCTAAACATTGCATTCTTTATCATGATTTTCTGAATGGAATTTTTTACTTTCTCAGCTTTATTGTGGTGAAATTAAAAAAAAACATAAATAATTGGGTGTACAGTATAATATCTTGATATATTTACATTGTGAAATAACTTCCATAGTCACAGGTAACTAGCACTTCACATACTTACCTTTTTGTTTCTTTTTCAGGTGCTAGTATATGTAAATGAAATTGGTTTTATATATTAATCTTATATATTGAAAATTTACTAAATTAATTATTTTAAATTTAAATATTAATAAAGTATTATCAACCTCAGAAAGCTTACTCATCTTAGACTTAATTTCTGTCCTTTCTGTCATTCCTGAACAGGCACAAATGTCTAGCTATCCTCACTGCTCTACCCACCACTTCCTGCCCCTGAAAATCACATCTTTTGATTTTTTAAAAAGGTGAAGCAAAGCTGAATCCATATTTTATACCCTACACAAAAAGTCAATTCTAGCTGAAATAATACCTGAATTCATAAAATACATTGAGGAAAATAGGAGCAGAGCACTCCAAGTTTGGGCCTCAAAGGTATTTTCAATGATATGATTCCATTAGCAAAGCTAACAAAAATAAAAATAAACAAATGGGGCAGCATAATATAAAAGAGTTTCTGAACGGCAAAAGAAACACAAGCTAAAACTTAAAGATACCCAACTGAATGGGACAGAATATTTGAAGATGACACTTCAGATAAAGATTTACTATCCAAGATGTATAAGGAAATAAGATCACAACAACAAAAATTTCCAATACTTGCAAGAATAAATGAACTGGCACTTCTCTGAAGAATACAGACAAATGTCAATGAGCAGAAGAAAAAAGTGCTCATCATCAATTACCAAGAAAATACAAATAGCAACAATGAGCATGGCATCTAACAAAAATATTGGAAGCAAAATGTGTTGGCAGGGATGTGGTAAAAAAAAAAAAAGGAACTCTCATGCACTGTGGTGGGAATGTTGTGTAGTTTCAACCCCTATGAAAAACAGAATTTTTTTCAGAAAAGTAAAAATAGAATTGCCATTCTTCATTGAGCAATCAAAGGAACCAGACCCTGTTGTTCCATATCTCCCTGCAAAATGTCAAGTTTTCTCTTCAGATTAACTAGCTACTCTTTCAGCATGTATATTCCCATAAAATGGTTGGCTCAGCTTGAATCTAGATTTGCTGGTTTGCTATGGTATAGCCAACTATTTGACCAGTGGAAAGGAGTGGAAAAAGGTAATACTCTTGGAACACAATGAGGGCCGTCCTCGTTCTCCTTGTCTGGATCTGAGGGGTTTCTCCCATAGGATCTGCTTGACGGGTTATCTTTTCATTAGCTTAACATAAGGAAGCACTGATAAGTCTAGACCTTTGCTCAGGAACAAGTGTAACTGCCAAGGTTCATTTAAGTGAACATTATGCTCACAGTTGCGCACTATGACAGGGTTGAAAACAGTTTTACAGAAGGGCTGGGGAGAGAGCACAAGGCACATGCCTTAGATTCATGAAATTCCTTACCCAACATCACTAGTTGTAGCCCTAAAGGCCCCATACAAGGTTTGTACATGTCAATACCATTGGGCACAAGCAGCCTGTGATCACTAGGTCCCTTCACCATCTGACTTAGATGGATCGAGTATCACCAGAAGTAGCTCCCAAACTACCAAAGCATTATTTGGGAAGCAAAGAAAAAATCTTCATAGAAAAAATGCTCCCAAGAGGCAAGAAACATGGTCCTACTAGGCTCTGCCAAGATTTGGGGTTTGGGTCTTTCCTCATCCATAACTGGAATGAATGAGGTCACCTCTAAAAATCCTGCCAGATTCAAGGCCTATTCTCCCAGCTGTGCACATTAGCAGGGAGCATTTGCCCAGACTTCAGAGCTGGCCTAAGGAAAATCCAATACTAAGTCTAAATATAAGCAGTGCAAATTTTTTACAGCTTGAGTTTCTGGGAAGTTTACATCATCTCTTAGGACAGTGACCAGGGAAAGTGCACAGTGCTAGAACTGGAGAAGCTAAATGGGAACGTGCTGGGGCAGGTGCAAGAGCCCATCCAGTGGAATGTTTACCATCTGGTGGATATTGAAAGCCTCCCAGTCTCTTGTCAGATTTCCTCTAATGAGAAGATAGCAAGGACTGAGTGGACAGAGCCTGTGATGATTCACTTATCCCTAAGCTGTGGCTTCTGTCTGAGGCTGCACACAGTTTAGAGTGGGTCCACTATCACTACAGTTTCCAAGAAACACTGTAAGATATTTTCAGGCCCCAAGGTTTGGGTTCCTCTTTTCAGAGTAGAACATGCTCCTTAAATATAAATGTACTATATATATATATATATATATATATATATATATATATATATATGTGTGTGTGTGTGTGTGTGTGTGTGTGTGTGTGTTGTGTGTGTATATATATATATAAATCTACAGTGCCATAATAAATAACATCTCTCTCTATCTCTTTATCGTCAATTTGTGTATTTGCTAACTTAGGGAATAAGGAAGAACAGCTTTAATTTCATAAATATTCATGAAGCATCTGCTGGTGGGCCAGGCTGAAGGACTGGAGAAGTAAGCCAGGCAAGCTGCCTAACCCTATCACTAAGCCCTAAGTGTGGCTGACATGAAGCAGATATAAAAGTTATGATGGAACAGCTAGCAATCTGGCAAGGGAGATAAATTCAGGGGGAGTCTAAGGAAGCATGTATGTCTTGAGCTTCAAAAGTAGGCCTAAAATAGTATCATATACTTAATGGTCCATCCAGGGACATGAGAAGCGTGGCCAACTCTATCAAAGTCTGAATCCAGCAGTAGAATAACAAAAAATATCTCTGTGCAACAGAAAAGACAAAGAGCCATTACAGTATCAGTGACAATAACAACTAGTAGACCTGACCTGAGATGGGGAGGGGGGCAGGGGGGCCGGGTCATTGCCTTATATCTCCACTGATCTATAGACTCTGAAGCAGGGTCTACTTCCAATGAAGGTTTCTAAGATTCTACTACAGGTCAGGATTGGGGAGAGAGAGAAAGAGACAGAAGGAATAAAGGAAAGTACACAACAGGGATAACTAACTGAGTGAGAACAAAGTTGAAAAGCAGCTCTCACTTGGATTGTGACTGTGTTGACCATTGTTTGTAGCTCACATTCCCAGAGGCAGTTTCTAATGTAAGCACAACTCATGCCCGCTCCCCTGGTCTCCCAGCACAGGCCTGAGGCGTGTCTGATGAGCTCTCCTGCCCAGAATGACCAGGGCATGGTGTGCCGCTTGTAAGCTGCTCTTAATTCCTAGTGCCTTTTGGCTTTCCCCAGGTGAGGGCTGAAAAGAGCCTGGGAGCTGAGCCAAACCCTGCCGCAGGGTCTGTCTCCAAGCCCAGAACAAAAATCCCAAACTGAGCAGGACCTCCCTGCTGGCTGAGGCAAGTTAGAAGTGGCAAAAGGAAAATCATTTGGACACATAGGAATACAGCACACACATCCCAGTTATGGCCCGGGTTTCATTCTTTTGTCCTACCTGTCTCTTTCCAACTCTCCTGCAGACCCTGATTGCTGCACCCCATAAAGAAGGTTAGCAAAGAAAGCACAGCCAACACACCCTGCCTCTTGCTACTCTGACCTTGCAGCTTCCTGGCAAAAAGCCTCCCAGATTCTGGCAGTAGGAGCCCATGGCTGTTCTACATGTCTCCACAGACGTTTGAGTTCCTGCCTCTCTAGCCTGGGGAGCTCCTTGTGCTTAGGGTCACATTACTTTTCTCCAGCTGGGATTCTCCCTGAAACCTAGAGCCTGTGAGCCTCAGACAAGCTACTCCACACAGAGGCAACTGTTTGACCAAGCCCTTGAGACAGAGCTGTCTTATGAGAATTTGTCCCATTGGAAAGGTTTAACCTCACTGACTGGGACTTCACCTCCTGACTGGAACTTCACTTTACTGACTGGGACTTCTCACTGACTGGGACTTTACCTCACTGACTGGGACTTTACCTCACTGACTGGGACTTCACTTTACTGACTGGGACTTCTCCTCACTGACTGGGACTTCACTTTACTGACTGGGACTTCACTTTACTGACTGGGACTTCTCACAGACTGGGACTTCTCCTCTGACTGGGACTTCTCCTCACTGACTGGGACTCAGCAGCTACAGCAGACATTGCTGGGCCTCTTCCCACACATTCATGGTCCCTGGATTTCCATGGCTAACCTGCCTTCCTCCCCTTGACCCATCATGTGCTTCACCTAACAGAGACTCTTCTCAGCCACACACGAGTACCCCAGTTCTGGTTCATGAGAAGTGTTCTGCTACTGATATGTCCCTCACTAGAGCCAATCCTTCCTCTTCTTCCCCAGAATATTATCATTCGGTTAGCAAGTATAAGAACCTTTGCAAGCACCAGAAGGAACTAAAGAAATGTGTTGAAGGTTGGGGGCTGAAATGACAGTACAGCAGGTAAGGAGCTTCGCTTGAATGACAGCTACCTGGGTTTGATCACCAGCATGTCATATAGTCTTTCAAGTCAGCCTACCAGGAGTGATTCCTCAGTGCACAGCCAGAACTTATTCCTGAGAACCATTGGGTATGGTCCAAAAACAAAGGGCGGTGGGGAGGTGGGGGGGAAGAAAGAAAGAAATGTGTTGAAAATGACAGAACACAAAATGGGAAAATCCGGAGTCCTTAAAGTCCTTAAGTCATCTTGAACAGCTGACTTAAGATCAGTCCTGGACCTAATCATTACTATTTTTCTATGTGACATTATAAAAATATTTTATGCTTTTTTCTTTTTTTTTTTTCTTTTTGGGTTATACCCGCGATGCTCAGGGGTTACTCCTGGCTCTGCACTCAGGAATTACTCCTGGTGGTGCTCAGGGGACCATATGGGATGCCGGGATCGAACCCAGGCCAGCACAGGCAGGCCGCTTGCAAGGCAAATGCCCTACCCGCTGAGCTATCACTCCAGCCCCAATGCTTTTTTTCTTTATTTCCTTAGCAGTAGAAAACTTCCTAATCCAGAACACAATTTATCTACCCTCTTTGTCAAATGTGGCATGGATAAGAGGTCTAATATTACCAAACTCTTTATTAACCATGGAACGAATCAGGCCTTCTAACTACTTTTATGAGTAAAGTTTTAGTGGGACATAACTGTTGGGTGACACACCCTACTGAGCCTCAGGCTCTGGCTATACTTAGCTTATGTAAAGAGCTACTCCCTGCCTTTAGGGAATCACCAGAACAGACACAATGGGAGTTTGGGCAGAATTGGATTGATTTTATATGACATAAATATTTTTATCATGAATCTTGCTTTCCCCAGTTCAATACTCTTCCTTCTCTCATAGGTCCCTGCATGGGACATACATGTAGATATTTCAACAGTACTTGGCCATGTTGGATCAACCATAAGGATTGATTATCCTTTATGGTATAAAGGATTATCCATAAAGGATTGATTTTAAAGGAAAATTGATTAGATTAGATTATTGATTAGATCATAATCTAATCAATTTTCCTAGTTCAAATAGACATGCCAGTGCACCTCCAGAAAAACTGATGTGTCTCTGATTCTAAAGGTAATGCTAGAGTGAATTATTCTGATGGATATTGGACCTTAGTGGGATTTAGAATCTGGAATCCTCTGGCTATATCATTGTCTTCCCATTTATCATCGATTTGCTCGAGGGGGCACCAGTAAAAAGTATTAATGCCATTTCCTACAAATTACATTCTGAACTGCTTTCTGGTTCAGAGATACAGCCCCTCCCAGCACTGCTAGGGAGATTTTACCACAGGGAATCAGCTCTGGCTTTTGTAAAAGTGAGCCATTGGGCCCACCTAAAGATCTGCATTTCAAAAGGATCATTAACTAGGCTTCTTCTCTGTATAGCCCAGACCATGATGGGCTGGGCTGGAAGGTTTGGGCAGACTTCTATCTATAAAATAAGCTAGGAGAAAGGAGAAGCCCCTTTTATGTCATTTTATGTCATTCCCTTGGCTTTCTGCCTCTCCTCTACACTCTTTTCCCTGTTAGGCTTAGCACATGGTAGTGGCCATCTTGGCCTAGAATTATAAACCTACACATGGAGAGGCCCAGCTAGGAACTTAAGTTCAGGGTTTTCCTGTTGGATTGTATACCAGAACCTACGAGAGTAAAACATTTTGAAACTGTGCTGGATTCCTGAATTTTCATTCATTCCCCACGGGCTTCAGAGGTAGATGGGAACTCATTCCCTGGTATCGTTAGGGCACACCAGTGGCTCCCCGTCACATAACCACTTCATTCATTTCAAGATTGTCTATAAATATTTTTGCTTGGGTAAGAGTAAAATGATAATGCATACAAATGTCAACACTTATGCATTCTGATAATTGACAACCCTAATTAAAGTTTATAGGGTGAGAAAGTTCCTCAAAAATTGCCATAGGCTTTATCAGTACATTAAAACATAAAATCCATAAATAAGGAGGCATTGCTACATCCTGTAGACTCTCACAATGCTCACTCTTGGATCACCCCTTGCCAAGAATTCATCCTAAGAGAGACATAAGTAGGTTGAACAGTTAGTCTCACTCACTCACTAGTGGTGATGGTTAGTTTTATATGCCCATGGGACAATACCATGGATTCCACTTGTTTGGTCAAACCAGAATCTAAATGTCACTGTGAGGGGCTGGAGCAATAGCATAGAGGGTAGGGCATTTGCCTTGCATGTAGCTGACCCAGGTTTGCTCCCTGGTATCCCATATTGTCCCCTGAGCACCACCAGGAGTAATTCCTGAATACAGAGCCAGGAATAACCTCTGAGCATTGCCAGATGTGATCCAAAAAAAAGCAAAAAAAAAGTCACTGTGAATATATTTCTTTATAAATTATTTAGGATTTAATGTCAATTTAATTATATTGGTATGGAATGGTTTGAGGCTCTTTATGTTCCTAGAGTAAGCAGGTGCCCTTGGGCTCTGCTTGCATGAGACAGGACATATGGAGTGTTACTGGTGCCCGCTTGAGCTAATCGATGATGAACGAGAAGACAGTGATACAGTGATAAAGTCACTGTCACTGTCTTCCTGTTCATCATCGATTTGCTCGAGCGGGCACCAGTAACATCTCCATATGTCCTGTCTCATGCTAGTAGAGCCCAAGGGCATCTGCTTGCTCCAGGAACATAAAGAGCCTCAAACCATTCCATTAGGTCATGGGAATGAGGTATATAATACCTCAGGAGATCAGAGGTGACTACAAGAGTATGCCACCCGCACGGCAGAGCCTGGCAAGCTACCCGTGTCATATTTGATATGCCAAATACCAGTAACCAGTAATTATATTAAAACATGTAATAAATGTAACATTTATAAATTATATTTAAGCTTTAATGCTGATTTATTCCATAGAAATTATGTAAAACCAAATACCCTGCCCAGTGTGGATGGCCTAATCTAGTCAGTTTGGTAAAGCATTTGAGATCAAACTCAGCTTTCCTCAGGAAGAAGCAAATCTGTCCCAAGGATGCAATATGGAAACCCTTACTCATCTTTCAGCTTCCTAGATTGCAACAACTTTAATAACAAATCTAACATCAACTTTGAAATAAAATCAGTATCTTCAACCTGCCAGCCTTCTCTGTAGCTCCTTCCAGTGTCTCTTCTTATCTCTGCAGCTTCAGTTCCTATTGATTGACTTCCTAAAGAACCTAAATAATACACTGACCATTCAAATTCTTATCTTTCAAACAATCATCTTATTTTTATTAATTATACTGTTAGTATTTATTTGTAGTACTAAAACTTTTTTTGAGTGAAAAGCCAGTGATGGTTGCCAAATAAACACAAATGTTAAGAAATTTATTATCTGATGGCACTATCCGTCCTTGAACACACAGGTTCTTAGCTCACAGCTATAAAGGTTAATACAGAAATTTGGGGATGGAGAGCTTCTGCCACCCCAGGGACTAAACAGAGTTGGCTTTGATGGCAGGTTCAAAGGTGAGGTCAGCTCAACTGAAACAGCTTTTTTAAATACAGGGTGAGCAGGTCAAGTCTGGCCAGCCTTCCCCTTCCCCACTGGGGATGTTTGACATTCTTCGGGAAGCTGTGTGCTTGGGAGAAGAGGTGGAAGGGGCTGCTCTTCCCTTTAAGACTCAGCAACAGTCACATTCTCTAGCTGATGAGTCTCCCCAGAGCGCCTTGGGGATGGTCCTCTCCAAAATACAGGCCTGAGCACTGGACAAATGGCCCTTGTTTATATAAAAGCTCTGTACTTTCTCAAGGTTTCTTTCTTTTCCATTTGAAAGATCTCCACTTCCTTTGGCTCTTTAATATCCTGGCTTGAGGGAAGGTCCTAATCGCTTATTAGTTCTCAGTCTTGAACCTCAGTCTGTATCTTGCTATTCATCAGGATTCTGATTCCTGAGCAACACCAGGCTCTTTGTGGAAGGCAATCTTTACTTGACACATTCTTCTTTGAGAATGTCTTTTCTTTCTTAAACCCTTCAGTCTTTGGAGTGTTTCATGTTTAACTCCCTGAGCTCAACAAAGTGTTTTGTTATTCAATAAGTGAATCAAAATATTGAATAGCACAAAGTCACTTTCTAATATTAAAACTTCAATTATATTGACAATGTAATTTGTTAATATATTGCATTGGTTAATTTTTTTTTTTTGGTTTGTTATTCTGGGGAGTAATCACAAGTACTGCCTAAGAGACCTGGAGACCACTCCTGGTGATACTCAATCAGGTCAGATGCTTTAATGCTTGAGCGTGAAAAAGCTGAGAGCTACCAGTCATACCTGGTCATGCTAGGGGCTGGGAGGGACGGTGCTGCAGAGCTAGAGATTAAATTTAGTGGCTATTGTACATGCAATATATGTGTCTCTGACCCCTGACCTCTCTTGAGTCTTTACCATAATTATTTTCAAGTGATTACTGACTCATCAAGATCCACCCCTGCAGCAGTCTTTTTTTAATTCGGCCAAGGTATGCTGTTCCACAGACTCACAGACATGGGGCAGAGCTGCTAGTGGCTCTCCCTGTGCCCAGCCACTCACGAGGCACCCAGGAGGAATGGCAGGGTCTAGCCCTGGCCCGCCACCCCAGCAGAGCCTCGCAAGCAAGCCCAGGACCCCCACCCCCCACTCTATAAGGGCCTCCATTTTCCACATCTGGACTTCCCCCTCATCAGAACTCCACCCAGCAGACCAGCCTATCACACCTGGCTCATCGAGATCCACCCTGCAGCAGTCTTTTTAAATCCGACCCAGGTATGCTGATCCAGAGACTCACAGACATAGGGCAGAGCTGCTACTGGCTCTCCCTGTGCCCAGTCACTCACGAGGCGCCTGGGAGGGATGGCGGGTTCTAGCCCTGGCCCTTCACCCCAGCAGAGCCTCGCAAGAAACCAGACGAACCCCCCACTCCAGGAGGGCCACTATTTTCCACATCCAGACTTCCCTCTCATCAGACTTCCCTCTCCACCCAGCAGAAGAGCCTATCACAGCCTGGCTTGTGCGGCCACTTGCGGCCAAGCAGTTCATCAATAAATGCTGGATTAGAGATAACTACAAGAGTATGCTCCCTACACGGTAGAGTCTGGCAAGCTACCCGTGTCGTACTTGATATGCCAAATACCAGTAACAATTTTAGACATCATTCCCATGACCTGATGGGATGGTTTGAGGCTCTTTATGCTCCTGGATCAACCAGGTGCCCTTGGGCTCTACTTGCATGAGACAGGACTTAGGGAGATGTTAACTGGTGCCCGCTCGAGCAAATCAATGATGAATGGGAAGACAGTGACAGTGACAGTGACTGATTCATAATTGCAGCTATTAATAATAAGAAATTTTCTGAATCCCCAAGCATCCTTCCAAGTAGATAACGGAAGGATGTAGGATATGAGGGCAGGGAAAGAGGTGACACAAGTCTGAGAGAGATTGAAGAAGGCAGGGAAGGGCTAACGATTTCCCTTCCCTAGATTTATGGTTTGTGCTAATGACAAGCAAAAGAATTTTTTAAGTTTATGATGTAAAAAGTTTGGATAAAATGAAAAAAAAGACCTTTGACTCATACATACACTAAACCTGTCCATCATGCTCTCTGTTCATGTGCTCATATACTTGGAGTAAACTTCCTGAAAGCTATATCCTTTTCTACTTTTTGAAAAAATAATGATTGGGATATAGTTAAATATAGCATTTAGTTGAGGTATTTAGTGCAATTATGTTATGTTTATATAATTATGGAATAATCACAATAAATCTAGTGAACATGAATCACCGAATTTTTTTTTTTATTTTAAGACCTACTCTTGGTCACTTTCAAATATGTTATAGAGTATTGTAACGATGGTGACTAGACTGCACATGGCACCCACAGTTTGCGTTGTAACTGGAGTTTGTAGCTTCTGAGGACCATCCATTTCACCCACCCTCAACCCCATCTCTGCTCTCTGGATCTATGAACTCACAGTTGTGAGAGTTTGGGGAGCTTGTGGAATTTTTTTACATTCCACATGTAATTCAGACTTTTTACTCAATTCTAAGTAGAGAAAAGACTCTAGTTAAGCATATATTTTCCCGAAAAAGTAAATTTTGCCCCAGATTTGCTATGTCACCTTTTAAAGCAAGCTCTCTTACATAGAAAATCTTGTGCCTAAGAACTTATCAATTCTCCAGTGTGGGTGTGACTTTTCTGTGTAATTATAAAATAAAATTAATACATGAACTCTGTGTATGTGTAGCATTGAAGGCATTTATGTGACTTACATCACTGAAATTTATGTTCACCTGGAGAAAAACATTTTTTAGCCCACTCTACTATGAGTTGAAGAGTTCTATATATTATATTAACCTACAGTTATTATTTATATGCTAACAAATGGAGTTAATGAAAATCACTTCATAAATAAAGGGATAGAGAGTATACAGAGTTTTTGAGAAATCATCTACAGTCATGGTGGTGAAAACCTGCTCTAGGTGAAGATCCTGTAGTGGAATGACCTCACTGCTCAAAGATTTCCATAAAGTAAATCTTCGGGAGCACTCTGTAGGTGGCTATATTCTGATGGTGGGCTTAATAAAAATAGAAATATTAAAGGCAAAAATAAAAGCTGCTAGACTGAAAATGAATCTCACAAATTGTAATTAAGTGCAATCACCCAACCAATTATTTTCTAAAGATACATTTGAAATCATATGGACTTTTGGAAAATATTATATGAAAAGTCATAAATCTTAATTTAGAGGAAGTGAGGAAGAAATGAATCATACAAAGCTGTCCATGAAAAATCCTTGGCAACTAACTAGTCATTTGAATGCAAACTCTCATTTTCTGTTTCAAGGAAGGAGTTCTGAAAATGGTTCTCGTTATTAATATCACTTAAGTTAAACACAGAGAGCTATTTTTTCAAGATCAGAGAAGTCTAAATTGCATCTCAACATGTGATTATGTGCAGCCATGTTCACCACTTAGACTCAAAGCACCAGAGGGCAGAAGGCAATTTCTTAGTGTTCTTGGAGCCCTGCCCTGGTGCCAAGATGCCTCAGGCAGTAGCCTTGCTGAGCACCTGGCCCCAGAGACAGCCTCGCTTGACACAAGCAGTCACATGTCTTCTATCAGACTCTTGGTCTCCCTTAAGCTTCCTGACCTGCAGATCAAATATGAATTATTTCTTGGACTCTCTTCTTTTATTTAGGGGACTAAAAGTATTGAACCATGTTTCCTTTATGAATTTTATAAGTCAAACTGAAATATTCACAAACTAATGGCCTTTCTAAGAAAGCTTTAATGCAGGTTTGCAGAGAGAGAGAGAGAGAGAGAGAGAGAGAGAGAGAGAGAGAGAGAACTTTCCAAATTGAACAGAATGATGTCCTATTTTCATTAAAGGTAATTGGATTCCCGACTGCTTTATGGGAGCCATGCCCCAAAGCGAGCAGGCAGTCTTTCTTGTAGAAACCTCTGTGTGACCTCAGGTTACCTCCTCCAAGGGGCATCTTCAAGTAACAGTAGATACTATTTTACCTTCAGTCCCTGGTGGCACAACCATGACTACCTAAACCAGGACACGGACTAGATTCACCACCTGACTCACTATGCTCTCTTGAGTCGTCTGAGTCTGTTTTCTTATCTGAATCTGGCAGAAATGGAGGGGGAGGCAACCCGGCACCAAACTGATTTAGCCCCTTATGACCTTCCAGGCAGAGTAGTGATCTCAGGAAATAAACACAACCTCCTTCTGCCAAAGAGCTCATGGCAAAGGGAAATACACAGTATCCCAGGAGCAGTGTGAGAAGCCCAGAAAATTATGTCTTGCCTACAAAGCCAAGGAAGACCTTAACGAGAAGGCAATGTGTGAGTCTTGGTTTGAAAGAGGTGATTGATCAGTCCTATAGACATCGGGGAAGCTCCGTCTAAGTTGAGGGAAGAGCAAATGTTTAAGGTCCTAAGAACGGACTGGCCCTGATGTGTGGAGAGAAGAATATGACCAAAGTAAAGAGAAAGAGAGGAGCAAGAAGAAAGAAACAAGGGCAGGAGAAAAGAGAACTAGAGCGTGGCCAGCAGAGGCTCTGGGATCCCAGTTCCACAAAGGGTCCTGGTGGTGGGTCGGTCGGTGGG
This sequence comes from Cryptotis parvus, assembly GCA_021461705.1. Classification (NCBI taxonomy): domain Eukaryota; kingdom Metazoa; phylum Chordata; class Mammalia; order Eulipotyphla; family Soricidae; genus Cryptotis; species Cryptotis parvus. The sequence continues at coordinate 118,341 of JAJIBD010023221.1, read as the reverse complement.
TCGGTGGGTCGGTCGGTGGGTCGGCGGTCGGCTGGCGGCCGGCGGTTGATCTGTCGGTGGGTCGGTTGATGGGTCGGTCGGTGAGTCGCTCGCTCGCTCACTCGGTCTCATTTTTCTGGCTTCTGAGGCATTATTGGGGCCAGCCAGGACCAGAGTCCTCCTTCCTGGGTGCCTCATGTTCAGCCTGGCACGGGAAAAGCCAGAGCAGGTATCAGCTCTGCAGGGTGTCTGTGCCTCTGGATCATGGCCATCAGCACCGAAAGCAGTTCCTGGGCACAGTCGCGGGAGTTTCGGGAGGGTACAGAGGTGGGGGAGGGTTCCCATCTCCAGCTCCACGAAAGCCTAATGATGGTTCCTATTTTAAAAAGAGAACAGAGTATACGATCATCAAGGGAAATTGTTTGCAAACTATGACCCCTTGGTCAATGAGGGCCTTCCATCTGTTTCATAGTTTGGTAGAAATCACAGTCTTTCCACAAATCTCTCTCTTTGTGCATTTTCTCTTGTTATGTGACCATGGGTAGCTTTCAAAGGATGCTGGAAAAGTTATGAGAAGGATTGTCAAGAATGATACAGAGCCAGGCTAGGGTGATAGTACAGTGGGTAGGGCACCCCATACAGTCCCCCTGAGACAGGAGCAATCCCTGAGGGCAAAGGCAAGAGGAAGCCAGGTATGCCACCGCCCCCAATAAAACCACTTTCTTTTTTTAAAGAATAATACAAATATAAGTTTTCAAGTTTGGCCTGTGGCTCACAGTGAGAAATACATTTTATCTCTCAGCCCAACCTATGCTACTGACTTTTGTTAAATGCAAACAAAAGTCTTCTGAAATACAGCATTCATTTACTGAATGTAGATATGTCCTCTTTGCTGTTTTTTTTTTTTTTTGGGGGGTGGACCCTACAAAAGGTGTTTAGTAGACTCTGGGATCCCTCCTGGAAATTCTCAGACAACAGAGCTTGGAGTTCAATGCCAGGAAGTGGTTCTGGGTTTGGACCTTGAAGTGCTGGGAATTACAGGCTGCACCTGAAGATGCTTGGGGAACCATGTGATGCCAGGATCCAAACTAATCTTGGCTTGGTCACATGGAAGGCATACACCTAAATCTCTATACTTCTACTTTGCAAAACGCTAGTAATATATCAGTCACTAAATTAATTTCATTACTCTTTACAGGGTTTTAAAATTTCACAGTTTGAAAAATTGAGAAATAGTCATGATCCAGTTGGGGCTGGTACACAGTTTCTCAAAAAAAAAAGGTTTTCTCAGGTCCCAGGTTCTGCTGGGCGTGGTCCTAGAGTCCCTGAGTACCTCCAAAGAGGCCTTGGGGTTATAGGGTCTAAGTAGTATCACATCCTCTGCCTAGCACTGAGCCACTAGTGTTGCCAATGGGCCGCTGAGCATTGCTTGGGAAATCCCCAAGTTGCTTCTCTCTCTTCTTCACCTCCTTCTCCTCTCTTTTCTCTCTTTTCCTTATTCCTCTCTCTGTTCCCAAAGAAGAAATAGACATTGTTCTGGCAGCTTACAATATCTACAACACCAGCACAGGTAAACTGAAAGGCAAATAAAATTCCATTAAACACTGGAGTATAGCATGGCCCTCCTTCTGAAGGAACTGCCAACCCTCAACAGAAGAAAGTGTGTTCTGTGTACAATATGGGTACAGGTACAGCACTGTCTCCTCAGGAGTGTGGTGTGGGTTCTTATCAGAAAACAGATGTAAAACATAAGTACAGAGAAGTCAGGCTGCTACTTCAAAAGCAGTTCATCGTGTGAGCCCATCCTTGTACCAGGGAAGCCTCAAAGCAGACAGAAGGAATGAAGACCCCTCCCCAGAAGACAGAGGGAATGATTTTCAAGAAAGTGCCACAAAGTCTCAGGAAAATGACATATTACCTAATGCTAGCTATGTTTTCTTATTCTTTTGGACATGGAAGAGGATTATGTTGAATTTTACACCCTGTTTTTAAAGTTTTTTAAGAAGCATCCAATTATTGACCTCAGTTTCGTTGGCCACCCCTCTTGACAGTGCAGGAGTCAAGGCCCCAGGCCAGGGGAATCCCCTGGGCCAACAACCATGGCGTCCTCTCCTAGAACTCCTCAGAGACAGAGTTGAAGGACCCCAGGCCTAATTATCTTTAGTGCTTAACTTTGCAGATAGGGAAACTGAGGCACAGAGGAGTTGGAGCACATCGAGGTCACAGGAAGTAATCACTGTCTTCCCATTCATCATCGATTTGCTCGAGCGGGCACCAGTGACATCTCCATATGTCCTGTCTCATGCTAGTAGAGCCCAAGGGCACCTGCTTGCTCCAGGAACATAAAGAGCCTCAAACCATTCCATCAGGTCATGGGAATGAGGTCTATAATTGTTACTGGTATCTGGCATATCAAATACAACACGGGTAGCTTGCCAGGCTCTGCAAGTAATGACAGAGACAAACCTCTTGTCCCCAACCCCAGTAGACCTAAAACAGCCTCTCTCAGTAGCGTTCAGGGTCCCATAGATTTAAAACCCAGACTGGGTTTACCTCTGCAATTTTTCTAAAAGGTCCGTATCAGATATCAGGTGCCAGAATGGCGACTTAACTCTTAAATGATAAAGTGAGTAAAGTTAAAATGACTTATGGCTCACTGAGGGTCAAAGATCCCAGGTCAGGACTAGAGATCGTGAGCTAAAACAGAAATTGCAAATGTTTCCATGACACCTGCCCTCGCCCGTGTCCCAACCCCACACTCAGAAGCAATAAATTATTTCCAGTTCTCCAAAAGGTCAGTGACCATTCAGGCTGTCTCTGCAGTCAAGTCCTCACTGAAAAGCCAATAACCGGGAGGGAAGTTTATCTAGCGCTAATCACCAGTCCTGATTTTTTAATTTTTTCAATGCAGTGGAGCTGAGTCCACGGCAAGCAAACCGCCAGAAAGCACGCAGGTGTCCGTTGAGCAAAAGATTGGAACACTGGCTTCTCAGATAAAGTCCTCCCAGGGACTCGGACACTCATTGCATTGTCCCTGCTGCAGTCTTTGTTAGAAGCCAGGTGTTCTCTTCGCCCACAAGGACCGTAGCCCGCAGCTCGGACCCTGCGGGCAGCGCCGAAGTCAGCTTCCTCAAGCTCATTCCCGGGCTCCCTGCTGGTGGTCCGGGTACCCCCACCAAGGCCTAAGGTCCAGAAGCTTCCCGGCCGGCTTCTGCAGCACCTTGCAGAGCAGACACTCCTCCGAAAGCCGGGGGCGGGGTAGGACGGCCCAGGGAGTACGAGGTGGCTCCATTGGCGGGCGCGGGTGAGGGGTGTTCCCGGGGCGGGGCGAGAGGGCCAGACGGGCCGCACTATTGGTCCGCGGGGGCGAAGGGGTGGGAAGGGGCGGGCCCTAAGAGCGGAGCCGCAGAGGCCGGAGCGGGAGGCGTCGGGTGCCAGCGAGGGCACTGCAGCGACAGCAGCTTCTGGGCGGCGTGATGAGTGAACGGTGAGTGCTGCGCGGGCTGAGAGTTCGGGGGCGTCCTCGGAGCACTGGCGCACACTGTACCAGCCCGAGACAGCCTCGGACTTTGAACTCTGGAAACCGGGCACTGGTGCCTTCCGCTGCCCAGAGCTGGTCCCCTCCCCTGCCAGCCTGGAGCTGCCAAGGGCCTCAGGCCCTATATGCTGAGAGCTGGCACTGCGCCAGGCACTTCCTCCAATGGGAAGACCCTGTAAGGGTGGGGTGGGGGGAGGTCAAGCCTGAGTAGGACAGGTGAGCGTGGCTCAGGGCTCCAGACACCACTGCCCACTTAGTCTCTCATCTGAGACCATATCCCAGGAGCTTGGATCTCAGAGTTGTGGGAAGAGGCTCAGAGACTTTGCCACAGCTCTCTGCTTCCAATGATGTCAAAAAACTATTAAAAAGGGGGCTTGTCTCACCCTTGCTATTTATAAAGGAGTTGATTTCCTTGTTACAAGCTCTGTGTTAGGGACTTGAGCATAATATACCACCTACTGTTCACAGCCCTGATCCATCACTCCCTGTTTCAGAAGAGAAAAGGAAATTAAAGTGTTGTGGAAGGGCCCAAGTTTTCCCAGAGGAGTGGGTGATGGAATCAGAAATCTGAAGCCCAGCTTGGTCGTCTCTTCTTTTCCCCCACTGATTCCAGAGCTCACTCTGCTCCTCCTCGTGCTCCTGACTGTCACCCTGCACTTCCAGCCTCCCGAGATGCTTCAGTGGTTTAATTAATCCGACACAGCCACAGCCCTGGGAACAGGCAGGAGTGGGAGGAGGGAGTCTCCTCTCACAGGAGAATCAGTGCCGGGCCAGTGATTTCTGTAAATACTGGAAGGACAACATGGGTGATCTCATTTAGCAGAGAACTTGAGTAAGATCACAGCAAATAAAGACTGGAATCTGGAATTTAGTCCCAAGTAGGTAAGGTGTCAAGTCACGGGATTGCGCTGGCACAGGAGCATAGTCAATATTCATTGTCAGGGGACTGAAGAGCTAGCGCAGGGGTTAAAGCACTGGCCTTGTATGTGGCTGGGCCCATTTGATCCCCTGCACCACATATGATCCCCTGAACATGACCAGGAGTGATCCTTGAGCATAGAGCTAGGAGTGATTGATTGGTTGCTGAACCTATGATTTCTTAAGTAAGTAAACCACTCAATAAAAATTAAACTTAATCAACAGTACTCTAAGGAAATTGGAGTAACCAGCTGGTGAGAGCGGCTATGTTTGCCTCCACTTCCCCTGTGTTGTCCCTGAGCTGCTACCACCAGGGAGGGGCAGGTGGAGGAGGGAGCAGGGAAAAGCAGAAGAAAGGAAAGGGAAGGAGAGAAGAGGAAGAAAGAAAAGAGAAGATTGAGCACATTAAACTTAGGTCAGAGTGTTGCTGTCTGGTAGTCATAAGGGACGTGTTTCAGGACTGTTTGGGTTAAGTCAACTCTCATTCATTCTTTTCATAATTCTCCCTACTGCGTTCTCTCTGCCGTGCTCTCCATAGTACGGGAGGTTCAAGACTTTAGAGTGTAAGCAAAGTGGATTTCTCAGATGAAATATCAGAGTAAAAGCAGGGAGGGTGTGCTGGGATCCCCGAACACCCACCCCAAGACTCTAGGAGGTGGCCTGGAGGTCAAGAAGAAAGTGAAGAAGCCCTGAGTCAGGGTGTGCTGGACGTGGTCGTGCCACAAACAACATAAACAGAGCTTCAGCATCTGTGTCAAAGTTCAGATCTTGTCAATACGAAGCTTCATAAGGGTAACCAGCAGGTCTGCCAGAGAGCGCCATGGAGACTGGGGCTTCAGTTTTGAAAGAGAATCAGTCATCTGTCCCAGCTCACAGCCAGGCCTGTTTGAGTCTCACCAGAAGTCCCAGGAGGCCTGCTGTCTCTCCAGAGCCTGGACACCTATTGGGACCTGGAAGGGGAACTTCTTTTCATTGAGGCCCATCTGATATTTCTGCCCATTCACCTTCAAAGCAATGATTCAACCAATAAGCAATGTCAAGTTCAGGGACCAGGAGACCACACAAACTAAGGGGCCCAGAGCAGAGCTTGAAACCCAGAGCCTCAACGAAGCTGGGTGTTTCACCCAGCTTCATAGAACACACACAAGGAAATAATTTGAAATAGTTTAAAAGCAAATTAAAATAGCTCTATGATAGAGAACTTACTTGCCTCACCTGAGTGAGGCGCTGGGTTCATTCCGTGTCCGGGTTCTCTAAAAGTAAATAAATAAGCACAAAATGGGAAGTGACTACCACTCCCTCCCGAGGTTTCTGTCCTAGTTCCGTTCCCCTTCCTGTTAAAAGGAGGAATTTTCTAAATGCTCACTCCCCTTTCCTGACTTTCTCACCTCCTTCCCCAGGCTGCTTAGCTGAGCCCTAGATTCCGAGTCGCTTCTCCCTTGCCCTGCCTTACTCTGGGCAAGAGCAGCATGCAGGCTCAAGCCCACAGAGCTGGCAAGAGCCCTGAAGACTGGCCAGTTGCTGAACTGATGCCTGAGAGAAAGTGCATCATGCTGAAGTCCTGTGCCAAGTTGATGTCCCTCATCTTCTGGGCCAGTTTCTATGGAAGTTTAATCTAGGGTAGGGGATGCGGGAGCACATGAGCAGGCTTCCTAACGATTAACAGGCATCCCTCTGTGAGAGGACGAGGAGTCCATGTCCTGTGAGCACTCAGGGGCAGTTTTCAGGGGGAAATGGTGTTAGATTTCAGATGACTCCAGAGTGCTCCTTAAGTCTCTGACATGCATCATGGCATGAAGGCTATCTTGTAGCCGCTGCTCGGAGCACAGGTCTGTGCCTGCATTGTGGCTAGCACAGGTGGACAGCCCAGCCTTGAGGGTCCCAGCACAGCACTGCTCCCTATGTGCACTGCTGGCCTTCTCCTCCCCACCCCCTTTACCTAAGGCTGCGCCTCTGACCCCAGGCAACTTGGATGACCGGTGGTCATTCTGAATACCCTAGAATACATTTCCCTCCAAGTAAATACAACTGAGAGGATTCCTAACTTTAGAGATTCCCTCTTCCTGAGGCAAGATGTGAGCTGGTTTGGAGGGTGAAAGTCCTGCAAAGTCATGGGTATGTTTATAAGGGGGTAGGAGATAGAAGGACTGAAAAGGCCTTTTTTGGGAGTCACACCCGGCAATGCTCAGGGGCTACTCCTGGCTCTGCATTCAGAAGTTACATCTGGCAGTGCTTGGGAATCATATGGGATGCAGAGCACCAAAACTGGTCTGCGTGTGCAAGGTAAACACCCTAGTCTCTGTGCTATTGCTCTGGTCCCTGAAAAGGACTTTCTTGACCTAAGTTCCAGTGCTTTAAAAACAAGGGCAGAACCTTAATGTGACTGCAAGAGTCTGGGTGAGGTACAGCTGGAAGGCTGGCCTGTGTACATGCAGAGGAAGAACAGTGGTGCCGGGGGTGGGGAGCTGGCAGCTGAAATGTGCTCAGAGAGAACAGAGACCTGTGATGGGAGCCCGAACCCGGGTGGCAGGCGCAGGCACAGTGGTGTTGGAGCCGGACTCTGAGCTAAACCCAGGAAGGCAGTTCAGGGAAGGTGCAGCCCAGGGAATGTAGAAACCTCTCCTGGCTTCCCAGGATCACTGGCACATCTAGATGGTACACAGTGTCTTCTGGGCATTCCTGGGCCTCAGTACTGGTGCAGGGAGGGGTATAGCTGAGACCTAGAGAGTGAGGCTAAGACAGAGAGGGGAGATAGTGGAAGGGGAGGAGAGAGGCTAGTACTGGCCAGGCGTGTGGTTGTTACTGCTGCGGAGTCTGCCATCCACATCCCAGCAACTGAATGTCTCTGCAAAAAATGCCAGGGCAGCCTATCTGGCGACCTCCCGCAGAGGCAGCTGGGACCAGCAGGACTGCAGCTTCTTTCCTGGCCAAGCTTCTACCATTTGCTGGCTGACAGAGAGAGAAAAGTCCCTTGAAAGGATTATTGTCTCTAGTGCCTTCCTGATGGCCCCCGGATGACATTTGAAAGTTATAGCCACAGTCTGGAGAGAAGAGAGCTTAGGTTTACCAGGAGTACGTGACAGTCGCCCTGTAACTATCAGTCACTCAGAAACTCCGATGTTTCTGGATATGCCCCCTACACCTGTGGGCTTGCTTCCCACTTTCTTCACGTCTTTCACCTAAGAGTAAGCCTATTTTATGAAGTGTTAGAACACAGATTGTCAAGCTCTCAGATTTCACTGATATCAGAAAGTCTTAATTTGGACACCTTTTGCCAAGTAAGGACAACTACCTTCTATTTCTGACAACAATTTATACAAGAGAGGGCTTTGTTGGGCTAAAATATCAGTGTCACGTGCTCCTGAGATAAAAGCTTGCAGTAAATTTGCTGACATTCTTAGAGGATGTCTCTGTCAGCCTTCTCTTGCTCCTTTTGCTTTTGACCAACAGATACTGGACAGCAAGGCTGACCTGAGCACCCAGAGCTGAGAGCTGCCTCTGTGATAAACCTGCTTTGTGACGGCAAATCAGCCAAGCCTAGTGATTGAAAAGGATTTAGTGTTCTTTGTCCCAAACCAAAAGGCCAGGGACAATAGCAGGGGCATACCGTGATACAGGCTGTCTTCAGCCGCCCCTCCACAAGGCTGACCTAGAGGACAGTGAAAACAATTCTGCTTGTTTGTTCACTGGAACAGGTAACCAGGGCTGACGCTCCACCTTGGGGCCCTTTCCTGGGGAGTAGGGAACCCTAGCTGCAGCTGAGCCCCTGTTCAGAAAAACAAGCAGAGAGACCTGAGTTCTGTGCCTTGGGGCCTGGGGAGGGAACAGGACAGGACAAAGGAGGTTGGTCTCCTCAGAGCAGGAGGCCAGGCCTGACCAGCTGCATCTGTCACTCTGGTTTTCAGGCTGTGCCTTACTTTTTATTTGTTTGTGTGCCAGGCTTCTGCCTAGAGCTTTACTCAAATAATCATATTTTTATAAAAAAATTGAAAACGCCCCATCTCTAAAATTTGCCAAATGCACAAAGAATCTCTGCTTTATCAAAGGAATATGCTCTCGCTCTCTCTCTCTCTCTCTCTCTCTCTCTCTCTCTCTCTCTCTCTCTCTCTTGTTCTCTCCTAACTCTCTCACTTGCTGTCCTCTCACTTTCTCACATGTCTGATAACTACAGATGTAAAGACTCCAGGAGTCTCACAATCATGCAAATCCTTTCAGTGTTCAGTCTGTAAAGGAGACACCATTCCACCATGTTGGGAATCAGCATGGGATCCTAGGAGTAACTGCAGAGCTCAGGACTCCCCTCAGGAAGACAGATGATGCCTGCCTGGGCTGGAAGGGCACCTATGAGAACCACAAAGACCACCTTATTGGCTGAGGGTCATAACCGTGGTAATCAACAGTTCCCCCATTATGGGATCCCTGAAAAAAAAAGGGCTGGGATCCCTACTGCAGAAAGCTCAGAACCCAGACCGGCAAGTTGGAAACCATCTCATCCAAGCTGAGTTGTTTGTGCTTGTGAGCCGACCTTTTCTTTCTCCCTTCACTTTGTATTTTGCTACTGGCATCCTCCTTCATTTCCCTTCCAGTTCCCTCCCCCAGTGGATGCTCTCCACTTCCAGCAGGAGATTGCTGGTCACATCCTTTAAATAAGGGGTCCCTGAGGACAAAACACTCCTGAAGGCGAGTGCAGGGTGAATCTCTAGAGACCGCCAGTACAGAGCTCTGCAAATAGCATCGCCTGGAACCCTGGGCAGCACTTAGAATGCTATCCTACCACCCAGCTCAGGGAGAGCCAGAGCGGCCCTTTTGAGTCTAGTTTGAGCAAAAGGTCTTACAGTAGAGAAATCATCTCACCCATTGGAGGTCAGTATTTTCACTGTAGTTGGGAAAATGAAACCTCTGAGAGGAGAAGTTTACGATTGACACCACATGGGTTTTGCAGCTCATAGCCCCAAACTAGTTTCTGTTTATAATGAACTGCTGCTGGGTGTACCGAGGACTCCACTTGTCAGCGTTCCTACTGCACAGAACAGAATAGATGCACAAGGGAGAATGACAATTTCATGAGCTAAGATCCGAAGGCACAACCTGGAGCCCCTCTAAGGGATCCTCTTTTGTGAGTAGATTTTGTCTGACTTCATTTCACTTTTCATTACTAATTATCCATTTTACTGCATTGTTGACAGCACTGGTCAGGATAGTATGAGGCCACACCCGGTTGGCCACTGTAACACCACTGTAACACATTCCTGAAACTACAGCAACTGCTCACAGCAAGGGTTTGTTCCTCTCTCTCCCCCAGTCCACAGTCACGGGGGCGTTGGCAGAAGCCACTAATGCACAGACACAATGGAGACCCCAGGGGCCATTATAGAGTCACACTAATTGGGACAATGTGTGTATTTGTGTCCCATGATAGGGGATAGGGATATAGCAGGGACAAAGACTGGCTCCAGTATATAGGCCTGGCAATGACAGAGACACTCGTGTCTGCAGGGCTGGTCACATGACCCCACGGCTGCAGGGAGCTGGAGAATGAGCGACCTCATGCAGTCATGTTGGACGCCCTGCATTTCTACCCCATAGTACCAACTTTAACTGGTGAAATGGTTTCCTGGTTTCTCATGACTTCTCACAAGAGCTGTGCCTCTAAAGGAAGAATGTTCCTCCATTTCCCTTGGACTCCATATGTCAGTGTCTCTCCACTGAATCCTTCATTCTCCAGGAGACTTTTATGTGTTTTATTACAGTGGTACATGCACAACTCTGGAAAAGTTGATTTGGGGGAACCTTGTAAGTTTGATATTGTTGTCATTGACTAGCCATGTATGAACCTCACGTTTTGATGCTGGAAATTAGTATTGAAGCAAAAAGCAACATCCCCATTTATCCCTTCTCAGAGGGTGTGGGGAGGAGGTGGTGGAAGAAAAACAGGTGGCAAACTCAGCCAGAACTGGTGCAGGGGAGGACTCCGGGTACGGCTGAAGAGGGCTGCTGTCACAAGTCTCTGGTGCAGTAACATAAAATACATTAGATAGAGAATAGAAGGATGCTGTGTTCTGAACAGAAGGTGGCACCATAAAAACTCAAGTGTAAGAAGTAACTCAGAAGAGATGTGAGCACTTAGGAAGGCTGGGACTCAGAGGGGTACACAAGGAGGGTGGTGCAGCAATAGGTGGGGGGAAAACATCACCTGCTGCTAGTCCTAGGCAAATCCAGCACTTCTTAGAATGAGATGATTAAAACCGAGAAAGTGTTCCCTGCAACTACAGTTCTCCCTGCCCTGAGTGGGAGAACCCCAGAAGCATGGTTTGATTCCAGCTCTTTGTAGGAGACCTTTGAGGAACTACCCAGAGAAGGAGCCCAGCAGATTGGTATTTGCATGGGAAAGCTAACGTGTAGAGGAACTGAAACCCTGTGTTGCAATTCTTGTGGCCTACAAGAGGAGATGGCAGCTGAAGGTGCCCTGCCCCATTGGGACCCCCTCCTTGCTGTGCCCTAAGAGTAGAGATTAGATGTGATACTGTCTATGCTTGAAGACCAGCCTGGCAGGGGGCACCTGAGCCCTCTGCAAACCAATATCTGCCCCATTTCTTGACCAAACCAGAAAGGAGGTATTTGGAGAATGATTCTGAGGTCTGTGGGATGCTACCATCCTCAAACGACTCCACATCTCTACACTAGCCAGTTCTTCCACTGTCGGAAAACACTGCTGCTGCTGAGCTTGATGCAGCTGTGTTTCCCAACAATATCTGTGAGCAGGAACGAGTCCCCTTCTCCCGAAGTGGACCGGTGGTCAGTGGATGGATAAAAACACTCAAATCCAGCAAAGTTCCAAAAGGCTTTTATTTACACAAGTTCTGGCATTCCAAGGTCAGGAAAACCCCAAACTTCCAATTACTAGCTGGACCCAAATCATGTGATCAGGCCAGGATCCTCAGGCCAAGATGGCTGCTGGACCCCAAACCATGTGCATAGGCTGGAGAGCAGAACCAGATTGGAGAAGATGGCAAAATGGCAATGGCTGAAAATAGTCCCTTCTTCCTTCTCACTTCTTTTATTGTCAGAAGCTTTCCAAAGACTTGCCAATCAGCCCATCATGGGCTGGGCTATCTAGGGACAAAGCCAGGTATATTCTTTAAGAGTAATTCTGCATTTCTGCACGGGCCCAAAAGACCATATAGAAATACAAATCTCAGGGGCCGAGTGATAGCCCAGCGGGTAGGGCGTTTGCCTTGCATGCAGCTGGCCTGTGCTGGCCCAGTTTTGATCCCCAGTATCCTATATGGTCCCCTGAGCACCGCCAGGAGTAATTTCTGAGTGCAGAGCCAGGAGTAACCCCTGAGCATCGCTGGGTGTGACCCAAAAAGAAAAAAAAAGAAATACAAATCTCAAGTGAGCCCCTGACTCAGTAATACCAGAGCTGATTTCCTGAGATACAAATCTCCCTAGCAGAGGGGGACAGGGGGTGACATCTTTTAACCAGAAAGCAGTTCAAGATATAGTTTGTCATATCATGACTATATAGCCAATTCCAGCAAATCTCTAAACCTCCACTAAAGTCCATAATCCATCAGAATAATTCACTTTGCCTTTACCTTTAGAATCAGAGACACATTTGTTTGCCTGGAGGCTAACTGGCATATCTCTTTGAACTAGCAGAACTGATTACATTATGGTTGATTCAGCATCCCCAATTGTCTCTTGGAATGACTACATGTGAGTCCCCCCATGGGGACCCATGAAGCAAAATGAGTATTGCATTGGAGCTAGCCTAGATTCATGATAATTTTGTAATATAAAGTTATGAAATCAATCCAGTTCTGTCGGTGCTCCTATTGTGTTTGCTCCGGAGATTCCTAAGGGCAGGAAGTAGCTCTTTACATATGCTAAATGTTAGCAAGAGTCTAGTGCTCATTAGGGCAAGTCACCCAACACCCCACCTCTGGAGTCTGACACCCCTTGGAGATTGATACCCACACAGAGGCAGCAGGTCTTGCATGAGGGAGGAGCTACACTAGCAGAGATAGCATGTGGAAGTAATCAGAGGCAGTTCCCAGAAGGAGAGGGGACAGAGCACTCTGTGGTAACATTTGGGTGACTTCCCAGAGACATCAGTACATTCACATGAGGGAAAGGCAGAACTGAGCCAGGATCTGATTGATCGCAGGCATCGATGTTGGATTCTGTGAAAGAGCTCACCTCCGCTATGTGAAGGAGAGACTGTACCCTGCTTTGGGACACCTCCCAGTGTACCCCTCAGATTCCTAACCATGGTTTGGGAGAAGATGTATAGAGACATGGTCCAGACTGGAATATGTGTGTGTATCTGTGGCCCACTGCCAGCCCCTTGGGAGGACTTGATGAGAAAGAACCCTTGGGTGGAATATCACAAGGAGAGAGAAGTGGGAAATCTGTGTTGGAGATCCCCAAGCAAGGATAAAGTGCTGATGGATTTGCCCTGCACGGATGAAGTCTAGCTCAGAATTTGAGAACCCCCCACCCAACCTTTCCCAGTTGTATATGGGAAGAGGTAAAACAGGTCTGTGAGTCTACTAGAAGTCCTGAAACACAGAGACAACCCACTGCTTTGATAGGAAGAGGAAGGAGTGTGGTGGTCACTGTTTAAGATGAGTGTAGACAAAGAGACTTAGATGAGTGTAGACAAAGAGACTTAAGTGATAAACTCTAAATATCTGCAGGGCTAGCCACAATGTGTAAAAAGAAGAGGGAGAGAGATAAAGAGACAGAGAGAAAGAGAGGAAACAGGCCTACCTGCTATTGAGGCAGCCTGGGGGGTGGGTGGAAGGGAATGGGGTACACTGGTGGTGGAAATGGGGCACTGGTGGAGGGATATGGGTGCTGGAATACTGTATTACCAAAAACCAATAATGAACACCTTTGTAATTGCATGTCTCACGGTGGTATAATAAAATTTTTTTTTAAAAAATTAAAAAAATCCATGCTTAAAAAATAAATAAAAAGTCTTGAATCTTAAAAAAAAGGTGAGTGTAGAGGTGCACCCCTATTTAGGGTCACTTGCACCTCTTCCCTTCCTTTGCTCTATGGGGTTCTGAAGAAGCTCATATTCTCTGTTTCTCTCAGATATTCCCTAAATAAAAGCCATTTTGGTTCATAAAAGAGATCGGGTTAAAAACAGGTTAACCAAAAATCTGGGATCTCTATGCTTGTATTGAAGCAAAAATTTTGCCACTTATTCTTTTGAAATCCTTGAGCAAAGTACCTAATTTATGTCCTTGTTTTCTCTGGTTTATTGTCCACAAAACAAGAAAAGCAAAATATTTTTCTTATAATGGTTTTGTAAAGAGTAAATAAAATTATTCATAGGGACCATGCATCACAGTCTTTGAGACTAACTGAATGAAGGATCCGTTAACACATCCCTAGAAGAGATGGCCCAGGTGGACAGGGGTGTGGAGGAATGGTGGAGGAAGAAACCAGCTTTCCACGTGCCCTGTTCCTGTCAAAGACCTCTGAAACATCCAGATTGATTCTGATTCCTGGGCTGACCCCCTGTTCTCCACCAGGGGGCACTCAGCTGCCATGCTAGGTGAGCCACCCCTTTAAGGCCTGAGTCTGACTTTCAGTCATAACAGGTGACGTTACGCTAAGGTTTAGGAGACATGTGCTGAGGGTTAGGGTGGGAAGGTTTGAAATGAGGCCTAGGCTGCTAACCTCTGAGTCAAGGTTCTTGGGTCCTGCCTAGACCTGAGCTCTTCACTGCTCAAGTTTCATCTTCACTGTCTCTGTTTCATCTTCCCAGCAGGTGACTTTCACGTCCACAGACAAGACCAGAAATGAAGGAAGATTGTCCACCCAGTTCTCAGGTGCCCATCAGTGACAGCAAGTTCATTCTGAAGTAAGCCTTTGAGTTTGGGTGGCTTCATACCAGCCATGTTCTGTCGCCACTTCCCTCTGGATCCTTTAGCTGGATCCTGGGCTGTTTTCCTTCGCCATGAAGGTGTATTTGATAGGCTGAGGCTAATGGTAGAGGCACTTATTTTGTTGTTGCTTCACCAGGCAGTTCTTGGGGCTACGCAGAGATTCAACCCCGGACTACACACACAGAGGCCTGTGCTCAGTAGCTTGAGCCACTTCCCCATTCAAGACACAATTTTTTAAGTCTTACAGCTCTCTTTTGGATATGGTTTTGCCCTCCACCTTGGATTTACAAAAATAGGAAAACATTGCGATACTTGTTCAGATTCCTTTGAGCATTAATTTATTTAAACACCAAACTGTACTCTTCATTGCATCAAGAAGTTTAAGGAAATATAAAATTTGAGAAAACTTATTTTAAAAGTATATTTAGGACATTGGTTTTCCAGTGCAATAGACCTATTTTGTTAATTATAGTTCAGTTAAGATGCTTACAATTATGTTAATGTTGTGGTTTTGAGGTAAAGAGTCACTGTACCTAACAACCAAAGGGACCGAGAGCCTCTGCCACTGTCCTTATGTCCCTTCTAAGCCACCTCTTCATTTCTCTTCCCCCATTGTCTGGTGATCTCAATTTTATAATCCAAGCCCAAGAGTTTGCATAACATTGGTCTTTAATTTAATTGTTGTTTCTTTCATTTTATTTCATTCTAAAGAATTCATTAGTAATCTTTTCTAAATCCATTCCCACATTAAAAAGAAATAACATTTCAAATTTCATCTTAATTTTTGAGCCCTACTGCAAATATTTTCTGAATCTGGGGAAGCTCCCTTCTACCACCTGAAGACAGGCCGACCCCTCGAAATGGTCTAGCTTTGACTAAACACCTGCTACCTGGGGTCCCCAGACAGAAACCCTAAGGAGACAAAGGGGTTCCCTTGCATCACTTCACAAGACTGCTCATCATATCACTTGCCTTATTTCTGTTGTCTCAGAGCAATTCCACAATACTAAATAGAATGGGAAAATTATAATAATCACAACCTGATTAATTTACGTAAAATCTCCCAATAATATAAATGGCAATATTTCACAGGCATGCGGGCCCTGTGACCAGGCAGCAACAGATCCTGCTGTGTTAAGTAAATGCCCTATCAGTTACCATCATTCCCACGCCACACTTGGGGAACATATGTGAGTGCAGGGACATGGCTCAGCCCCAGAGGGGTTGCTGGGGTAAGGAGAAAGGTGATGCCCGGGAAGTTTCTAGAGCAGCGCTGTCTAGAAGAGAGGTCACCAGCCAGGTGTGACTAACCCGCCATGACCTGTGACTGGAGAGGAACAGCTACTCTGAAGACCCTCCTACTGACAAGCTTTTCTTACCCCTAAAATAATGAGAAAGACCTCCTAATAATCTCTACATTAAATGTATGTTGACAGGATCATATTTTAAATCTACTGAGTTACTCCATCTAGATATACTAGATGTATCACTGTCTTCCTGTTCATCATCGATTTGCTTCGAGCGGGTACCAGTAACATCTCCATATGACCTGTCTCATGCAAATAGAGCCCAAGGGCACCTGCTTGCTCCAGGAACATAAAGAGCCTCAAACCATTCCATCAGGTCATGGGAATGAGGTCTATAATTGTTACTGGTATCTGGCATATCAAATACAACACGGGTAGCTTGCCAAGCTCTGCCGTGCAGGTAACAATACTCTTGTAGTCATCTCAAAATCCAGCATTTATTGATGAACCGCGCAGCTGCTTGTGGTAGCATGAGCCGGGCTGTAATAGGCTGCTCTGCTGGGTGGAGTTCTGATGAGGGGCAAGTCCGGATGTGGAAAATGGAGGTCCTCATGGAGTGGGCGGTCATCTGGCTTATTGTGAGGCTCTGCTGGGGTGGTGGGCCAGAGCTAGAACCTGCCATCCCTCCCAGGCGCCTCATGAGCGGCTGGGCACAGTGAGAGCCAGTAGCAGCTCTGCCCCATGTCTGTCTCTGGATCATACTAGATGACATATTTTTTAAATATGCTTCTACAGTGACTTTCTCCTATTTGATTATTTTTGTTACATGACAACTAGATTTGGAACTGCCATGTGCCTGTCACTTCCCACCTACTGGACTGCACTGCTCTGCAGAGCTCAGCTCAGATGTAGGAAACAGTCCTCAACTCTCTCTGCCACACTCAGCCAATGCACAAACCCTGACTTTCCCTTTATTTGAGACTGAGACCCTGGGTCCTTCAGGTTCTTACTGCGCCCACTGTCATCTTCACCTCTTATCTGGAAAGTCAGGATGAGGAAAAGGCCAAACACTCCTCAGGGTACCCTTGCAACAGTCACCCTAGGTCATTATGGAAAGGAATGAGAAGATATTTAAATGTCAATATATCCCAAGCTGGGGATTTATTCAGAGGAAGTGACCCTTAAGTAAAGTGTAGGGAGATTGTTTGAAAGTTTTATTGTAATAGTGAAAGTATGCAAACACTCTCTGTGTACAGTTTTGTGAAAGTTGAGTGCCATTTTGAGTTTCACTTCCTTTTTGGGTCCCACCCTTACCCCTTCCAGGAAGGCTGATAAGAGAAACCATCTAGATGACCAATGGGGTACATCTCGGTGGCCCAGTCAAGTCTCTCAACAGATCATTGTGTCCCTTTCTTGATGTGTACTAACAGGTCCACTTGATAAGTGCAGCTGAGTCCACAGAGAGCAGATGCCTTGTCCACTGCCCCACCGCACTCCAAGAGAGTGTGTGTGTATGTGTGTGTGTGTTTACCTTTTTAGGTCAGAGCTCTTAAGCCTGCTGAAAACATACAACTGCTACCATGAAGGCAGAAGCTTCCAACTGAGACACCGAGAGGTGAGACCAGTTCTATTGTTAATTTTTCAGAGGGTCACCATGGATCCAGGCTTCCTGAGAACCATCCTGATTTGGAACTGCTACTCAAGGATCACTGGCTATCCCCTTTGCTCTCAGAAGTACCCCATTAGACAGCAGATTACATGGTTACTTGGTTACGCATTGCCTAGCCACGTGCCAGGTTACCAGCAGCAGCGGATCTCTGCTCTGTGGTTCCTAAGTCATATAAAAGGAAGGGAATCCCTGGGAAATTTCAGCACCAGTGGAAAAGACCTGGTGGGTCTTCTCCTTCCACCTGGGACTTTTGTCTCAGAGTCTTGCTGAGCACGACTGTTTGAACTCTGAGATTACACTGTCCATCCTTCCTCTGCACATCTCACCACACAGATAAGGATCACAGCACAGGGTTCTGGCATCCCCGAGTTTGTGGGTGCCTAGAGGGAGGGAAAACAGCTTGTGCTTGCCAATCAAAATAAACGTCAGAGGAAAGACTGTGGAGGAGAGTTCACAGGCCAGAGAGGTCTGACTCTGAGAGTCAGGAGGGGTATGTGGAGACACAGGAAAGCTGGAAAGACACAGCAAAGACACAGGAAAGCTGACCCCTGGGCTGGTTGCTGCCCATCAGCTCACACCCATTGCCACTGTGCCAGAGTGTGGGCCTGGTCAAGCCAGAGCTTTTCTGATTTTTCAAAGGAAAATAGATAAGTGCCCTTTATTCAGTTACTTGGGGGCAGTGGGTGTGGAGGTGGGTAAAGAAAACTTGTCCAGCGGTCAGACACAACCCAAGCAGCCATTCACCAGGCAGATGAAGTGGAAACTTGGTCTGAGCCTCTGAACCTAAAGCCTCTGAACCTTTCACCTGGGAGCTTTGCTTGTGGGTTGGGCCCGCCAGATGCTAATTCCATTTATTTTAAAGTCAATTGCAGAGTATAACCCCAGTAAGGTTTTACTTGGGGGACTCTCCAAGACTGAGATTGGAATGGCTCCTGCCTATCTCTAGCCCGGCAGGGGCTGACCCAGGTTCCCTGCCTCCTAGCACCCCCTTCCGCTGGGAGGGGGAGATGCACAGATTCAGCACTGATGAGCCCACAAACACCAAACCTAGGCGGAAGCCTCTGAACTAAACCTTCCACTCGTTAGTAGTCCAGAACCACAGTCCTTTTAGAGTTCAAGTTAGGAAGCTAAACCCCAAATGTTCTTGGTGGCTGGAGGTCATAAGTCTGTGTCAGGGAGAAGCGTTTCTAGTCCTCATCTGCCTGAGATGTCGGCAGCCAGCTCAGGCTTGTCACCGGTGGAGGAAGGCCCTTCTCCACACAGAAGGGAAGTTACTGGCTCAGACAGCGCTGAAGTGACACAAGCATGATTCTCCTTCTCCTTTTCCCTCTGCACAGTTTTGGAGCCATCCCTAGCATCTTGTTCCCCTACCGTGTCCCAGGCCTGGGCGTTCATGCTCTCTCCTCTGCAGAGGCCTCTCTGATACCAACTTACCCTGACCTCACCCCTTTCTGTTGACAGCAGGATTTTAATCCTCCTTTCAGTTATAAGGTTTCATTTTCTCTTATCTGACTTGAGTTGGGGCTAAATGACCTCCAAGACAGACACAGTATAGCCTTGTGCATAGTGTTGGTTGGGTAACCAACAAGTGCAAGCAAAGGGCATGTAGGGAGGAGTTCTGACCACTGTGCTGATATTTTGATTCTTGGGATCAAGTGAGACATCTGGTTTCTGGTTGTAGCCTATAGTAGAGTACATGCATAAGATTATTCTTCACTCCACTTCACACCATTCAGGGATTGGTCTAAGACCTGTGTGATAGACTGTAGGCCAGAAGCTTCTATGTCATCTAGGAGCTGGTTAGAAAGGTAGATTCCAATCCCCCTACTTGCCTGCCACAGGCTTGCTCACAAACTCTTCCTCCTCAGGTCAGTGTTAGCCTTTTAACAGGCCTCCAGGAGATTCTGATGATGGCAAACAGCTAGTCTTAGTTTAGTCTTGGAAGAGTTTGGGATTTCCCAAGCCAGTTCAAGCAATCAGTATAGCTATATGGGGAATAAGACTGGGAAGCCCCCAAACACAGCCCCCTTTGTGTGTGATGGAGAAGTGGAGGCCACATGGAGAAGTGGGGACCCCACAAAGGAGAAGAGATGATCTAGAAAACCCTAGTAGTATGAAATGGTAAATAGCAAAGACCTTTATGCCCTTATTCTAAAGAAGCTCTGAGGATTTGACTTTATCTCCTCTGATCCGGAAAGTACCTTTCAGGGGCTGGAGCAATAGTACAGCGGGTAATTGACTTGCACTCAACCAACCCAGGTCCAATCTCCAGTATCCCATTTGGTTTGCCGAGCACTGCCAGGAGTGATTTCTGAGTCCAGAGCTAAGAATAACCCCTGAGCATTGCCAGGTGTGCCACCCCCAAAAAAAAAGAATGTACTTTTCATGAAGTATCAGCAGATTTTAGCAGTCAAGGAAGATCAGCCCGGGGAATGTGTCTATTTGGGGGTTGCTCACCACCATGAAGGCAGTCTTCAGAGAGCATGGATTTGAAGGTTGAGCCTTGTGGCAGGTTCCTATGCCACTATGTCCCTCCGTGATCTACCCACTGCCCAATAACTTAGTGCTATGGTTGATTGCTAGGCAGGGCAGGAACCTCCTATAGTTCCAGCCTTTTTCTGAAGGACTATCCTAGACTTGCCCTTCCTTGGGCACTTGGGATCCTGAAGACAGGACAGAAAGAAGGAACTGGCACGACCCCAACACCTCCCATGCCCAACTACTTGCCTGTTTTATTTATTATAGTGCCAGAGCTTTGCGACCTAGGAGTTACCATTTTCCAGACAAAGAGATGCAGGCATTGAGTGTGTCTCTCATGGAAGATGATGCTGCAGTGAGTGAAAGATGCTACATGGGTCTGTGGCCTTGACTCATAATATGTTTCTAACACTAGCATTGCCAGCATTGAACTTGGGAGCTAGAGAGGGCTTGTTGAGTGTCACCTAACAGGTGTCAGGGACACAGGGAGCTGTGTGTCAGTCTTACCCCCAAGCACACATGCCTTCAGTGTGAGGATAGATTGAGATGCTTGCCCCTCACCCCCCCACACCCATGCGGAAGAGCATCCCACACCATGTTACCTCTGGATCTCCTCCAGAGTAGCTGTGTCTGCTATCGTGTGGGGACACTTTCTCCTTCATTCTCTCATCTGGGTCCCTAAAACTTAGAGAGATGAAGAGCTGTCACTGGACCATGGCCCAGGACAAGTATCTCTGACCTTCTTCCAGCTTCCAAGGGCTAAACCAAGGAATCCCTTGGGGCTGGAGCAATTGTCCAGCGGGTAGGGCATTTGCCTTGCACACGGCTGACTTGTGTCAGCCCGGGTTCGATCCCCGGCATCCCATATGGTCCCCAAGCACCACCAGGAGTAATTCCTGAGTGCAGAGCCAGGAGAAACCCCTGAGCATTGCCGAGTGTGACCCAAAAAAGCAAAAAAAAAAAAAAAAAAAAAAAAAAAGGAATCCTTCACTCAGGAGACCAAGACGCTAGTTGATTTTATAGTGAACATTACCTTCGGCTTGTATCCCAATGAAAAATGTGAGCAGTTGGGAGCAATCTGTCTGTTAAAGCTAGCAATGCAATTAACCAGGTTTGTTGGTCATCTGGCTATACCAGGTGGTGAATAAAATACTGCTGACAAACGGTGAGAACAAGTGAGGCGGTAGAGCCTTCTTGTCCTCTCCTGTCCCCACATGTGGAGCACCTCTAAAGGCTCACCTCCCCCTGCTGGTGCTCCATGGGCTGGAGCTCCCCTCATGACTCTGCACTCACTCCACCTGGGTCTCCTTTCTCAGTCCCAGGCCCGCGGTGCTCAGGGTCTCTGTGATTGTCCAGAGGCAGAAAGGCAGGGCTCCCCACTTAACCATAATCTCTCTTCCTGTAGGCAGGAGTGAAGGGCAGCTAGTTGACAGAACTCTGGCTCCTGGGGGATGCTGGTCTGGTCCATGGACATCCTGAAGTGCCCAAACTTTCTGGATGAAATGTTGTATCCCCCGACTGGCAGTGAACGAGAGTGTGTGGTAGGGTCCCCACCATGAAGGCTTCCCACTATGAGTCCTGGTTTGCCAGAGCCTGGGGCTCTATCAGAAGGCCCTGCCTCAGCCCTTTCTTCCGTTACTTGGGGCAGTGGGTGTGGAGGTGGGATTACTTTCAGAGTGCTGTTTGCTTCTCTCATATTGGGCAACAATAGCAGAAAAGCCAGGGTTCTCCTCATTCTTGTCTGACCTACTACAATGCACTATTGGTTTCTGTGCTTAGGGGTATTAGGCAACGTGCTATTTGTCTCCCTCTCCCTCTAACTCTAGTTTTGCTGCCCTGAGCATGGACCCAGAGCAGCAGCCAGGAACCCACTTGGTAGTTGCTTTTTCCCACCTCCTAAGGTTCTTCTGGATAAAGCTGCCTGCGTGTCTCAGCCAAGGGCGCAGCCTGCGAGTTGAGCTGATCACACACATGGCTAGTTATAATAGATGCAAAAGCTTGTGTTGGTGCTTATAACTCCATCTCTGAGATTATCTGTTCAGTTTTTCCCAGCCTTTGTGGGGGAGGGATGGGGCGCAGTACTCATTTCAAATATCAGCAAACGGTAAAAATGGCTCTTCTGGAAACTTTTATATGCATAGTTCAGCGTTCTCTCTCCCCACAAAATATACATAAAAGAGAATAGATAAACATTTTTAGCAGGGCCGGAGCGATAGCTCAGTGGGTAGGGCATTTGCCTTGCATGCAGCCGACCTGCGTTCGATCCCCGGCATCCCATATGGTCCCCCATGCATCACCAGGAGTAATTCCTGAGTGCAGACTAGGAGTAACCCCTGAGCATTGCCGAGTGTGACACAAAAAGCAAAAAAAAAAATTTCAGCAGATAAAGTAATTAAGCTACGCCACCACAAATTAAGAGAGGAGAGAGAGAAAGAGAGAGAGAGAGAGAGAGAGAGAGAGATTCCACAGAGTAAGGAGATAGAAACAGGCAGGCCAAGTGACCCTCTTGCAGCCCCAAATCCATCCTCCTCCCAGTCCCCACTGCCCTGCTCAGGGTCAGCCCGTGCCAGGGAACAGGGGTGACAACTCCCCAGGCTTCATTTCTCCGGCCGCAGCTGCTCTCTGAGGACAGTCCTCTGATTCCTCTGGAGTGCCCTGGCTGGTCGAGTCCATGTAGTGTCCTGGGAACAGAGTGACAGGATAGGACTCTGCCCGTGGTCCCATAGCTGACAGGTCACCAGGTGGAAAGAGGCTGGGACAGGGGGTGACCACCCTACCTAGACTTTAAGCCCCTTCAGGCCCTGCTAGAATAAGTTTTCTCTTGTCCCTCAGCATCAGAAAATGCTCCCAATGATACCAGCACAGGACCTTCGAGTTGCAGCACTGAAGTAACCCGCAGTGTCCCAACACGCAGCAGAGGCATCTGCTAAGCCCTTATGCTTTCTCTGGACCTCAAGGAACAGGAGCTCTGGGGTAGGAGCCGGGAGGCTGATAGCGGAGTGTATCCACACTCTCAAACTGCTGAGACCTGAGGCTTCCGTTCTCCCCCCCCGCCCTGGCTCCCAGCCTTGTCTCTGCCCCCCAGAGCCACCATATACAGTGATTTCATGGACACATTTGCAACATGTGACCTGCGATGTGGAGGATGGGGGAATGTGGGGGAGCCCATTTATGTGTAAGACAGACTCAGTAGCTGGTCCTGTTGATTATCCCCACCCCCTGAGAACTCTGAGAGTCAGAGACATTCGATGCCCAGCCCAACGGATGGCCAGTGCTCCTGAGAGCATACCCCAGCAGAAGCCAGGCCATGGCCTCTGTTCAGCTTGTGCAAGTGGCAGCCCTTGAGCAAAGGATTTCCTCTCAGAAACCTGCAGGGCCATTGGGAAGGAGGAAAAAAACCAACACACCCATGTGCTCTTTATAGGATCTTTATTGGGGCAGGGTCAGAGTTCATGGATCACTGGGAGGCGCAGATACAGAGTCCTGAGGATACTGCTGGGCTGAGAGCTGCGCAGAGTGGCCAGATCCCGGCCAGCGTGCCTGGAAGCGCGGGTTTCCCGGTGGCCATCCCTCGATGCTCTGGCCAGAGAATTCTCGGGTGCCCTGGCCTCATAGAGCCTCCCTCGGGGGCTTCCCCGCGCCTTGCCACTGTCCATCTGTCTGCGCAGACCGCAGGGGGTCAGCAGGGGGCGCAGTCCTCCTCGGCAGCTCCCCTCCTACTTGGTGGCTTTTCCTGGGACTCCCCAAAGAGCCAGTCCAGGGGGTCTGTAGTAGTGGCCCTGGGCGGTGCAGGCTGCTGGCCACTGAAGTGGGCAGTGATATCCCTGGAGGGACACTGTGGGGCAGCTTGTCTCGAATCTGCCAGCTGTCCGGAGGGTTCTGCAGGGTCGGTCCCTGGCCCCGGCCTCCTGCAGCACTGAGGTGGGCTGTGCCAGCTGACAGATGGACCGCACGTAGTCATCCAGGCTGGGGGAGGCAGGAGGTTCCAGCCCAGACCCTGCAGCAAGCGGCTCCTCTGAGGTCTCCCGAATGGTGGGCAGATGGGCCACAGAAAGCAGAAGCCGGGACCTCATTGCCACCCGCAGGAAGGAACAGTGCCCACTGGTGGGAAGAATACAGGAAATCAGTGTCTGCCCTGCCATCCTGCCACCCCTCCTTGTCCCTTCCCTCACCTGACGCTGCCCTTGGGAGCCATGTGCCTGAGAGTCATTTAAAATCATTCTCCAGCACAGGCTGTCTCCCAGCCTCTTCCTGCTAATATTGCGGCCCCTTCCATCCCCACCTCACACATGCATGCTCAAGAACCTGTACACATAAGAGAACCCAACCAGACTGGAACCAGAAAATCTAGGTTCAGAGCTAGGCTCTGCCAACTGCCTCAGGCTCACCTCTCCCAGCCTCTACTCACTCACACATTAAATGGGCTCACAATGCTCAGAGGTGTTCAGAGCAACACCTGGAAGGAAGCGTCATGCAGACCCCATTATGAATTCATGCAGACCCTATTATGAATACAAAGCCCTTTACAGCCAACATTCTCCCGTTTCTCTGCATTCATCGCCTCCCTGGCTCTAACCCACTGTGAGCCTGTTTAAGTCTCAGGCTGAGAACAGCCCTCAGGCATAAATAATTTTTGCATTTTATTCTAAAACACAAGTCAGTGGCTCACTTACCCGTGTCTGCTCTGCGGGGTTCTGGAAGTTGTAGGGAAGCTGGACGAGCAGGGGTTCTCTGGGACACCTCCAGTAAGCTCGGCAGAAAGAAGGCTGGAAGCGCGGAGGTTGGAGCGCTGAGGGCAGTGTGCCGCGGCTCTCTGGCCTGAGCTGTGTGGCAAGCCACGAGGCCTGGCAGCTGCTTTTATATCCTTCCACCAGCCATCCGTTATTGTCACAAGGGCCCAAAATAGCAGTGCTCAGGAAGGATCTCAGAGGAAAACAGCTTGGTGGGCGGGGCCTGGCCCAGCTGCCAGGCAGGAGTGTTTGCTCCCCCAGCTCTGGGAATGTTTACACTGTGTGAGGGGAGGGGCACACATAGCTCCCTCACCACCTCAGGTCACTCACCCTGAGAGACAGGAGTGCCACGGTGTTCCCATGGGCAGCCCTAGGGATCTGCCACCACCAGGAAGCACTTCCCACTGCACATGACAACAATGCCTTGCCATCTAGGGACAGTCTGTTCTGATGCTCCTTATGGCAGAATCCAGGGCCTGTTTCTATGAAGCTCCTTGCCAGGTTTGGCAGTACAAGCCAGGAACATCCAGGAGAGGGGCGTTAAGCTGGGAGGGGGTGTTCATGATTAGAGATGGCCACTGGGACCTAGGGCAGCCCACAGGGTCCCGGTCGCTTTCCCGTCTACTGTGCATGAGGATGTGTTTGTTCACTCGTTGGCCAGGTGCTAATCAGAGTTCCTGTGTACCAATGACGACCCTTAGCACAGAGAGCTCAGCAGTGAACAGCCATTGTCCCTGAAGTTTGTTTCCTAGTGACGGAGACAGCCATGAATGAGGTGCTAGAAACAGCCCAGCAGCCACTGGCACAGACAGGGTGGGCTCCTGGGTTTCCCTAAGATGGGCGCTGAGTCAAGGCCTGAGAAAACAGGATTGTGCATTCTCACTGGAGAGGGCAGAAGGCACAGAGCCCCTTAGAGGGGCTGGGTATGCTAAGGGCACCATGTAGGCTCCATGCCTAGCCCATAGGCGGAAGTGGACCTTGGCATGGACTCTGGGGTTCCCTCCCAGAGAATGGAGGACAGGGCAGGGGTCCAGCAAAAGTACAACTGGACAGGGGCTAAGCAAGGGTGCAGCTGGCGCCCATTTTGAAGGTCTGACGTAGCCACTTTACACCCAGTGGCTAAAGAGACAAGTAATGGAACACCTGGGTAGCATTGAGAAGCCACTGCCAGTGCCCAGAGGGGACTGTGCCACAAGAGGCAGCTGAGAATGAGTTGGCGACCCGGGAGAGGGCTCAGTACAGAACCAGCACCACATAGTCTCTGACAAGGCATCGTGTCATTCATTTGTGCAACCACAGCCTCGCCTGGAACATGCCTGTCTTGTGCCTACAGCCAGGGATGTCTGAGAGCTGACTGTTGGGAAAACTCCAGACTCCCCACAGGCAGAGGGGCTGGAGGCCTTAATCTCTTCATTCTCAAACAGTATTCCTCATGGAACTAAAGAAAGGGCAGTAGGGTGTCTGATCCTGATGGGCAGTATTTAAGCTGGGCATGGCACTCACTCACTTGAGAGCTCCTCTGTAGATGCTTCTATTGGAACTGCTCCAGCTCGCCTCGAATTTGTTAGCAGTTAACATGTTAGTAGTGGGCTGGCCTGAAGAGGACTGACTGGACAGAGGCTTAGCAGTTCCCACCCCTGCCCAGAGTCCTCGTCTCAGCCCCAGGGCAGTCCCTGCACTACAATGTTCCTGCACTACAATGTCCCACCTGAGCCCTCGCATAGTGGGTGTCATTGAAGACTCAGCAGTGGGTCTCCAGGAGTATGTGCCAAGGCAGTCCAGCATGGCCAGTGCTCTCTCCATCAGTATTAGAGCATCTGAGCATTAGAGGCCAAACCCAACCCCATATTATGTTTTCCTACTGTCCTCCTAGGCCCTTGAAGGCCAGTGGATCAATCTAGCTTTTCCTTGATGGAGAAGGCTTGTTCCACTTCTGAGCTCGGGTGACATCAGTGGT
Organism: Cryptotis parvus; assembly: GCA_021461705.1. NCBI lineage: Eukaryota > Metazoa > Chordata > Mammalia > Eulipotyphla > Soricidae > Cryptotis > Cryptotis parvus. The sequence goes on along the minus strand of JAJIBD010023221.1, from coordinate 91,920 downwards.
TATCAAAAATAGATCTGTTGTTTTTAATTTATTTTAAAGCAAATAGTGAAAGGTCGTTTCAGAAATCTGTGTTTAATTTTGACAACCTTGAACAGAGAATAACTTTGATGTGTTGGGTTTTTTTTTCTCTGAAGACTGAAGGTCATTTTAAACAATCACTAACTGACCCTGCAATCAATACTACTGGGCACCCATGTAAGGAAACATTATTATAGATAAAAGAAATTTCCTACAAGTTTTTCTATGTTTGCAGGTGTTTGGCTGCTGAGGATAAAAAACAGCGTGTACACCTAAAATGTTGCTGGAGACAGCAGTGGGAGACTGGTGTTTTTAGGTCACTGTTTCATGTCAGGGACTGGTATCAAGGCAGAGTAGGTAAATACCTGTGGAAAATGGTGGTGCTGGAAAAGGCTGAAGCTGGGAAGTTTTTTGGAAGGTGTTTTGAGGATGCAGAGTAGCAGGATGCAAGTGACAGCTGAGTGATCAGAGAGCCAAGCAGTGGCTGTTGCACTACACTGTTGCCCAGAGCTTCTGCATCTTGCCTGGTGTTACCTCCTGCAGGCCACTTTATAGATATAGGGGCAAGAAAACAGTTTGAATCCGTGACTCTATGTGGCAGTATACCTTACCATGTATTCTATGTTCACTTGTATTACTTGTATCACTTGTTTTTCTGTTGTTCATCGATTTGCTCGAGCGGGCACCAGTAACATCTCCATATGTCCTGTCACATGCTAGTGCAGCCCAAGGGCATCTGCTTGCTCCAGGAACACAAAGAGCCTCAAGCCATTCCTTTAGGTCATAGGAATGAGGTCTATAATTGTTACTGGTTTTTGGCATATCAGATACGACATGGGTAGCTTGCCTAGTCTATGTTAGCTGGTATATTTTCTCTCATGCTACCATAATCATCATGGGACTAGATAGATTTTTTTTTCTTTTTGGGTCACACCTGGCAATGCTCAGGGGCTACTCCTGGCTCTACACTCAGGAATTACTCCTGGTGGTGCTCAGGGGACCATATGGGATGCCAGGATTAAACCCTGATGGGTCGCATGCAAGGCAAATGCCCTACCCGCTGTGCTATGGCTCTGGCCCCAAGGGACTAGGTAGTTCTTACCAGTATATTTACCTGGCCACGTTGGATCTCTAAGTAATTAGATCAGAGAGAAGTGCTGTTTGCCTCCAAGCAAACAAGCATGGCTCTCTAATAAGTCTAAAGGCTAATATACAAAATGACTATGAAGTAAAGATGAGAATCTTGTGAAGGCTTGGAGAAATATATACCCGGCTGTAGAATACCCATTGGTACAGATGCATGCCTTTGTAGTCTGAGATACAGTTCATCTCAGATGCCCATCCCCATCTACCAAGGACCTGCAGGCTTGGCTGGGCAATATTAACAGTCCAATGGGGCTAGGTGAGGTCCTGGGGAAAGTTACCTGAGGGGATTCACCTAACTGCTTTCCACTGATGTGGGCAGTCTGGACTGAAAAGTTATAAAAGCTGTAGCCTTTTCCCCTTTTTGCCTTTTTGTCTTTTGTCTCTGCTCTCCTCCTCTCTGTTCTCTTCCCTGTTGGGCCTTAGCATGTGGTAGTGGCCATCTTGGCTTAGAACTCTAAACCTACACATGGCGGGGCCCAGCTAGAAACCTAAAGTCTGGGGTTTTCCTATTACTGGATTGTATACCAGAACAAATGTGAGTAAAGCCTTCAGAAACTTTGCTGGATTCTCCCATCTTTCTCCATCCACTGGCAGCTGATTCCTTGGGAAAGAAGGGCATCCCCAGACTCTGCTCTCGGATTTTGTTTGGGGTGCCCAATGTGCCCTGACAGTGGGCACAGAGAGAGAGAGAGAGAGAGAGAGAGAGAGAGAGAGAGAAAAGCCTGACAAAATCAGAGATGAAATCAGGCAGGACCTGAAGAGAGCCAGCGGCAGAGGCCTAGGGGTAACTCATGGAGGACTTTGTTGATGAGGTCCTAAAGGTTTGACAGCAAGAAAAGTAGCTGTACCATGCCCCTGAAGACTCAGAACTGGAGACAATATGGGATCTGTTGTTGCTATCTGACTTGTGTATGCACCAGTGGTAGTGGCAGTAATATTCCAGGTAGTTAGAAAAGCAAGACAAGCCCTTATGAGGAAAAAACCAGTTGGAAACCCAGAGTTGGGGTCCGCCTGCTCATGGGACCTGTGTGTTGTTAAGGGTGAGACTGCCCAGCCCTGAGCAGAAACTCTCTCACTAAAGAGGTGGGAAATCCAGCACCATTAGGTCATCAGCGGCAGGACCTGGTGATGGGGTGCGGGTGGGGGGGGCTCCCTTTCTAAGGAGCGAGGGAAAGAGGAGTTTTTGCTTTGTTCTGGTGTGTCAGCCCAGCCACACTTCCCCTAATCAGCATTTCCTCTCCTCTGTGTGGACGTGCCTGCTGGACAGTAGCAGGCTTCCTGTGTGCCACCCAATCGGCCACTCTGTGCCCTTGGGCAGGTGTGAGTGGGCTGAGCATGGAAGGGCACACGTCAGGCTTCCTGGGGTCACAAGCTGAGCAGGATTCCCCCAAAAGGAAGACAGGATGCCAGGGAAGAAAGTGTCCATGCAGGTGTGAGAGTCTGGGGTCCCACAGACAAGGGACTGAATCCTGCAGGGGCTCCGAGGAGGTGGGCGGTGATCCCTGGGGGCAGCTGGTCTGGCAAAAAGGCTTGTAATTGTGGGTCTTTACAGGAAGAAGGGGCTCTGATCATTGAGGGTCTCCTCAACATCTCCTGGGGACTGAGGCGACCCATCCGGCTCCAGATACAGGATGACAAGGAGCGCGTGCACGTGTCTTCAGCCTCCTGGATGCCTGGGCTGCCCAACTGCCCTGGGTGAGCGCTGGGGGCCTCTAACTCCCATTCAACCCAGTAACCAGTTGATTATTTGAGCGGTGGTGTGAGAGGTGTGGGAGAGATGGCGGTGCTCAACCTCAGGGAGAAGGCCCAGCTCCCATGAGAGGCTTGAGCATGAAGCCTAACCCAGCCTTATCCCATCCCCCGTGATGGCCTCAGTCCATGGAAGCAGCCTCACCCCAGAGCGGAATTTCTAGACAATGACGTTGTCACCTCTCGCCTGGAGAAAGTGTGTGTTCCTAGTCTGTCTTAAAAATGGACATAAATTGAGGTCGGGGTGCCCGGCGCTGTTGGGACCCTGGCGGGAGTAACACTGTGGTAGAGTTTATACTTCATATGTAGCAGGTTCTGGGTCTGAGCCCCAGTACTGAAAAAGCATAAATAAATTAAAGGAGGTACATATAGAGGTATGATGCCTCTATACTGGACATCCTGTTGCCATGGTTTCATTTAAATATCTGAAGTTTGACAGCTCTTTATCAAAATTTAACATCAGGTTCATTTTAAGAGCAGAAGAATGGTTTGATCAGGGTAAAGTGATTGTCTTGCCTGTCCTGTGTTTCATTTGTCTTCTACCCTCCACCATCTACTCAAAGAGCAGTTAACTCCGAATTTTGTTTGCCTCTGCACATAATTCTCCTAATAAACTCAAAACATCATATATTGGGGGAAGTTGCTGCCTTGAGGCCAGCTGGTTGTCCTTGGATGTCCCTGTTTGCTCCATTAATTTTTAATTAATATTTTATTATACCACTGTGAGATATACAATTACAAAGTTATTCATGTTTGGGGGTTTCGGTCACACAGTGTTCCAGCACCCATCCCTCCACCAGTGCCCATTTCCCACTACCAATGTCCCCGATTCCCTCCCAGCTCCCCTAACCTGTCTCTATGGCAGGTTCTTTATCTCTTCTCTCTCTCTCTTTCTCTCTTACTTCTCTTACATATTGTGGATTGTAATACATACACTTAGAAGTTATCATGTGTCGAAAGGACTAATGCTTCATTAAATTTGAGCATCATAGACTTAAAGCAAAAATTGCAGATGAGCTCAGCAGAGGGGCTGCAGGTGGCTGAGTCTCTAGTCCCAAGGTGAAAGGCCCTAGGAGCAGTCACACACATTCAGCCCTCTATGAGTCTCTGTGGGAGCTTGGCTCTGCTTTCCTCACTCCTTCACTGCAGACTAGGCTCGATAATCCCTCTCCAGACCTGTTTTGACTTGGGGTCTGCTCTGTCCAGAGACCTTTAGAGGTTGTCAATGCTGACTCTGTTGAGGGAGACCCCTTGGCGCACATGGCCACAGATGCATGCCTACTTCAGCCTGACACCAGGAACAGTGTTTGTGTGATCCTGCACCTAAGTTCAGGACAAAGGTCTGTGAGACACTCTTCCCCTCCCAGCAGACTGGACTATGCTACCATTTGTTTTCTTTTAATATTTGCTTTGATTCTCCTTGTGCAATCCAGGCTCCTACTATTACATCCTGTTCCTTATACATCACCTGTCCACAGAAGCAGTGTGAGTACTTTTCCGTGCCAGCCTGCAGCCCTTGGAGCCCCTTTGATTATGTCATTACAGAAAAGAGCCTCCTCTTCAGGACGGCAGCATCACTGCCCGGGAGCCAAGCACTCAGCCTGATCATAGAGTAGAAGGTTCCAGAGAGAGCTCAGGTGAGTAGACAGCTCCAGCAGAAACCTGTCTCACTACATTAGGGACACAGAGATGGGACTCATCCTGTGAGCGCCATCTCTGAAGAAAAGCACGCAGGATCACCAAATGACTTCCATTGTTTTCATTAGCAACACATGCAAATACCTCCTGAATATGAGACCCTGAACAGGCCACCTAATGATGCCTCTATACTGGACAGCAGTGGAGGCGACAGTGCCCAGGAGGCCTTGCAAAGCACCTGCTCCTCCACCCGACACTATGAAACTCCTCCTTGTCTTTTTGTTCCCTGTCTTCACACTCAACCAATGCCAATGGTCTGCCATCCTAAAGTAAACATCAGAGAATAGGGGCTGGATTTACCAGAAACCTGCCCTGGGGACCCTGAAACAGAGCCCCAGAGGCATATATATGGCTTTATGTGATGTGGAGTTTAAGGCTACCCTTTCTCAGTCACCTTTCCTTCTGCAAACCCCAAACTAGATCCTACGGGGGGCCATCCTGGGAGCAGTGTTACTCTCCGCAGCCCAAATTGCTGAGCAGGATCAAGGGGAGTTTTCAGTCACTGTGACCTACCTGTGCCTGAATTTCTCATCCATTTCTTTATGCAGAGCCCCTGGAAGAGGACGAGGAGACTCCACAGTTGATGCGGACCAAGAGTGATGCAGGCTGTGTGATCCAGAGGAGACCCAGGTGCCGAGCACCCAGCGAGGCCCAGAGGATCCGGAGACATCGGTTTTCCATCAATGGGCACTTTTACAACCATAAGGTAACACCACGCCTGGTCTCTCCCCTCACCTGGAAGCTGAGCCTCCATGGCACTAGCTGCAAGTGTAGGAATGATTTGTTGGGTCTTTTGTAGACCAGTCCTCACAATACCCATGTAATAATTCACTTTCACCATGTTTCTGTGTGTGACTATCATCATCTCCATGTCCAGATGGAGAAACAGGCACAGGAGAAACAGGTCATAACCAAAATCAACCAAAATAATGTTCAATTCCTGGCCCAGAAGCCTGCATTAGTTCTCCACCAGACATCTCCTACCAATCCATTCCCATACATGTCATGTGGATTAGAGGCAAGAAAGGTTTTCTATGAGGTTTCTATCCCGGCTTAATCATCTCATGAAAACATTGTGTATCTTACCATCAGTCTTGGCAGGTGTTGAAGCCCACAAGGTTGAAGTGTGCCCAGTAGCATGGGCCTCTGTGTCCCGGAGAACATGTACTGCTCCCAATTCCCAGCACTTAGCCTTTTGTCCAAGTATGTATTGTACTGACCTCAGGAAAAGATCTCCTTCCCAGATGACATCAATTCATAAACAAATGAAACTGTAAAAGAAGAAGTTGGTTGTTACTATAAATGGCCTGAGTGGCAGTTAGGGTGAGGCTCTGGATGGAGTGTCCTCTAATGGGGCCACATCCTGAAGTGCTAGGAAATAGAAGCAGAAGTTTCCAGTTTAAGCAGCTGCCTATCTTGACAGGCAGTGACTCATGGTTTATGGAGGGGACTGAGCAATAGGAGATTTTAGGATCAGAACTGAAAAGCAGGAGCACAGGTGAGGCCAGCCAGAAGCCAATCAGGTTGCTCTCAGTGCACCTCAGACCATGGGATGAAAAATTCACTAAGGCAAGCGGAAAGGTCCTTACTTTAAAAAATATGTATCCTGGGGCCGGAGCGATAGCCAGCGGGTAGGGCCTTTGCCTTGCACGCGGTTGGCCCATGCCGGCCTGGGTTCGATCCCGGCATCCCATATGGTCCCCTGAGCACTGCCAGTAGTGATTCCTGAGTGCAGAGCCAGGAGTAACCCCTGAGCATCGCCGGGTGTGACCCAAAAAGCAAAAATAATAATAATAATAATAATAAAATAAATAAAAAAAAAATATGTATCAGGTTTGCAATAATGAATGGACAACAGTGTTTACTAAGTCCAGAAAACTCTAGCTTCCTGAAAGTGAAAGGGACAGGTCTGAGTTGAGATTAAGACTGGTTTAAATGTACCAAGGAAATCGGGATCTGATTTGTGTATTCTTGTTCCAACTGATGCTCATATTAGAATGCATATTGATAAGCTACTTTGGGGTTGTACAGTGTTTAAATAATATTTTCTGGATTAGTTTAGTTCTAGTTCTACATTCTTTAAAGTAAGAATCTCGCTCCATACTGGAGTTTGGGTTTTTCTTTTTTTTATATCACTTCCTTTAAGGGAGGCAGGTTTCCCTAAGAGGCACGGTACCCAGCACAAATCTTAATTCAGGCAGTACAAGTGTGAGTGGGATGTGGTGGTGTCTGAGCACTCTGTAGCAAGGAGCAGAAATGAACACTGGGTACTTTAAGTTCCACTATAACCACCCTGCCAAGAAGAGTCAAGAATTCCTCACCCAGCTAGTCTGACACTGGATACACCGTCTTACATCCAGGCTTTGCAGCGTTTCTTCCTAGAAGTAGATTTCCTTGTGGACTGGGAACCCATACTTCCAGGAAAGTCGTCTGTCATTCAGTACATGACCTAGTCTCTTAGGCATATTGGACAGTGGGTTTATATTTACTGGGTAAGCGGGACTTCTTCACTTTATATTTTGCACTACATCCATTCCAAATTTGGAATGGATATAGTCCTTTTAGAAGTCAGGTGCCAAAGGTTTTGAGTCACAAGAAACAATTAAAGAAAAACAGTTCCTAGAATTGACTTCCTGAAGTTGTTATTCAGTTCTTAGCACTTGTTACTTCACTCGGTTATTTTCCAAAACTGTACTCATGCAAAATAATTGGTGCATTATAACTCATGCTAATACTTTCCAGACAAGATAAAACTTAGTGCATGCTCCCACTGCTTTGCTCTGGCCTGTTGGGCTCACATATTTTCTACAGAGAAAACACTGTGATTAGATAGGGGACATCAACTGAAAACCTTTATTCCTAATTGCTGGTTGGTATTATCTTCAGAAAAGACTTCAGAAAGGAGAGACACTGACAGTGTCTTGTTCACAAGACCTATTTTCCCCATGATATATCCTGATTCTTCTATTTATTCCATATTCCTTAGGAACTGAAAACCTGATTCTAAGTTTCTGTCTAGCTCAGAGTTTCAACCCTGAGTTGTATGTCTCAAAAATGGAGAAGGCAGGCCCAGGTGTGAGTCCGACTCTGGAATTTGGTCAATAGCTGGGACATTGGACCAAATTCCTCATGTACCCCAAGTCACCATTATATTCTGGGAAACAAGTAGTTGGGATCATATAGGAGGAATGTGAAAATAAGAATTTAGTTCTGAAAGCAAGGAGGCTCTCACCTGGGATATGGAAGGAGGTCCTAGAGCAATGATGGTAAAGGACTGGATTTTTGGATCACTATCCATGGAGATATGGGACCCTGAAAAATGGTTTAACTTCCCAAACCTCTTTCTAAGAAAAGAGAAGTTGAGACAAGCACTTCACACAGATTTTTTGAATAATGAATAAAATATTATACATAAAGTGCTTAGCACTTACTACCTGGCTAGTGTTTACTTGAGACTTACTAAGTCTCAGGTCTTATTCAGGACATGTCATGGAGAAAATAAAGTCTAGATAATTTCAAGTATGGTGCCTCCTCAGCAAAGGCAATATACATATAAGAATTTAATAGATCCCCAAACTATGATGAAGACATATGGTTGGAGCACAAAGTTGAAGTGCTTGGGCAGAAATCAACACATCATCAGGGGCCAGAACAATAGTACAGCAGGGAGGGTGTTTGCTTTGCACTCAGCCAACCAGGTTCAATCCCCCAGCATCCCATATGGTCCCCCGAGCACCACCAGGAGTAATTCCTGAGTGCAGAGCCAGGAGTAACCCCTGAGCATTGCCAGGTGTGACCCCCAAAAAAATAAAAAAACAATCAACACATATGCATAGCAGTAATAGGAACTGCAAATGGTATTTCTTAGGTTATGGGAAATCTTCAAGTACTTTTCACTAGAACTGTGCAATGTTCTAGTGAAAATCACTCCCCAGATGACAAGTGCTTCTGACATGACATATAACTAGAAGCATAGTTTGATCTTATCCTCTAAATCTAAAGATTCTGGGGTCGGAGTGAGAGTCCAGAGGGTAGGGCGTTTGCCTTGCATGCAGCTGACCTGGGTTCGATCCCCGGCATCCCATATGGTCCCCAAGCACCACCAGGAGTAGTTCCTGAGTGCAGAGCCAGGATTTACCCCTGAGCATCGCTGGGTAGGCCCCCCAAAAAAAAAAGAAAAAAAGAAATCTAAAGATTCTGGTTCTAGAGCCTGGCAGTATATGCTGATGCAATTGGTCCAGTACAAATTAAAGCTGCAAGATTTTCCAAAGACCATTTCACTAAACCAAAGAAAATGGGTGAAAAAGTTAGAGACTTGAAGGGAAAAATCTGGATAGGGTTATGGTCTGAATTGAGACGTGCTGGAAGAGTAAAGGGAGTAAACAGATATGAGAACTTTGAGCTTTAAAATCAAAAGGCCTTTGGTAATTTAATTTATAGAGTGGGAGCAAGAGTTCCCCCACCCCTTGTAAAGTAGGTTCCAGGTTGGTGGCTCATAAGCTCTAGAGATGACACTTGCTTCAGTTTACTGGAAGATAGATATGAGATATAGTTGCAGTATGTTTACTTAGACCTAAGTACACATATGGCAACTATGCATGGCTAGCGTGAATCTATGTGAATGGGCAGGTGTCTCCAGAGCTCAAGTTGACCTGAAGCTTCAGTTTGCTCAGCTTCATCTGGCTGACAGGCTGCTCAGACCCTGCAAGGCGTTAGTCCTCTGGCCTCTTGGCCCTGCACTCAACCATTCACATTCCCTATACAGACCTCCGTGTTTACTCCTGCCTATGGGTCCGTGACCAACGTGAGGGTCAACAGCACCATGACGACCCTGCATGTGCTCACCCTGCTGCTGAACAAATTTCGAGTGAGTCTGACTGAATGTCTTTGCCCTTACGCTGGTTTGCTGTTTTGTTTGGGAGAGAGAGTTGGGGGAGGCTGCCCATGGCTCCTGGGGCAGGTTTCTTCTGCTGAGCTGATGACCCTTAAACTTTAAGCAGAGACAGAGAAGGGGTCCTAGGGACTTGGATGTGTGGCAATAGGGCTGAGGTTACTGCCAGGATCATTTTCTGCAATCCCCACCCCACCCCCAGTGAAAAACACAGTGGTTTGACTTCCTATTATTACTTATGCAGGTGGAAAATGGCCCCAGTGAGTTTGCACTTTACATCGTTCATGAGTCTGGGGGGTAAGTATCTGGCTTCTTCAGGATCATAAAAATGAAAGTCTCTGCTTGGCAGCCATAAAGACCCTGCTTTGTTCGGGAGCCTGTTAGCCTGTGCATGACCTAAGGATAGGTTCTGTCCCCACCATGAAAGCTTCCTCTCGTCCAAACCCACTACAACTCTCATTCCTTTCAGAACCCCCCCAAACACATGCATGATAAGCTCCCATCGCTCCCTCAGGTAGGTGGGCAGGGTGGGGAAGGTGCATGTCAGATCTAGGGAGAGCCGAATCCCCTCTCCAGTGAGAGTCAGCTCTGCAGAGCCACGTTGCCTGCCAGTGCGCTCTGGCCCCGTCTGGCTACCAGGTAGCGGAGGGTCCTCATATACACTCTCCTTCCTTCTGCTCCTCTCCAAGATGAGCATTTGATGAATGGTGAGATCTCTCAGGGAAGTTCTCTGGCCTGCCCCCGGAGATCGATTCTCTATTATATTCCTGTCCTGGATCAAAGAGGGACCATCTTAATGCCTGGTGAATTTTATAAACCCCCTTCTTTTTCAGAGCGGACAAAATTAAAGGACTGTGAGTTCCCACTCATTTCCAGAATCCTGCAGGGACCATGTGAAAAGATTGCCAGGATTTTCCTGATGGAAGCTGACTTAGGCGAGGAAGTCCCACATGATGTGAGTTGGGGTTGAGGTTCAGAAATGCCTGTTCTTGAAGTTGGGGACAGGGAAGGGGCCATTCCTCAAAGTTCTGATGGTGACCTTTGCCTCAGCTTCCCCAGGAGATGTCTCCAGGAACCAAATGACTGTCTTAATGGGTCCCCAAGCCCAGCCCAGCAATGTTTCCAGTCCTTCTCTGTTATCAGTCACCTGCTCCCTCAGTTGGCTTAGAGGCAAACCGGAAGTTGGTCCTCAAAAAACCAAGCACAGCTTTCCCTTTCAAGCATGTAGAACCTTTTGCATTATTGGATTGTATTTTGTTTTTATTGTCTTAAAGGACACAAGGGCTCCTTAACTAAGCCTATGGAACAGAGTCAGGCATCTGAGACTTACTAGAGCCTGAGTACCAGCAGAAGATAAATTCCCCAAGCTTTCCAAACTCCCCAGTGTTCAAGGAAAAGACCCACATATAGGGTTTGGGTCCGAGGACAATAGCCTGTAACCCTATAACATGTCTGTAATCCTTGAGGCCATTCACAAGCAGTAGAGTTTCACTCAATTGTTAGGAAAACAATGACTGTTCCACCACTCCCACCCTAGACCCCTGAGAATATCTACCAAGACTGTACACACTATTGAACACTTTTTCTACATTCAATTCAATCCTTCCTTTGTGTCAGGAACCACTCCCTTCTCCTGTCTGAGAACATACACAGAGCATTGTTGGGGTGGGTGGAAGGAGGATCAGCCACATACAATGACAGGAGACTTTGCTGAATTGGCCACTTTGGAAGCCATGAAGAAAAGAGACTGCACTTTGGGCTTCTAATTTAAAACACATTAAAATGTTCTTGGATTTTCTAGGTCGCTCAGTACATTAAATTTGAAATGCCGGTGCTGGACAGTTTTGTTGAAAAATTAAAAAGAAGAGGAGGAAAGAGAAATAATCAAACTGACCATGAAGTAAGCAGCACTTACAGAGCCAGTCATGGGTGCTGGACAGCAGGACATATGTGCAGGGCAGAACATCCAGGGTGGGGGCTGGAGATTTCTCTCCCTGCAGAGTACCAAAGGCCCTGGCCGAGGGCCCTGGGAGACCTGCTAACTCTGGCCCCCAGCACAGCTCTGTGCATCCCCCTCACCCCCACTCAGTACAGACTCCAAGCTAGGGGTGACAGCTTGAAAGCCTCAGCTCCTTGGAGCAAGGGAGGGCACAAGCGACTGGTGGGCAGGAGAGTTAGGCCCGAGCACTGTGGGGGCTGGCTCAGGGCTGTCGGCACAGCTCTAGAGGAAAGGGCTTGCTCCATACACATTCTGTCTGGTCTGTGCCCTTTGTGCTTATGGTAATTCTGATGGTTGGCACTCCTCGTGCCAGCTGTATACAGCTGCAGGGCATCAGTTTGATGGAAAGGTGAACAGGTGCCACCTGCAAGCTACTGGGGAAATTTACGTCAGAGCCCTGTGGTGTGACATTAGCCAAGACGCATATCCCAGTGATCTATCGCTCCCTTGCAGGGTGAATCACAAAAAGGGATGGGGCGCTCAGGAAGGGTGTTCAGCTGGAGGCCCTCTTAGGAAGGGGACGAGGAAGGCTGCTTGCTCCCTGAGAGGGCCTTCAGTTAGAAGATTGGTTCAGGTTCTAAGGTCCAGCAGAATGACGTTCTTAGATAGTCACAGACTGACATCACTCCCCTTCTATCCATGAACTCAAAGCCCCATGTGAGCAGTGAATAGAGATTCCAATCAGAGGAAACAGTCCATTGCAAGATCAACAACATCACTAGAGGATTTGAGTACTTGTAAAGACCTGAAATCCATTTGGGGTTCAGAAAGGCCCAAGATGAGGAAGGTAGCAGCATGGATTATTGCAGAGGCAGACTTGAACACTTGATTCCTGACCCTTGACCTGGTACCCTGATTTCTCCAGCATGCTCTTTAAAATAGAAAATTCAGCTCTCTGCTTCAGTGTTTGGAGTCTTGCTGCCCTGATTTTTTACTACTCCTTGAAGCTAGTGACCTCTCAGGTGTCAACCCTCCCTTTCCTTAGGCAGCCACTAGTGGGTCACTATGGGTGTCCTGGACCAGGCATCTGTGCACACCCTTACTCTGCTCCCTGCCTTGCCACCTTCAGTGTTAGTGAATCCTCTTGACCATGTCTCCCCCGTCCCCGCCAGGTTCCAAGCCCTACGTCTGACAATGCTGCAGCGACTGGAGCAGCTAGTGGAGGCCAAATAGCCCAGTCAACACCCACCTCCTCTGAAACCCCCAGCAGCAAGTGGACACTAAATGTCGTGGCCGACCCTGACTGATGACTTTGACAAACGTCACTGGATGAGGAATTTAGCCCCCATGCTTCTGTCTACCTGCTTAAATATTTTGAGGCCAGTGGTCCCTTACCCTGGGCTCCATGGTAAGCACTCATAGAATCGAGACCCAAGACCCAGGAACTTGCAAGGTGGAGTCTGCCAGCTAGTGAGCAGCGCTACGATATGACATGACCTTAAGTTATAACACCGTTGGATGGCAGGGGCATTTGTGGCACACTTCAGCTGCCCATAAAAGCAGTGTCTGATTGAGTCCCTGGGGTATGGGATCCATCGTTTTTCCCCCCAACACTGTGCCCAGTGATTCTGCAAGACTGTCACTGTCTGCATCATCCATGTGAAGTCAGTGTCTGTCTTCAAGAGCAAAAGTTGCTGGGAAAAGTGGACTTGCAGCAGCTCTGGGATGTACCCTGCTCCCAGCCATAAATCCATCCTGTTTTCCTTGGCTTCTGAGCATCAGCTGGTCTCACACAGCTAAAAGCGGGGCAGCAGAGGTCAGAGGAACAGTGAAACCATAAGCAACCCATCTTCTCTGTGCAGTGTTCTCAACGGCCTCTGTGAAGTCTAAAAAAAAAATATTCTAAGGAATCCTTCACATTCTCTATCTCAAACCTATTAATTTGGTCAATCAGGAGGTGATCCACTTGGAATTGTGAGGAGGCCTCTCTATGTGGGCAAGAGTTAAGGGTGTCCAGGAGCTGCCTGGTCACAGCTCACACATTTATATTTTGGCCCACCATCACAGTGGCTTCCCCACGGAGACCTCTGGGGGTGCCTCTTGCAATCTGGTTTCCTTTCTTTTTTTTGTTTGGGATGGCACATGGTGATGTTCAGGGGTTACTCCTAGTTCTACAGCCAGGAATTTCTCCCTGGCAGGCTCATGGGACCATATGGGATGTCAGGGATCAAACCTGGGTTGTCCTCATGCAAAAATAGCACCTTAACTGCTGTACTATCACTCCGGTCTCTGGTTTTCCTTTCTTCTCTCTCATTACTTCCCATTAAAGAGGTCATGGTGAAGAGAAATGTCATTTCAATGAAAAGAACTTCAAATTCCCTGAGGTCACATACTTAATAATCTGGGTTTTTCAGCTGCTGGGGCAATTCTGGAAGGCACATGAAGTTCTTTGAGAAACTATGCAAGTTTACATTGGTCATTAGAAGTGTTTGTCCAATCTCAAGCAAACTGAAGAACAAATTCTTCTCCCATAGGGGTCTGTCTTTAGATGAGCATTTAAAGGGAAGACTCATTAAGGCATCCAAATAGAGAATCTATCTCTGCTTCATGCTGAGGTTCCTGACGGCGCCTTCCAGAGCGCCAGGGCCATACATTGTGAACCCACTTTTCAGGGAGAGCTTCACACCAGGATTTTCCCAGTCTAGCTCCATGGTCACAAAGATGTACCTAAACGGTGTCTCTTGTTTATACCTCCTTTGGCAGCATAGTTTCTTTGGTGCTTAATAAAGTTGTGCTAAATTGAAGGCATGAAGACCAACCTTCTTTTTTCTTATGTGTGTCTAGCCTGACTCCCTAATGTCTGAGACTCTTACTCTACATTGTGTGTGATGGAGTTTGGCAAAGGAGTCAACGGTGAGTCACAGCCCACTCTCTTGGCACCAAGGGGATTATGGGGGGCCTGAGGATGGGCAGCTATAGGACACTGATGTGGGGAGGCCTGGGTAGCCTGAAAGATAAGGGTCAAAGTACCCTGGATTGCAAAATTTTGATACCAGATGAACCTTGCAATCCTTACACCAAATAAGCTTCAGAAATCTTAAGTTCTTCCAGGCAAGGTACAGGTAGCATAGCATCAGGGCCTAGATGGTAGAAACAGAATAAAACAGGCACTCTCCAGCCATTTCACTCCCCCCCCCTATATAAACAATACACTTCCATCATTTTGCAGCAATTGAACAACTGCCCTCTGCCAAGTCTGTGCTTAGTCTTGGAGTCACACAGACAACACCATGGTCCCATCTGTGTTCTGCGCTCTCCTTGTGGGGGAAAATCAAATCAGATACTCAGAAAGGTCAGGGGGGCCAGCAGAGCGAACAGTTGATGAATGTTCTGAAGGGGACCTAAGGCTGAGCTGGAGTCAGCTACAGTATGTATCTGGTTTCCAGGGCAGAGACACTAGTCTATCAACCCAGGAGCAGGACAAGCAACTTACACATAGGAAGCCCTCTGATTCAACACTCCTCTTGAAACACTTGTTAGTACATTTTTAGTTGTTTCCGATGTCGTTACATTCCATTTAAAAACCTTTCTGTCCCATGTGGTCCCCAAACACTGCCGGGACTAACTACTGAGTGCAGAGCCAGAAGTAGCCTCTGAACATTGCCGGGTGTGACCCAAAAAGAAAAATGAATGAATGAATGAACGAATGAATGAATGATAAAACCTATCCTATTGAATGCCACATTTGAAATAGACATTCTTAAAACTAACTTTTGATTATGAAAGGTAAGGAAAAAATTCCAGCAAAAATTATGTACTTCTTCAGACATCAAGAGGGGTTAATAAAACTTATATTGATAATGTGTTTGCTCTACAGAAACAATTTGAAAAGCTAATTCGACTCACCAGATACTATCTTTTCAAGTTTTCTGTTAGGCATTATGGTTTCATGAGACATCATGTTTCAGCCCATCTCTGCCAGTCTCTGTGGTTTCCTGCAGTTTTACTTGGGAGCTTTGTCTTATTTTTCTCTACAGAGTGCACAGTATTTCTTATAGGTTTCTGAAGAAGTTATAGGTTCCAGAGATACCTATACCTAGAATCTCTGGTAATAAACAGGTCCAGAGATAAAGTGAACCTTCCCTTGAGAAGGTGTCCTCTCCTAAATCAGAGCTGTTTTCCTAAACCGGGCTGCAGGAACCAAAGAAAATAATAAACACAGGATGAAGTCAACATGATTGCAACAGGAGGATAACTTAGAGAAAACAAGGTTATTTTTCCAGAACAAACTACCAGAAGGAATTAAAAAACAACTTGTTTTTCCGATAGTGATAACCATATGCTACTGCTTGAATTGTTTACGAGAAAATGAATTAAAAGGCCTTCCCACTGTCAAAATAAAAATCTTGCATTTACCCAGGATACATCTGGTCCCTTAGTCCCAAGAAACAAAGCAAGCGGCCTATTATGCATATGATCAGGTGATTTGTGAAGGAGTTGGCAATGCACAGTGTGGAGGGTGGGTGGGGCCTGAGCGCTCTGCAGCCGCCCTGTGGGCAGCAACCCCCTACCCCTCAACCCCTTAGCTCTGATTAGGCAGGAAGTGCAGTCAGAGTCAAAACCATTCCAAGTATAAAAATGAGCAAATTCACACACCAGTACTGGACCCCACAAATCATGGAAAAGGCCAGCTGCTGACCCACCCACCCTGGACTCATTGTTTGAGAGGTGGAGCTCTGTGCACTCTTGGCAGGGATTTTACCAGAGATCTTTGTTGCTCTCAAGCAGTGGGAATTCCCAGAGTTTCCTTTCCCAGAGAACCTGAATGAAACAGAAAGCAAAGTCTTGGTGGCGTAGTAGTTGTTCAGAAGCCCTCGTGGCAGATGAACCACTTTTGTTCTTGCACTCAGACTGATGGGAATCCACTGGGGACCCCAACAGTATTAGGGATCAAGTTGCCTGGTCACCTCAAGGGTCAACAACCGGTGAACAAAATCCATGAGTCCAGTACAGTTCCAAAAGACTTTTACTTATCCATGACAATTAAACAAACTCTGCTACTACATTCCAGGGTTAAAGGTTCACCAGACTTAGAACTGCAGGTCAGACCTCTCAGGCATGTGCTCAGGGCAAGATGTCTCCACCAAGTAGTCGTTTCTTCCCGAAGTCAATCCCTTTTGTCTCCAAAAGCCCGCCAAAACCAGGGAGCCAAAAGACTTTCTCCAGGACAGAGCTGTGTCATTAAAAAAAAAACAAAACAAAACAGTTTTTAGGTGCAGATGCTATGTAGTGCCATGCCTCTGGCTCAGGTCTAAACAAATGCAATGCCAGGGCCTAGCCCCTTCCTCCCAAATAGGCTCTTATGCAAAAACACTGTAGAGAGGGGCTGGAATCACACCCGAGAACAAAGCATCTAAGGATGTATATACACGGGAAATCACATCATAATTTCAGACCATGAACTTCATGCATACTAGATGGTTATCTCCAATACCCACAAGGCCCTTCCTTGTTCATTCTACTCTGCTCCGGGGTAATTTTTAAGTGTTCTGATCTTTGTTTACTGAAAGGATCTTACTTGCCTGCCTTATGGCAAGCTAGATCCTTTGATCTTTGCAAAGCTTATTCCTAAATGGTGGTCCCAACATAACCAGGAGGGTTTCTCCTGATCACTATCACTATCACTATCTTCCCATTAATCATCTATTTGCTAGAGCGGGCACCAGTAATATCTCCATATGTCCTGTCTCAAGCTAGTAGAACCCAAAGGCATCTGCTTGCTCCAGGAACATAAAGAGCCTCCAACCATGGTATTTGGCATATCAAATACTACACGAGCACCTTACCAGGCTTGCCGTGCGGGTGGCATACTGTTGTAGTCACCTCTAAAACAAAGTTTCTCCTGATATAGAGTTTCTCCTGATATAGCTTGTTATCCCATGCTGGGACCTGTGGGGGATAAAATATGCCCAAACTAGATAGCATTGAACTCATGCTCATATTGTTATAATTTCTAGTATGAAATTATAGATAGCATATAATTTCATACTAGAATTGTAACAATATTCATATTCAATAACAATTATAACAATATTCCAAGAGTTATTGGAATACATCCATACATACCCCCAATGCTCCTTTTTGTGTTTGCACAAGAGGGATCTCTTTAGCATAAGGCCCTGGCCTGCAGACATGCAAATGACCCAAGTATTAAAGATCCAGAGCCTGCTAGGGCATGGTGTCAGGTAACACAGGACACCTCTATGCTGACCTCCCTTTCATTGTGGCCAATGCAGACTCAAGTCAGGCCTTTCTTAACTCAATTTTCTTAGGAAGGAGTGAGGGAGATGGCATGTGATGGCATTAGTCTATCTGCCCTTATTGTCCATGCAGGCCCTCCTGCTTTGTTTTCTAAACATCACAATCAATTTTAAATAAATGTAATTTGCTTTAAATTAACCCCCAAATCCCATTTTAAAGGAATGGAATACATTCCTCTAAAAAATATATATATACATATATATATGTCAATATATATATATATATATATATATATATATGTCAATATATATATATACATATGTCAATGCAGGGAGAACAGTGGAGTCGAAGAGATGTGCCTGGAGCTGGAGGTTCTTTGTCTTTTTCGCTATTTCTTCGATGCTTTTGAAGGCAATCCATGCCGCTCTTCCTGCTGTGCAGCTCAGGTATATATATATATATATATATTTTTTTTTTTTAGAGGAATGTATTCCATTCCTGGAATATATATACCTGTTCTCCCTGCATTGACATATGCCTCAGAGACCTGGGCCCTACGAAAGCAGGATGAGAACACTATTCGGGTCTCCCAAAGAGCAATCAAAAGAGCTATGCCTGGAATATCACACCTCACTCAAGTGAGAGAAGGAATCCGGAGTTCTGACCTCTGTCACTGTTTCAGAGTCAGGAACGCTGTCTCATTTGCCAAGGCATCAAAAAATCAGATGGTCTGGACATGTAATGCGATTTGGAAGCAATCGCTGGACTAGAGCCGTTACCGACTGGATCCCATGGGATGTCAAAAGATCATGTGGTCGCCACCTACAAGATGGTCAGACTTCTTCGCCAAGACCATGAATGAACAGTTTGAGGCTCTTCGTATTCCTGAAACAACCAGATGCCATTGGGCTACACTGACACATGATAGGGTCAAATGGAAATGTTACTGGTGCCCGCTCAAGGAAATCGATGAACAACAGGATGTCTAGTGATCTAGTGATATAGATATAGATATATGTATATATCTGTATATATATACATGTATATTGTATGTTGGTATATAGAGGTTTAGAGTACAGTCTTTGCTTTGGAGCCAGACAGTCTAGCTTTTAATGTCTAGTTCTACTTCTTATGTGTGACCTTGGGCAAATTACTTCTATTTTTTATCTCTAAAATGGGTATAATAAAAGTTTGAACTCAGTGTTGTGGGCAATATATCATAAGCTTTGCTAAATCAACAATAAAAATCTCAGTGGTTACAGAGCATTTATTTATCTGGCATGTTACTAGGGACATTACAGTGGCTGCAGATGGATGCACACGGCTCTGCTCCCTATCTTCTCAGAGGTCCTAGCTAGAGGAACAGCCACTATTGGGGACATGTTCTTTCTAGAGGCATAGTCAGGGAAGGGAATGGCAGCGGAATCATAGTGAACCCAAATTTCTTCTGGGAGGTGATTACACTTTGTGTCACTCACAGGCAGTTGGCTAACTCTAGTCACTTGTAAAGTCAGCATCAGAAGGCTGTGGAGTAATGTGGTAGGGGCACCGAAAGCCATGCGGCAATGGGGAAGGGGTGATTGCAAAATCAAGGACACAGCAAGCACTGAGGAGCAAACCTGCAGAGATACTGAGTGAATATTACAAATGCTAGAGGTGTTACCGGCTCTCCCTGTGCCCAGCTGATCACGAGGTGCCTGGGAGGGAAGGCGGGTTCTAGTGCTGACCCGCCATGCCAGCAGAGCCTCACAAGAAGCCAGAGAAACCCCCCACACCATGAGGGCTGCCATTTTCCACATCCAGACTCCCCAGCTCTCAGAGATCCACCCAGCAGAAGAGCTGATCACAAGCCTGGCTCACACAGCCACAAAGTGGCCACACAGTTCATCAATAAATGCACGAGATTAGAGATGACTACAGAGTGTCTCACCTGCTCAGCAGAGCCTGGCAAGCTACCCATGTCGTATTTGATATGCCAGATACCAGTAACAATTATAGACCTCATTCCCATGACCTGATGGAATGGTTTGAGGCTCTTTATGTTCCTGGGGAGCAGATGCCCTTGGGCTACACTAGCATGTGACAGGACTATGGAGATGTTACTGGCACGTGCTTGAGCAAATCGATGAACAAGGGGAAGATAAGCATTCAGTAAGCAAAATTACAACCCCCGACTCCATGAGGGCCTCCATTTTCCACATCCGGACTTCCCTCTCATCAGAACTCCATCCTGCACACCAGCCTATCACAGCCCGGCTCCGCAGCCCTATGCGGCCACTCATTTCACCAATAAATGCTGGATTTAGAGATGACTACAAGAGTATACTACCCGCACGGCAGAGCCTGGCAAGCTACCTGTCGTATTTGATATGCCTAATACCAGTAACAATTATAGACCTCATTCCTGTGACCTGATGGAATGGTTTGAGGCTCTTTATGTTCCTGGAGCAAGCAGGCGCCCTTGGGCTCTACTTGCATGAGACAGGTCATATTGAGATGTTACTGGTGCCCGCTCAAGCAAATCGATGATGAACGAGAAGACAGTGATACAGTGAAGCAAAACTATTATACCAATGAATATTTGCATCCTGAGTCATACTGGAGTTACCAATAGAGAACCTTCAGCACATAGTCTTAAATACCCACAAGAAGAGTTCCTAAGGTGGGGGGGACACCCAGGGAGCAGGAGGAACCTATGGCAGGAGAAATAGGGGCAATCGCTACTAAATGGGGGTAGAGAGTGTTGTTGAAAATCATGACCGCTTTAGAGATGAAAAGATCTGTTTTAATCCTTGATCATTCAGTTACTTAAGAGTGAACTGAGAAATTTCTCGTGCCTTGTTTTCCCCATTTGTTAAATGAGACTAATCATTCCCTTCTTCACTTGGGCATTTTTGAGAATAATTAAATAAACTGGCTCACTAAAAAGTATTAGGTACAGCTTAGTCTTCCCCCGAAGTTCCTCTCACAAATAAAGGGTCAACTTTTGTGTCAAAGAACGAAGCCTGAAGATGAGCAGGCTGTTCTTTTGCGTTTCACAAATCTCCTAGCACAAGCTGTGGCGTGTCAGGCTCCGCTGGCCCTGGTTCCACGGTCGTGAAGTCGGAGTTCCTTCCAAGGGATGAGAGAGGGGGCTGGGAAAAGAAATTTATGAAGGGGAAACCAACACTTCCCTTTCTTTCCCGCGGGCCCAGGACCATAGAGGCCCGCTCCTCCGCGCTCCTAGAGTGGCCCCCGGCAGCGCCTGCGAACGGCGCGGCCCACACTTCCGGCGGCGCGAGGGCCGTCCAGCAAGAGAGCGCGCGCGGGCAGCGGCCGGTCGGCGCGGTGAGTGGGCCCGGGCGGGCGCGTGGCCCTGGCTGGGACAGAACGGGCGCTGGCGGGCTGCACTGAGGCAGTGAACTCAGGGCCCGGCGCGGAGCCAGCTGGGGCGGAGGAGGGAGCAGGGGCGGCCGGGTCTGCGGGAAGAGGCCCTTGCAGGCCGAGTAGAACGCTGAAGCCCCAAAGGGAAACTCCAGCTGGTTGGGGTCAGAGGCGGACGGGCCCCCGCCGGGCGCTGCATCCTTGACGTGGCCGCGGGCATGTCACTCGAGACTCCTTGCAAATCCTGACCTTTGAAACGTCCATACCCGCAGGGTGTAGGGGATTTCTTGGTCCCCCAGTAGTGTATAAGAGGAAACTGGAGCGCAGTCGGGTTACTCCGGGCCCCATGAGTACTCACGCTCCCCCTCTTCCGCTGCGCTTCCTTGTGCAGGACCTGTGCAGAGCTCCTGCACCGCCCCAGTCGACCTCAGCCGGGGTTTGGTTTTTGCAGATGTGGCTACATCACTTTGCTTCTGGTGCACTGGCTCTGCATTCAGGCTGCCTAGGGGTGGGACGTGGCTGAAGCCGAGCTCACAGATTGTTTGTTGTTCCTGAGCATTAAAATGCAGAGAATTGCAATAAAGCAGCTGTGCTTTAATAATGTGCTGAAAAAGTACAAAGCAAGCATATAAACTGTTAAGATTAATCTGCTCTGTTTAGGTTCATCTCTGAGCTTCCTACCAGATCTGATGTAGGCTTTCAGTTATTTTGTCTAGTACCATTAAAGTATTATCTCTGCTTTTTAATCCTTTAAAAGTATATACTCATTTCATGTTGCTACTCTTTTTTTTTTTTTTGCTTTTTGGGTCACACCCAGCGACGCTCAGGGGGTTACTCCTGGCTCTGCACTCAGGAATTACTCCTGGCAGTGCTCAGGGGACCATATGGGATGCTGGGGATCGAACCTGGGTGGGCTGTGTGCAAGGCCCTACCCGCTGGGGCTATCCTCCGGCCCGATGTTATTACTTTTTATTTCCCAGTCTTATGCCGTCAGGCAAAACTCCTAAGCTAAATTCAGTTTAAGTTGGTGATATTCATTTCTGAAATTTAAACTCATGTTATTAAATTTTGGAATTGCTTTTAAATATTTTCTCTTCAGGATATTTGCTTTCAATGTATTAAATATTTTTATTCCGTTTAGTCATGCTGTTAATGGTACGGTTGGTTTTATGCATAAAACATTCCTGCACCACACCCTCTATTAGTGTTTGCTTCACTCCACCGATGTCCTTTGCTCCCAAATTCCCATCCCTTCCCTGTGGTAAGCTTCCAACGGAAGACCAGTTCTTCATGACTTCTGTTGCCTTTGGGACATTTGTTATTCCCTTGCTATGTTTCTGTATATCTTGCATATGAGTCCTTCTCCTGACTTGATTTCACTCGGTATGGTACTCTCCAGATCCACCTAGAAGTAGCAAGTTGCATGATTTCATCTTGAAGCCAAGTATCTGTACCATAGTTTCTTTATCCAGTAATCTGCTCTTGGACAGTTGGCTCTTTTTTTTTTTAAATTTAGGGGCTGACTGATAGTATAGTAGGTAAGACACTTGCCTTGTATGCAGCTGACACTTGGGTTTGATCCCTGGCATCCCATAAGGTCCCACTAGCCTTCCTGAGTGCAGAGCAGGAAGTAACCCCCAAACATCACTGGTGACACCCCAGACCTCATAAGTACATTTTTAATTTAAACACAATGAGTTTTGATGAAGTATTACAAAGTTGAATAGTAAACCATCTGTAATTTTTGTTTCTCCACAGAAAATTCTCAATTGTATAATTTGAGGAAGTGAACACTTACTGATTCAGAAGAAAGTAGGCTCTTTTGAGAATACATTTGGCTTCACCATGGGGCTAGGAAAACCTAAGGGTGCTATTTCTCGGAAATCAAGTCAAGGAAAAACTAACGAGAACCAGCGCAAAACAGGCCGCCAACAACGACAAAAATGGGGAGTGACCGTTCGATTTGACTCAAGCTTGAGTAGGTTGAGAAGAAGTCTGGATGAGAAGCCATATAAATGTCTTGAATGTCAAAAGAGTTTTAGTCAGAGCTCAACTCTTTTTCAACACCAGAAGATCCACACTGGGAAGAAATCTCATAAATGTACCGATTGTGGGAAAAGTTTTTTCAGAGTTCTAATCTCATTCAGCACCGTAGGATCCATACCGGGAAAAGCCCTATAAATGTGATGAGTGCGGAGAAAGTTTTAAACAAAGTTCAAATCTCATTCAGCACCAGAGAATTCATACTGGGGAAAAACCGTATCAGTGCGATGAATGCGGCAGGTGTTTCAGCCAGAGTTCCCACCTTATTCAGCATCAGAGAACCCACACAGGAGAAAAGCCCTACCAGTGCACTGAATGTGGAAAATGCTTCAGCCAGAGCTCTCACCTTAGGCAGCACCTGAAGGTGCACAAAGAAGAGAAGCCTCGCAAAAGCCGGGGAGGAATATTAGGGCAAAAACTCACTTAGTATCTTGGAAGGCTGCTAAAGGAAGAAAAACAGTGTCTCGCCTGCGCTAAGAGCACTGGGTCATCTTCCTTTTTAAGGAAAAAAAATAGCTTTCTTTTTAGAACTGGAGACATTTTATGGTAGATCACTTAGACACTGTATTCTTTTCTAGCATGGAGACATTGAAAATTTAATGACTTTGGCCTGAAGGAAATGACATGAGTACAGCTGTCCTCATTTCTTTTCCTGTAACATGGAATACAAAAAAAATGAAAATACATTTAAAAGTATCTAAGATCTTCCACCTCATTTGAAATTACTTGCTCCCTGCCTCATTTTAATGAAAACAATCATGTTGATGACAGGTGTTTTGAGTACAGGAATTCTGCTCAGTTTTCGGACTTTCTGCTGAAGAATAATTAGAGAATTCACATTAATGGAGCACTGTAACATATGAAAAGATTTTATGTTTGCCAAATTTTATAGTATGTTAATCATTGGTTTATGGGAGTGACTCAAGACTCACTATTAAAATGTATGCTATTCACAGAGCCCATTAATATGTTAACTTGTTTCTTTTGCTTATGGAAAGCATTAAAAGAGTAGCATTTCCCAGTTTTGTTTTTTCACCATGTATCTAGTAAGAATCTAGAAGCCAAAGTGAGAAATGAATTAGATCGCAAGTCTACTTCTGCTAATGCTGTTCCTTGTGATTGTGTTGATTTGTGTCACTTGTTTCCAGAAGTTGGCATGAATTATATTACTCCATTCCTCTGTATTCTGTTAGTATTCTCTCGTTTGGCCAATTGTGCTAACATTTTTAGATCTCTGAATAAGTTTTATTTTACCGAAATAATCTCAGCTTGCTTGTTATGAATTTACTTGCCTCCTGCCTTTCCCTTTGAGCCCTTTAGATAACTCTGCTTATCTTAAATGTTTGTCAGTAGCAAAATCATTTAAATCAACTTTCAGCGCATTGTAACTCCTTTGAAATATGAGTTAGATTTTTCTGAGTTAGGAAGTTTTTGTAGACATGCTTCATAACTTCCACCAGAACTATGCCGTACGTCAGGCATTCTGGTCAGCTTTTAGCTCAGGTTTTAGTTTATATTGAATGCTAACATTCTTCTGATTTTGTATCTTTTGTAATCATACCAGTACCTGCTTTAGTAATGATAGTTACCCATAAAAATTAAAAATAAAATATTTTGCATACTACCTTGTCTTTATTTTTATCCTGAGAAGTGGACTGATTTAGTCATATATAATAACAACTTTTGGAGAGCTCACTTGTTATGTCTGTTAGGCTTGAGCTCTGTCTTCTTTCTATCCCTTGTATTTAAGTATAGTGTTAAAAAGGGCCTTATTGACAATGATTTTTATCTATGAAGCTTTGAGAGAATGAGGTGAACCTTACATTTTCAAAAGATTTGACTTGCTTAATAGGTGATGTCTTACAGCTATTACATTCATTGCAGGAGTATGTCTATGACTCTGGGGCCATTTAGAAGATGTACCATCAGTATTTTAGTAGTTTGTTTCTGTATTCAAATGTATTAGATTTAATGAATTTGTTTTGGCAACAGTCCAGGTCCCTGTAACAGAACAATAGCAAAACAAGTATGTTACATCTTATAGTTTATATTTTTATCTGGAAGATTTTCATGTTCATTATAAAAATAAAGCAGATAATTTCCATATTTTAATGTATTTCCAGTTTTCTCTTTGCATTTCTTAGAGTCCTAAGACCAGAGCACATAGGTCACTGAAGTTTTATGTAGCCCTCAGTGGCAGTTATGTGGGACTGTAGCTTCTGCTCTATGTACAGCTTAGAAAAGTCACACTGCTTTAAATTAATGAAAGACATTCCACCTTCAGAATTGAGTCACAAAGTTCCACTTTAGAATAGTGAACTCTGAAGCTGTAGACACTAGCCCCACGAAAATCTCAAGTGAGGGAGTACAGAGAGAACAGTGGGTGACGCGCTCTCCTTACGTGCAGCTGACCCAGGTTTCATCTGCACCGTTGTTCCCCTGAGCCTGCCGGAGGCGACCTCTGAGCTCAGAGCCAGGAGTAAGCTCTCCGCACCAGCAGGTGTGGCCGCCAAACCAAAATATAGTCTCAAGTGAGAATATGATGTTTCTCAATATCTGAACTTCCTTAATAACTGGCATATCAAATTCTGAATTCTTTTGAATGTTTATAGGGTGAGGGCAGGAACTCCAGGATTGTTTTTCATATTGTTGACATTCCCACCCTACAGCAATGAAACAAATAGGCTGATAAAAAATGCTCAATTTCCACACGTTCATTTATTCAATTCATGTGGTTGAAGTAAAAATGACCAAGATGGCCTTCGTAAAATGACCAAGATGGCCTTCGTTTAAATGGGCATAAGTAGTCAAGTTTTTAAAACATGCAAAACAAGTATAGGATATTATGAAAGCCTGGAGGAAGGACTTCTGGCATTGTGGTTCTCAATTTCAGATGTATCAGGATTAACTGGAGGACTTACTAAACTCGATTTCTAGTTCTACCCCCAGAATTTAAGTTTAAGCTATAGCTAGAAGCACCCAGATGACATGATAATCACTGCTATAACCTTAACTGGTAATAGTGAACTTTTGTAGAGTGGCATCTAAGATACAGAATCCATGTGAAAATTTAAAGGCAAACAGGATTTAATGGTGAATATTTTTATTGGGGTGGGGAGGCTTAACTAACACCTGGTGGTACTTAGTGCTTACTCCTGATGACTGCTCTTGGGGATCCTTCCTGGACTGCATGGGGTACTGGTTATTGAGCCTGGGTCCACTGTGTGCCAGGCAAGCATTTTACCGATTGTACTGTCTCTCCAGCCCCTAGTGATGATTGTTGCAGGACACCTAAAAGCCTAAAAGCCTCTGCATCTTCCCTGGATTGCCTCCTGCAGATCACTTTGTAGATAGGGGGTAGTTAAAATGTGGCAGTTTATCTGACCATGTATTCTGTACTAACTAGCTGCTATAAATATTCTCTCATGCTACCACAATCATCGTGGGACTAGCTAGATTTTACCAGCATATTTGCCTGGCCACGTTGGATCTCTAAGTAATTAGGCCAGAGAGAAATGCTGTTTGCCTCCAAGCAAGCAAGCATGGCTCCCCTGATAACTCAAAGGAATTACAAAATTACTGTGAAGTAGATGAGACTTTTTGTGAAGGCTTGGAGAAATATTTAATTGCATTAGTATAGTCTTTGGTTCAGAGGCATGCCATCTCAGAAATCCCCATCTCTACCCTATAAAAGGCATTTCCAGGCAGATCTTGGCTCAAAACATTAGCATATAAAAGGGCCTAGGTGAGGTGCTGGGAGAAATTACCTGAGGGCATTTGACCCTCCCTGCTTCCCATAATAGCGGGAGGTCTGAGTTGCAGGGGTATAAAACTAGGCTGCTTCCTCTCTCACACACTCCTCTTTTTGGGCTCTCTTTTGGGGCTTGCACTCTTCTTGGGGAGTCTTGTCTTTGTCTCTTCTTTACAGGGCCTTAACACGGTGTGGCTGCCATCTTGGCCTACACGTGGCTGGGGTTTTAGCCGGGAATCCTAAGCACAGGGTTCTTCCCATTGTTAATTTGTATGCCTGAACCTGTGATAAGTAAAGCCTTTTAAAACTGCATCGGATTCAGGGCAGAGCGATAGCCCAGTGGGTAGGGCGTTTGCCAGCCCATGCTGGCCCGGGTTCAATCCCCGACATCCCATATGGTCCCCGAGCACCACCAGGAGTAATTCCTGAGTGCAGAGCCAGGAGAAACCCCTGAGCATTGCCGGGTGTGACCCAAAAAGCAAAAAAAAAAAAAAAACCTGCATTGGATTCCTGAGACTTCATCCATTTCCTGCCGGCGGAAGTAGAAGGGAACTCGCTCCCGGCACTGTTGGAGACCCTGGCGGCGTCCCCAACATCTGGCGTCCCTGGGTGGGCACCTCCACAGATGATGAATTGTAAAATCAACTTACATAACTTGACCAATTTGAATTTTGTCCATGATTAAACTAGAGAACTTAACTATGATTAAGTTGTGGAGGCAATTATGCAAAATACAAGTAGTGTATTTAGCATGTAGCCTAAGGCTTTTTTGTGTGTGATTAACTGATAACATTTTTAGTCACCAGAGAAATAAACTATTTAATCAAATCTGAAATTGTCAGTAACAAATTTCAGTTCTATAAACTTAAGTGTTGTGTTGAAACTTGGAGGGAGGGAGGGATAGTGTTTGAAGGCTAGTAGTTAAGGGCAAGAACCACCTAATAATAATAAAAATTTAAAAATCTGACTTGTTTAGGAGTAGGAGTGGGGTTGGGCTTACTCCTGGTTCTGTGCTCAGGGAGCACTCCTTGTGGTGCTCACAGGACTCTGTGTGGTGTCAGGAATTGATCGAGAGACAGCTGAAGGCAAGGCCAGCACCTTAATTCCTGTACTATTTCTCTGTATCACTGTATCACTGTCTTCCCGTTCATCATCGATTTGCTTGAGCGGGCACCAGTAACATCTCCATATGTCCTGTCTCATGCACGTAGAGCCCAAGGGCACCTGCTTGCTCCAGGAACATAAAGAGACTCAAACCACTCCATCAGGTCATGGGAATGAGGTCTATAATTGTTACTGGTATTTGGCATATCAAATACGACACGGGTAGCTTGCCAGGCTCTGCAGTGCGGGTAGCATACTCCTGTAGAGATTCAGTCACATTGGGATTTTTATTTTTCCTGTAAAATAAAAAAAAATTGGCACACTAAACTTTGACATTTCCCACCTTCATGGGGCTAGAGACAGTACAGTGGACAGTGTGTGCTTGCCTTGCATGTGCCCAACCTGGCTTTAATCTCCGGCATCCCAAATGGTCCCCAGAGCACTGCCAGAAGTAATTCCTGAGTGCAAAGTGAGGAGTAACCCCTGAGCATCACTGGTGTGGTGAAAAAAATTATAAAAAAAAAAAATTTCCACCTTCCTCTAGTCCCAAGAATTTAAATTTTTTGATTGAAAGTACCTCTTAAAATAAATACATAGTTATAATATTTCCCATACTAAGGAAACAAAGTGCTTTCATTTTGCTGAAGAAATAAAATTTTGAGCACTGGCAACCTGTACAAGACAGGAAGAAAGGCTTCTTTTTAACTCATACTACAGCAGATGATGAATTTGCAGCGTAGTTGCCACTCTACACTGAAAAAGAATCTTGCGAGGGATGACATTTACCCTGGAACATGAAGGAAATAAAAGCTCCAAAGTCATAAATGAGTAAACCGAGTGCTAAACACTGAAACGCATATGCTTATCTAAAAGGGTGAGTTTCAGCAGAGCTGCCATGCCCATAATCACACACTGATATAACAATTCAATTTTGCAGTAGATACTAGAAAACATTCAGCAGTTTTCCACACTTGACTTTGTGTTTAGGGAGAAAGCTTGTGGAGAGAGGGGAAAAGGCCAAGTTGAATCTAGAGTAGAAACTGCCATGCTCAGAAAATTTGCTCAGGAATGACAGTAAATAACTTTTAAGTTGGCTCTTTCAGCCATACAGAAAGTGGGAGCCAATGCTTAATGGATCTTGAGTATCAGCTTAGGAGGTGAAACAGTTTGATTAGATGGGATACATGGAGATTGTAGGGCATCATTTGAATGAAAAATAAAAGGTTTAGAAAAAAAAACGACACAGAAAAGACCCAACTGGTTAGCTGGATCATCGCTAGGGCTCCAGGGTTTCATTTGCCTCATTTTCTACCCGAGGTCCCATGTCTCCCCTCCGCTCCCTGGCCCACACTGAGCTACAGAAACTCCAAACTGCCCTGTACTATTTGTTCATACTCTTCTAAGGAAGCAAGCCTTGAGCCTTCCTTAATGTTCTTCCTTTAAATTGAATTGTGATCATTCGTTTTGCTGACTCACTCTTCCTTTCACCAATTAGACTGGGCTCCTGGCATAAAATGGTCACGCAGTTGAAAGTTTTGAAGACAGCCAACAGGAGAGTGCAAAAAGGAGGCTGGAGAAAGAGGTAAAAAAAAAGTCATTCTTCAAAGTACTCAGCATGCTATGGAGAGTGTCTCCTGAAAGTTTTCTCCCGCCCCTAACATCCCTATCCCTTTTCTTCAGCCTTTCTTGTCTCTTAAAAGGTTCTTACCCATTGTATAACTCTGTTTTTCTAATTAGGTATGGTTCACATTAGATTTTTTGAATGAAATAATAATGAATGAAATTAATGTAAAATATTAAAACAGCATCGAACTTCAATGACTCAGAAGTTTTCTTGCTGTGAGGAGACATGTCAGGCAACTTATCTTACCTTGAATTTCATGATATTGTTAATGATCTAGATTTTTGATCTATGAACTAAAATGCATGCACTACCAGTAGTTCATTTCTGTCTTTTAAATAACCCTCAAACTCTAGGCTTTCCTATTAAACAATACCTGGAGAATTTTAGGAACTTTGAAAACTTTAATACACAGCTTTATATCATCTTTGCTGCCAAGCAACTACAGATCATCAAAAATTATAAAGTCATTGGTCAATGAAGTTTTGAGGAAAGATGTTACACTGGTAATTTGGAGAAACTTTCTTGGATCAAGGAGACACTTGGGTAAAAACAACTACTTAGACTAGTCCAAGTATGACAAACTGATTAAAACCAGGTTGTGGAATGACATTATAGAGAATGACTATAAGATGTTTGGTGACAGAATGGAAAGACTCAGGCATAACAGATCAGAAATGCAAGCAAGAGAAGAAACCGGTTGATGGAAGTTTCCATTGTACATGACTAGGAGATGTAAGGGAGATGATTATTCTATGTAAGGAAATGCTTCTCATGAGAGGCTTTGGGAATATCTGTGTGCCAGTTGCTTTACAGATATTAGTTGCGTTAGTATGCTTGAACTTCCATAACAGCATACATGGTGGCATAAACAGGAAGTCTGGGATACTATCCTGTCAAGATATGATGGTCTGTATGAACTCCAGGCTTCCAGGCACCAGCCTTCTCTCTGAGTGGAGTGGGGAAGTCAGAGAGAGGTGAGGGAGAGAGTGCCTTGTGCTCTGTCATTTTATAAGGACACCAGTGCTCTGTTAGGTAAGGGCCTGCTCTTATTACCTCTGAGAATTAAATTGAGAATCAAAGTTATTACCTCTCGAGAATTAAATTGAGAATCACAGTTGTAAAGGGCAGTTTTCTGTTTTACATGTGTGCCTTTTTTGGTTAATTCCTACTCCGAGGATAATTTTACAAGTTTTATAAGCTTTTCTTAAAAACTCAATGGAAGTAAATGGTATAATATCCTGGGAAGAAAAAAGAATGATGGGGCTGGAGGCGATAGCCCAGCGGGTAGGACGTTGCCTTCCACGCGGCCGGCCTGTGCCAGCCCGGGTTCGATCCCCGGCATCCCATATGGTCCCCCGAGCACCACCAGGAGTAATTCCTGAGTGCAGAGCCAGGAGTGGCCCCTGAGCACTGCCGGGTGTGACCCAAAAAGCAAAAAAAAAAAAAAAAAAAAGAATGCTCTCCTCTAATTGCTAGTAGGTAGGAAGAACATGGTGAAATCTTTTGGTTTGAAAGTAATTTTGCTGATACTAAAGTCTGGTCAGTACTGGTGTTGATAGTTCCACACTTGGCCCTAGTATCAGAATTCAACCCTGAGGTGCATATAAACAGAAATGGTTTTGCTGCCCCCTACTGGCTAGGTCTCCTTACCAGCCAATCAGGGCCAGGTCAGAGAGAAGAGCCAAGTTCAGAGAATTGCATATCGGAAATTTCTTTATTTTATTCAACTACTCCTCTCTTGTTTTTTTGATTTTTAAAAATGTATGAAGGATAAATCCTGTAAATCATGATTAGTTCATAAAAGTAAGGGTTGTCAAGGAGGGGAAGAAAAAGAAGTCTGGAACAAGTATTTCTGAGTCTGATAACTTTGATGGAAAAAACGGTATGTATCAGAGATTTCTATTAGATGTACTCTTATTTGGAGTTGCCTAAAAACATCTAAAAAGGTAGGTAAAACTAAATTTAGTAAGAAAATCCTGGTTTAGAAAAAGTTATTTGTCAAAACTTTGAAAGCTTTTCATTGTTCTTAGTAATTGGTACTTAACCTAGTATCCCAAGTACTTCCCTACCACCACCCACAAATATCACCACATTCCTGTCTTGCCATCAATCACTGCCTCTTTCCCCAAAACTTTCCTCAAATTCACACATTGTTGATCTTCTTCAGTAATGAAACGGCTAATGTTGAAAGAGTAGGGGTCTATCCCTATTGGTTAATAGGCCTTATAATACTAGCTAGCATACTTGAATATCACTCCTTTTATAATAGTTACAGTTGAAACATAATAGGAAGTGTTATTTTTAGGAGAATAAATATTGAGAATGATGAAATTGGGAAAATAAGTTTGTAGCTTGGCAAGACTATGCAGAACCAGTCAAGTTCCCCCAATGTTAGTGGAAATATAAAATGTTAGAATCTGGGGCCAGAGCAATAGTACAGCGAGTAGAGCATTTGCCTTGCATGTGGCTGACCCATGTTTGATCCCAGGAATCCCATAAGATTCCCTCAAGCACTGGCAGGAGTAATTTCTGAGTGCAGAGCCAGGAGTAACCCCCTGAGCATTGCTCTGTGTGACCTAAAAAGCAAACAAAAAAAAAAGTTAGAATCTGTTCTTGGGATACAAGACCTATTACAGAATTTAAAATGTTTGGCTTGTATGCAGCTGACCTAGTTTCATCCCCAGTACATATATGGTCCTTCTCCCTATATGGACTTCTCACTACAAGACGTTTGACCCAAATGAAAACATATATGTATATTTTAATACTATATTTTCAATTGTGGGCTTATTTTGATCACTTGAATCCACGTTATTCATCGATTTGCTCGAGCGGGCGCCAGTAACATTTCCATTGGATCCTATCACGTGCCAATGTAGCCCAATGGAATCTGGTTGATTCAGGAATATAAAGAGCCTCAAACCGTTCCTTCAGGGTCTTGACAAGGAAGTCTGACCATCTTGTAGGTGGGCGGCCACGTGATCTTTTGACATCCCGTGGGATCCAGTTGGTAATGGCTCTAGTCCAGCGGTTGTCTCCAAATCGCATTACATGTCCAGCCCATCTGATTTTCAATGCCTTGGCAAACGAGACAGCGTCCCTGATTCTGGAATAGCGACGGAGGTCAGAACTCCGGATTCTTCTCTCACTTGAGTGAGGCGTGATATTCTAAGCATAGCTCTTTCGATTCCTCTCTTGGGAGACCGAATAGCATTCTCATCCTGCTTTCTTAGGGCCCAGGTCTCTGAGGCGTATGTTAATGCAGGGGAGAACGGTGGAGTCAAAGAGATGTGCCCGAGTCAGAGGTTCTTTGTCCCTTTAGCTATTTCTTCGATGCCTTTGATGGCATCCCATGCCGCTCTCTTCCTCCTGCGCAGCTCAAGTTTTAGGTCGTTCATCATGTTGATTTCTTGACCTAGGTACACATAACTGCTGCATTCAGAGATGTTTGTTCCATTGAGAGTGAGTGGGGCCTCAGGAACTAGTTCATTCTTCATGAACATTGTTTTCTTTAGATTCAGCTGTAGACCTATCTTTCCACATTCTCGGTCAAAGTCAGCCAGCATTTGTGCCGCTTGGCTGAGTTTGGTGTTATTAGAACAATGTCATCAGCGAAGCGGAGGTGGTGTAGTTGCTGACCATCTATCTTCACTCCCATTCCTTCCCATTTTAATTGTTGCATGATGTTCTCGAGGGTGGCACTGAAGAGTTTTGGTGAAATGGTATCACCCTGTCGAACCCCTTTTTTCACATTAATGATCACTTCTTTGTAGAATGGTGAGATCCTGGTGGTGAATCCGTAATACAGCTCATGAAGGATCTTGATGTATTGGGTTTGGACAACCTGTTTGGCTAGGGCTTCGATGACTGCTTCAGTCTCCACAGAATCAAAGGCTTTCTGTAAGTCAATGATCGTGAGACAGAGCGGCATCTTGTACTCCCTACAAACCTTGATGAGCTTGGTTACTGTGTGGATATGGTTGATTGTGCTGAATCCTTTTGGAAACCTGCTTGCTTGCATGGTTGTCCTTCATCTAGTGTTCTGCTAATCCTGTTCAGGATGACTCGTTTAAACAGCTTGTAGATGACGGACAACAGGCAGATGGGGCGATAGTTGCTGATGTCGTGAATGTCTCCTTCTTGAACAGTAGAACTGTCCTGCTGGTTTTCCATTGGGAGGGTACCTTGCATTAGGACAGGTAGCATGTGAAGAGCCAAGCTAGTGTATTGATGAGTACCGGCGGCAGATTCTTCAGGTGTTTGGTTCTGACTTTGTCTGGGCCTGGTGCTGTTCCTTCTTTACCGACGATATGGCATGTCGGATTTCAGAAGGAGAAAACGTTGGGAATGACATATCCATCCTGTGGAATTTGGTATGTGGGCAGGTGGATGTGACTATCAAAGAGATTTGAGTAGAAGTCCTGGATAATCTTCTCCATTGCCTTTCTGGAAGATGTGATAGATCCATCAAGGCGTCTGAGGGCAGTCATCTTGGTCTTATAGTTGGCAAAGGACAGGCGGGCAGTGCGAATGCTTTTTCCTGGCTTCTGCTGCATCTTCCAGTATTTCTGCTCTTCTGTCTTTGAGGTCTTCTTTTATCGCTTCTCTTCACCGTTTAGCAAGTTTGGACATTAGCATTTGGTCTCCTGAGGCTCGCACCTTGCCACGTTGGCGGAATGAGCTCGAGAGTTTCTGAAGACAGAGGTTCTTTTGTGTCTTTCTCTCTCTTGGCATTCTTGCACAATCATGGAGGTGCTGAACCAGTCGGTTGTATTCTTCATCGATGTCGTCAATGATGGTATCTTCCCATGTTGCTGCAATGGTGCCAAAGAGTTCCCAGTTGGTGGTCGTTCTGGGAGTTCTCTTCTTAAACTTTGCAGCCTTTTCTCCCGTTCCGGGAAGTAGAATTTTGCACGAAGGAGACGGTGGTCCAATCCTGTTTGGAATTTGGGGACGACAGTTACATCGGTCAGACAAAACCGTCGATTGAAGATGATGTGGTCAATTTCATTGTGGAACTGTCCACCAGGAGATTCCCATGTCCAACGTTTCACTTCAGCTTTCTGGAACTGTGAGTTCCCATGAATGGTTTTGGTGGACATGATGAACTCAGATAGTCTCTCACCCTGTTCGTTCCATTCTAGGCCATGGGTCCCGATGTGGAGTTCTTCAGCCGATCTTCTTGATCCTATCTTGGCATTAAAATCACCGACTGTGATCTTGTAGAAGGTGTGATCTTTTTTATAGAACTCCTCCAATTCCATGTAGAATTTCTCAATTTCATCTTCTTTGTATGTGGATGTTGGTGCATAGACAATGAAGATAGAAATTGCTGGCAGTGGGCCACATCTCTTCAAGTGTAATTGTCCTATTCGGTTTGTTAGGCATTCAAATGAATCAATGTTGATGGCCATGTTCGTGTTGACAAGGATACCAACGCCACTGATGCCTCTTTCGTTGCATGTTCCAAGGAACAATTCTTCTCCGGTGTCAAATACAGCATGATGCAACTGACGCCCCTCGTCAGTTGGAGGCTTATTTTACATGATGCTTTATGACATTTTTTCTTGCACTATCATTTCAAATTCAAACAATCATTACAAATTTTCGAATGTTCAGGGATTCATTTGCCTTGCATTTTTATGGCTCACAAGAACATGTTCAGTAAGTATTAATGAGGAGGTTAAGTGTAATTATAGATGCAAATCAGTAGATTGCATCCATGGTCTCAATCCAAAATTCTTCTAGCCAAAAGTGGGCACTGCATGAATAAAGTTAATCGAACATATCCGGTCCTTCTGGACTTCAATGTGTAGAACCATGTGCTTTTTATCATTTCTTTGCATTACACAGAATGGTCACTAGATGGCAACAAACAACATCTAGTGGGGAGGAATCTGGATTCTTTGATATTCAAATCTGTGTTTTCCTTTAAAAATATTACCCTGTACCTTAGTCCCTGGTCTGGCCCCTGTTGCTTCCTCATTTGTCACTTCACCCTCCCATTCATTCTTTGTTTCTTTCTCCCTCACTATACTCCGGGTCCAAGGTTCTGCTGCTCATCTCCCCTTTAACACATTGCATTCCCTCATTTAGTTATTCT
Organism: Cryptotis parvus; assembly: GCA_021461705.1. Lineage (NCBI taxonomy): Eukaryota > Metazoa > Chordata > Mammalia > Eulipotyphla > Soricidae > Cryptotis > Cryptotis parvus. Next base: position 56,230 of record JAJIBD010023221.1, on the reverse strand, counting down.
AAATCATGTGATATAAGATACCAAATCTTATGATTTGGATCCACTTATCTGTCATTGGACATCTAGATTGATTACAAATCTTAACTATTGTACCGAGTATTGCAATGAATAATGATATACATACATTCTCTTGAATGAATGCTTTTGTCTCCTGGGGATAGATACCCAAAAGTAGAATTGCTGGAATTGATCTCCTATATGTAGAAGATCAATTCTGAGTGTACTGAGTACGCTCCATACTTTACCATAAGGGCTGGACCAGACAGCATTCCCACCACCAGTGTATGAGAGTTCTTTCTTGCCACATTCCTGCCAACAGAGATTGTTGCCAGTGTTTTTGATAATGTACCAGTCTCACTGGTGTAAGATTGTCATCTTGATTTAGATTTTCCTAATAATAAGTCATGAAAAGCGTTTTGTTCATGTGCCTGTTGTCTGCCCATTAGTGTTCCTCAGAGGAGTGTCTGTTAATTTTCTCTCCTTATTTTTTAATGCGTTTTTTAGATTTTTTTTATTGTTGTTATTTATCTTTGTGGTACTCTTATCAATCTTGGCTATCAATCCTTTATCTGATGTGTTGAGTGTGGATATTTTCTCCCACTCAGCAGTCATTTAGTTTAGCCTGTGTTTCTTTTACCACACAGAAACTTAATTTTTGAAATTAAAACACAATGCATACATAGTTACAAAGTTATTCATGATTGGTTTCAGTCATAGAGACTTTCAAGTTTGGTGGAGTCCCATTTTTTAGTTTTGATTCTGTCCTTCCAATACTTTATATTATTAAAAGCTACTTTGAAGTTTAGGTCTGAGGAGTTCTGCTCTTTCCTCACGTACTCTATAGATCGGTCTATACCAGGCTGGTCTTTTGTTAAGATGTGATGGCGTTTCTGATTTTATTGTTATTTATTGGTCTTCGATTGTCTTTCGGGGTTGAGTGTGGATTTTCCACTCAGAGTCATTTAGTTTTAGAAATCCAAATTCTCCTAACACCATTTGTTGCACTGGCTATCTTTATTCTATTTCATGTCCCAGCTCCTTTATAAAAAATTAGCTAACCATACATATGGTAGTTTATTCTTGGATATGCTCTTCTTCCCCAATAGTCTATTCTGACGCATTGGAAACCCAAAAATTAACACTTGAACTTAGGAAAATGTCTATCAATAGGGCAGGGGTAGAGGGTGTGGGCATATATGGGAGAGAACCTGGGAATATTGGTGGAGGGAAATTGGCACTGGTGGTGGGATTGGTGTTGCAATATGGTATGTCTAAAACTCATACTATGAATAACTATAAATCATGATGCTTTAAACAAAAAAAAAATAAATGTGAAAAATACTTCCCTTAAAATGTTGAAAATGGAAGCACTGTACATAGTCAGTTGGAATTATGTAAAATATCTTTAAAGATGCAAGCATTATGTAAATTAAATGACCTGAATAACTCATTGTCTCAATTTGTACTACAATTTTGAAAATAAATAACTTACAGTACATAAGAGAACAAATTCCTTTTCTTTATTATTTTGAGGCTGGGGGGTTGGGGGAGGGCCCTGGCCAGCAGCACCCTGGCATGAATGAGGGAGACCTGGATCTTGCCAGACTTCATCCCCTGCGAAAGGAGAGGGAAGGACTTGGGAAGAAGCATCTGCCTTGCCGCTACAGCAGAAAGGAAAAAAAGACACCAATACAGCGGGAATTCTGGAAAGCAGCCCTGTTTTACTGAGCACAGTTTAAGACGTTTATACAATTTTGGGGGAGGAGTGGGTACAAGCACAAATCTTGTAGCATCACAACAGATAACAATCACTTGATTTAGCATTTGCAAGGTAAAAATCACTGATTTACATATTCCTGTGATCAGAAGACCAGGTACATTCTGCCTCACCTTAAATGTCAATCATTTGCCTGCCAGTTTCCCATTGGATAAGAACAGATGTCTTTCATGTGGGTGTAAACTCTTGAGCGGGAAGCTCTGCTACCCTGAAAACAAGGCCCACCTCTGGCTCTGCCTCCAGGGCTTGAGAGTGCCAGACCCTGATACTAGCTGCTTAGAGCCCAAAAAGAGGCCACTCTAGCAACTCAGGGGATATTCTTGATACGGTGCTTGGGGTCACTCCCAGCAGTACTAGGTGTTAGGGCATGTGGTGCAAAGCATGGACACACACGCCTTTATATTATTTCCCTGGACCCTACATTCCTTTTTTTTTAATACTTTATTTTATTTCCAGGCACCACGGTTTACAATACTGTTAATGGTAGGACTTCTTATATAAAACATTATGGCAGCACACCTTCCACTGGAGTGAACTCCCCTTCACGATTATCCCAGTGTCCTCACAACATCCTATTTCTCCCCATCTCCTCCCCTCCTATTGTAAGCTTCCTACCGAAGACCGTTTTCAGTTTCTGTTGCCTTTGAGCATACAGACACCCCAAGTATACCTACAACAGAAGAATTATAATATACTTTCTTTAAGAAAGAATATACTTTCTTATATGTAATATACTTTCTTTCTAAAGTATATTACATATTCTTATATGTAATATACTTTCTTTACATATACCCAATAGAATACTCCTTGGCTTTCAGAAAAGACTGGAGAAATTGTTGCTGAGAAGGAAATCCATGCGTTCTCTCAGGGACCCATTCGTGCTTGGACTTGGAATTCTGTATCTCCCAGGTTTTCCTAGGCTTTTTAGATGGATTCTTTTGTGTCAAACTCCTCCATACCTTAGGATTGATTCGGGTTTCAAACACTATTTTCCCCAACATACATTACCAGACACCTCTCACTCCGTCTTTCTGCCTGTAACAACATCATGCAATTTGAATGTATCTGGAGTGCCTCAAGCTGAACAAAGCTAGTCAGAGGAGAGGGACAGGTAAGGATGATCTCTTTCATATGTGGAATATAAAGAAATAGAGCAGGGAATAACTGATTCCTTTCTTTACCTTGGTAGAAAAAGAAAATTAATCTAGTAAATTCACTAAACCCATCATAGCTTTATTTCTAATATCCCTTTTGTTTATCCCTTTATAGTCATGGGCTTGAAATATACTCGCCTTGCACCTTTCCTTACCTGACATGCATTATCCCCTCAGTCCACTTATTTCCTTAAAGCCTTCCTCTGTCCCTAGTTAAAACCTATGTCAAAACGTTTAATACCAACATAGAACTGAGCATTAAATACAGGCAAAAAATGCAAATGATGGCTTCTAAGTGTATGTAGTGCAACCCACAATGTGTAGGAGAAGGAAGAGAGAGAGAGGGAGAGAGAGAGAGAAGATAAAGAACCTGCCATTTAGGCAGGCCATGGGAAGGGGGGAGGGAATTGGGGACATGGGTGGTGGGAGATGGGCACTGGTGGAGGGCGGGGTGCTGGAACACTGTGTGATCAAAACCTCCAAATGTGAACAACATTGTAATTGTATATCTCATGGTGGTATGAGAAAATGTTTAAAAAAAACCCCTAGTCTTGCCATAAACACTGTTTCCAAGGATTCTATATGTACTTGTATGCACAGGAGTAGCATGGTAGTACCCATTGAGAGGAAGGCTTGAAGCTAAGCTAAAACTCTAAATGAATTCATGCAACTGTAAACACTGGTTTAATGTCTGCAACTCTAAACACTCATTTTCTGAATGCTAGAATTGGGAAAACTGGTTACTTTCCCTCATTTGAACTTTTGATTTTGAGCAACTGCTTTGGCTTCTATGTACATGCATTATATTTAAATTAGGATCACTTGATCACTTGAATCCCGTTATTTATCTATTTGCGTCGCCTCGCGAGCGCTGGTTGTTCAATAGAAGAGTAAACCTTCAGGGTCTTAAGGAAGTCTGACCATCTGTGCGGCCACGTGATCTTTTGACATCCCATGGGATCCAGTCGGTAATGGCTCTAGTCCAGCGGTTGTCTCCAAATCGCATTACATGTCCAGCCCATCTGATTTTCGATGCCTTGGCAAGCGAGACAGCGTCCCTGATTCTGGAATAGCGACGGAGGTCAGAACTCCAGTCCTGGGAGCAATAGCATTCTCATCCTTCTTTCTTAGGGCCCAGGTCTCTGAGGCGTATGTTAATGCAGGGAGAACGGTGGAGTAGAAGAGATGTGCCCGGAGCCGAGAGGTTCTTTGTCCTTTAGCTATTTCTTCGATGCCTTTGAAGGCATTCCATGCCGCTCTCTTCCTCCTGCGCAGCTCAGGTTTTAGGTCATTCATCATGTTGATTTCTTGACCTAGGTACACATAACTGCTGCATTCAGAGATGTTTGTTCCATTGAGAGTGAATGGGGCCTCAGGAACTAGTTCATTCTTCATGAACATTGTTTTCTTTAGATTCAGCTGTAGACCTATCTTTCCACATTCTCGGTCAAAGTCAGCCAGCATTTGTGCCGCTTGGCTAATGTTTGGTGTTATTAGAACGATGTCATCAGCGAAGCGGAGGTGGTGTAGTTGCCGACCATCTGTCTTCACTCCCATTCCTTCCCATTCTAATTGTCGCATGATGTTCTCGAGGGTGGCACTGAAGAGTTTTGGTGAAATGGTATCACCCTGTAGAACCCCTCTTTTCACATTAATGATCACTTCTTTGTAGAATGGTGAGATCCTGGTGGTGAATCCGTAATACAGCTCACGATGGATCTTGATGTATTGGGTTTGAACACCCCTGTTTGGCTAGGGCTTCGATGACTGCTTCAGTCTCCACAGAATCAAAGGCTTTCTGTAAGTCAATGAACATGAGACAGAGTGGCATCTTGTACTTCCTACAAACCTCAATGAGCTTGGTTACTGTGTGGATATGGTGGATTGGGCTGAATCCTTTCTGGAAGGCTGCTTGCTCGCATGGTTGTCCTTCATCTAGTGTTCTGCTAATCCTACTCTTGCCATAAACACTATTTAAATGTAAAACTCAGTGCAGTTTTGAAGCAGAGGAGAGGTCGGGAACATTGCGGAGAGGCAGGAGAGGAGCAATGCCTAAGTTCTTTCTCAAATGGTCAATAACTCATAAATAGCATAAATAGCACTGTATTCAGAAAAAAAATCTCATCTGGTATTTTTAATCCATTTATCTTTTCCTAATATATTTATTTTCTTCTATTTCCAAAGACTGAGTAGGGCCTGACTAGCCCTAAGTAGTGCTTGCCTTACATGCAGCAGACTCCAGTTAGACCCCATCACCTCTCTGTAGTGATCCCTGAGCACATGACCAGGAGTAACCCCTGACTATTACCAGCTGTTGTCTCCAAACCAGAAAAAAAGGCAAGAAAATAAAAATAATCAAAACAATCCAGAAAGGCGGAATTATATCAATGAGACTAATACGATTGGAAGCATCTAGGGCAAAGGAGAGAAGTGGGGATATTGAGGATAAGGGGTAATATGATGTCAGAGAAAGCACCTGAGATTGAGTAATTAGTTCTGAATTATAGATTCAACTGTTGTGGCATGCACATGTGCTCTTAGGAAAATAATTTGTCCACTCTGGTTGTAAGTGTCATCTATCAAAAGAGGTGAAATCTGGCTAAATCAACCAATAAACAAACATTTGTTTTAGTTAATTTTATATGGATCAAGCTATTTAAGCAAACATGGATAACTAAAGAAAATTAAAGAAAAATGGAAAAAAATTGTTGAATCACTCGGTCTTAAGAAAAATGGAAACCAAGTAGTCCTGGGGATATGGAGGATGTTGGAGACCAGTTTTGGAAGTTTCCAGCTCTAGTCACCATTTGCCTAGTTCCTCTGACAGCTGGGCTTCTTCATATGCTTGTCTTTGTTAAGGGGACAAATAGTGCCATTTCCAACAACTGAGTAAGGGATGGGAAGATGGAAGGAGTGAAGCAAGGAAGGGAGGGAGGAAGCAAGGAAGTAAGGGAGGGAGGAGTTGAAGAAAGGAGGAAAAGGAAGATAAAGGGAGGAAGAAGAAAGGAAATAAAGGAAGAACATAAAAGAATTATAATTCTGTGTATGTTTTATGTTAATTATTACACAAATTCTTTTAAATGTACGTGTTTAGTAAATAGGACTTCTAAGAGCTCCTAGTGATTCATGTCTATTCAAAAGTAGTAAGATTCAATTTATTTAAATAGCTTTTTACTTCACACTTAATAGGCCAAAGCTCCACATAGAAAATTTTCTTTGCAAATATCTTAAGTGCTTAAGATAAATGTTTAAATGTTCTCAATGGCAGTATTAGGGCATATTTTTCTAACTTTGCCTTCAGATTACATATTTTTACTATGAGCATATCAATTCTTTCTCATTTACCTAGAATAAAATATATTCTTACACATAACACTGTTAACTCATTTATGAGAACATTCTCTTTGAATTTTATTAAAATAGATGTATGATAGTTAATGACATAAATATATTTGTTTTAATTCTATTACACATCTTTTTGATGTTAGTACTCTGATTTTATCATATAATATTAAGTATTGCTACTTAAGTGTTTTATGAACTTATGACCTTTCACAGGTTTAGCTTGTTCTAAAGAAACATAATTAATATCCTGGTTTTTTAGCCTCTCCGTTGGGAACCTCTCTCCCTCTTATACTAAAAGCAAGCCCACTTATCTTTCTTTAAATCAGTGAATCCGAGAAAACACATAGACATTTTCCTGCACCACAGAATAAATTTTACTCCAAAGAGTCCTGGTTTCTTTTTGGGGAAATAATATTGGCTAAACAAATCTGGTTACTGTAGTGTGTCACAAAGCTAGAAAAAGAAAGTCTTTTTACCACCTGACTTGTGATTTCTTATTTTAGGTACAATATACAACACGTCCTGCTCAGCATATGCTGGGATATTTTATCTTCCCTAATAAGTCTCTACACTACAGAAAAAGAGGAAAGTGGGAAAGTGAATGTTTTCTTATGACAGTGGTGGAACCCAGACCTCTTTTGAGTGGTTTTCCACATTATATCCCAACAGTTCTTGTAATTTTTCCATCTCTAAGTTATTGCTTTAAATATGTATGGTGTCAGATTAAAGATGTGACAAATATATTTATATTACACCTGATAGTATCCATATGAAGTAGATTTTAACTTGGTCCCCATTTTTCAACTAGAAAGATTAAGACTAGCCGAGAGACACAATGACCGATTAGTTTCCCCTAGAAAACCAGCCTGCCTTTGATTTCTGTTCTTTGCTCCTTCAGCACTTCAGCACTTTGACATCTAATGATGTTTAGGTGTGCTCTGGTCTCTATTCACTATATGCATTAGTCTTATGGAGAAATAGTCCAGAGATTGCTGCACTAACTTACATTTTGTGAACTCATGTGGATGCAAGGATGGTTCTTCTAGCTGAAAGGTGAGGGTGCAGTGGAGAGTGGAACTCACGAAATTCTGTGGAATTATCTATTACCTCGTGTGCATCTTTCTAACCCCATGGAGTCTTGTCTCCACAGCTTCCAGGGTCATACTCAGAAGAAATTGCCTGTTCCGTTAGCTAGTATCAGCAGTAGACATCAGTGCTGTCTGCTATGCTAGATTTCTATCCTTTCTGAGGGCAAGTCACTACTTTCAGCAAAATCATAAGTAGTTTCAAAGCAGACTGTAATATATATTGAGAGCAGTGACATGTGATTGTTTTTAACTTTAAACATGGTAAAACTTAACAATTAGCCCCTATATAAAATATACCCAAGACCCTAGCCATAATCCTAAATGTAATACTAAACAAAACCACATTAGGTGCCCCAAACTACCAAATCTAACAATCGTTTTATATTAATATGCATTTTAAAAATTATGAAAACAGAAAAATCTAACATTTCTTACACAAACCAAGCATTAACTTTAGCCCTAATCCTAAAGCCAATCCAAACTTTATAAAAACCCTGACCTAAGCCTATACTTAAACCTAACAGTCAAATTTTAACATTCACCCAATACTTACTTTGCTTTTTTAAGTTTGAACACAGAAAATATTAACACCTAACACATAAAATAACCTTAATCCTAAACCTAATCTATACTATGGCTGACTTTAACTGATTGAAAAACTTATCGGCCTAAATTATTTAATAATGCCCTATATTTAGCTTGCATTTTCATCTACTAACACAGAAAAACCTTATACCTAACCCCTATATAAACCTTTTAATTTTTTGTTTTTTTGGGGGGGCAGGTCACATCTTGCAATGCTGAGGGGTCACTCCTGGCTCCACACTCAGGAATTACTGAGTTGTATTTTTAACTTTAAAGACAGCAAAATATGGGATGCCAGTGATGAAACCCAGGTTGGCCACATGCAAGACAAATGCTCTACCCTCTGTACTATCTCTCTGATCACCCCTAACCCCTGCATACAAACCCTAACCCTAACCCTAGACCTAACCCTAATCCAAATGGTAATCCTAACCTTATACTAAACATGACCCAAGTATAGCCATACACCTACCAAAAAGCCAAACTTTAATAATCCTCAATACTCAGATTGCATTTTTAACTTTAAAGACAGCAAAATTTAACACTTGACACCTATACTACCCTAGTCCTAGTCCTAATCCTAACCTTAACTAGTGCCAGATGGTACCAATTAGCTTATATTTAACAATAACCCTATACTTCTATTTTAAATTCTCAGCTTGAATAAATTCATGGTTATTATTTCTGCTGGTATGAATTCTGCACTTTTCTCTGTAGTTTCTCCTTAGACATTCTATGACAAGAACGTTGTTGCTCTTGATACTGTTAGATATTTTTATCTTCATTGTTTTTAATTTCAATGCTCTTTTTTAAAAATAATTTCAAGACTTTGAACTTATGGATTCCATTTTCATGTCATCCATTATGCCACTGAGTGTATCTCTAGTATTTTTAAGTTCAGTACTGTACTCAGAATATTCTACTGTGACTAGACCACTGCATTCCCATAGGCCTGAGCAAAAAGCTGGAAATTTTCTGCCAGGTAGATTAAAGAAGAAACTGGGGCATCAGTCCTCACTGATAACAGAATGCATGCCAGAAGCTAGGACTGGCCACGAGTCAGTGAGGGCCATTGCAGGAAGTGGAGCCTTTTGCTAATTCTCTTTGCTTTGGTAGATTCAGAGTCCTTTATTTCTATAGGAATGCTCTCACTTGCTAGCACTTAGCTATGGGTTGGCTGAGGTTGGTCTACTTGTCAAAAACAAGCCAACTTTAAAATTCACTCTCTCCCAAATTAACTCAGTTATTCACTAGGGGTAGGTGAAGTTTTCCTCAGGGATTTGCCCCAAGGGTCTATTACTATGGTGATCTGGAACAAAATAGTATCTCCCAAGGCTGTTATTCATCTTAGTTGTGAGAATTTGTCAGAATGAGATCTCCCAGGAATTCTGACTTCTGTTTATACCTTATAGTTTCTTGGCTTCCCATACAGTGCTGAAAGAATAGGATCACAGGTGCGGTTGCCAAGTTTTAAGCATAATTCATCCTGCTCACCAGAATAAGATTCTGTACTTTGGAAATCACCTCCCAGGGAAAAACAATTCATTGTTTCCCCATGGTGGGGTTTACTTTTGGCAGTCTTCTGGTTAATGTCCCTTTGACCTTGAGGTTTTTTTTGGGGGGGTTTGGCTGTTGAGTCAGTTTATGAACAGATTGATATGGGTTTTATTGATATGGGTTTAGTTGTTCCTTTGCAGAAGGAGAGAAACATGGATTCTCCCTATTTTCCATTCTGGTCCCCCTCTCATAACTAACACAAGTGATATTTGTGACATAGTATATAATAGATATCTTTATATGATACTTATCTTTCCAAATACCAGTATTTATTGATGAAGATATATTTATTGTATGTTAAATTGTTAATTTTGAGTTTTTGAAGCACATGCTACTCTTTAAACTATTATTTTATTTGCAAACCATAACCTCACGAACCTTCATTTTACAAAAAATAAATCTGCATTTAAGTTCTTTTTTTTTAAATCATATTTAAACAGAAAACGTATTTTTGTTGTTGTTCTTGTTCTTTTGGGGCCTCACTTGTGGCAGTACTCAGGACTTGTGGCTCTGCACTCGGGGATCAATTCTGGTGGTGCTGAGGACTATAGATAGTGCCATGAATGGAACCTGGGTTGACTGTTTCAAGAAAGTGCTGGACTGCTGTACTATTCTCCAGCTGCTCAAGTATGTTTTATGGTTTTGGTTTTGGGGCCAGAGTCAGCGGTGCTCAGGATTTACTCCTGGCTCTGCACTCAGGGATCATTCCTGATGGCCTCAGGATACCATATGGGTGGTTATGATGAAATCAGCCATGAGCAAGACAAGGGCCCTAGCACTGCACTATTGTTCCAGCAACAGTGAGCTTTTTACTATAAGGCTTAAAAAGATCACTTTTGGGGGCTACTATGATGTACTTATACAATGTATTTATTTTTTTTCACAGTATAATTAGAATATCTTCCCCTCAAGATGTTGCAGGTGTGGCTGTGTGCCTACCTACATTGGCAGGAAGCAGACAGGACACAGGCTTGTCTACACCCAGGGCTCTGCCCCGTGGGCCCTGGATGGTTGATGGTCTGGCATAGAAAAGACTGGGCCCCCTGGGATGAACCCAGAGTTACTTCAGAGCCTGGAAAGCTACCCGTGGTATATTCGATATGTCAAAAATGGTAACAATAATGTACCTCATTCCCAACGAATGGAGATGTTACTGGAACCCACTGGAGCAAATCGGTGAACAATGGGAAGACAAGTGATACAAGTGATAATTAGAATCAGTATTTTACCACTTTGGTATAGAATTGGTGTATATTGGGTTTATTTACATTGAAAATCCTCTTAAGACAGTATGATTCCTTGTGCTTTCCAGCCATAAAATGATTTTTAAAGAATTCAAAGTAGCTGTTGTGGGTGCTACAATATTAAATAATTTTCTTATTTTCCCTGATTTATCTCTTTTTTTTAAGTATTTTATTATAACCGTGAGATATACAAAAAAAGATATAAAAAAAGTCAGTTTGGGTTTTGGTCATACAGTGTTCAGCACCGTCCCCACAGTCCATCCCACCACCAACATCCGGTTCCCCCAACGGTTCATAGTATTACAGAACAACAAAGGTGTAATTTGGCTATACCATACATGTTTTTTCTGTAAATGCTCCAGTTTGTGATAATCCCACTTTGACAGACCTATATATGTTTCACTTGACTTGATATTGGTATCATAATATGTAATATATATTTATCCATAAAAAAGTACGTTCTGGTAATTGTAACATAATTTCAGTATCATTGAAATTTTCATTTTCTAACAGCTTATTCCATTTAGATGTACAAAGCTTATCAGTCATCGATTTTCGGGCACCGATTTATCTCTATTTCTATTATTTATCTTCTGTTTTAGAAGAAAAGAAGAGCATCCTTTCCAATTCCCAGCTGGATTTGCTGTAACGAATTCTCTATCTGAAAACAACACATTCATTTTACTTTCCACCTAAGTGTCCTTTGTGTTAAACATAAAGGTTTCAGTTCTTTTCTACAACTGTAAAATATAGTACTTCTTTTTACAGTTTCTGCTTAGGTATTTTCAGTCATTCAAATAGTTTTCCATTACAGGTAAAATTACGTTTTGAGATGTCAATATTTTTTAAGTTTTGTTTTCAAAAGTTTGATTATGATTTATCTTACCATTAAATTTCTTTAGCTTTATCCCTTTGTCCTTTTTAGATTTATTAGTTTAAATTTCTTCAGCTTTATCCTTTAAGGGTTTTCTCTGCTTCTTAATTTCACTTGTCACTTGTATCACTTGTCTTCCCGTTGTTCATCAATTTGCTCGAGCAGGCACCAGTAACATCTCCAATGCTTCTTAAGCAGGAGGGTTTAAAAATACCTTTTGATGTATTTTTCAACACCAGGATTCTTTTCGCATTCCAAAGATGCTGATAACAAGATTATATTTTGTATTTTCCTGCAGGACACTGAGCTCTATCCAGTTTTAAATATTTTTATGCTTATTCTTCTGGTTTAATGATTCTAATTTACTTTTTAAAATTTCAACAACAATTTTATGCCATTACCATATACCTTTCAACTTATGAGTTGTATTACTTCAGCTTATTAATATTTCAGTTCTAATGTTTCCATTTATTTTTCTTTGTACACATTCACTGGATTCTACTTTCCTATGAGCTTTTTAAGAGTACTTAACAATTTATTGATAAATGATTTAAAGTTTTGATCAGATGATCTCAATGTCTGTGTCATGTAAGTGGTGATATCTGTTGTCTTTATCTGAAAATTGAACAATTCCTGGTTCATAATATATTAACAATTTTGAACTGAGATAGCATGTTATCACTATGTATATCAAAACTATATGAGTCAACAGTATTGTTAAACTGTGGCCCAACTATAGTAAATAATTTTTTAAATGAGGAGCCGGAGGCGATAGCCCAGTGGGTAGGGCGTTTGCCTTGCACGTTGCAGGCCTATGCCGGCCCGGTTCGATCCCGGCATCCCATATGGTCCCTTGAGCACCGCCAGGAGTAATTTCTGAGTGCAGAGCCAGGAGTAACCCCTGAGCATAGCCGGGTGTGACCCAAAAAGCAAAAAAAAAAAAAAAATTAAATGAATTTTCTTCGATCTCATCTTTTAAAAGTTTTAGAGAGGGTTGGGGAGACATCTCAAGTGATAGAATACATGCCTGGCATGGACAAGGCCCCAAGTTTGATCCTTGGCATTGCCTGCCCACCCTCCCTAGCACTACTAATTATGACCCTGGTGGCCCCTAAACACTGCTGACCTGCAGCTCTGTGGTGCCTGTAAATAAATTATTTGAAGAATATTGATATATTAATATTTGTAAGAAAGTGACCTGATTAGGTTCAAGCCATAAGCTTCCTGACATCTATTGATGTGGTTGAATTGCAATGTCAGTTCACATTTCAAAGATTTGCATAGCTATTAGACCTGCCCCACATGTGATTTATCCAGAGGCAATCTCAGTGTTAGAGAGTTGTCTCTCTGGTAATTCAGTTCTCAATGTATTTGCTATACTTAGGATTACATATTCTCATGCATAGCATGGGAATAAATAAACAAACAAGTAAATAGGATTTCTTTGCTATCCTTATCACAATCACCAGGATATTCCATTTCCCTATATCTCCTCTACTAGATTCTGGAAGAAATATGGGACCTCAGTAGTTTCTCTTATGCTCACTTTTATGGTTATAACTATTTCCTAGAAAATGAGATGAAGTCATAAAGTACATGGTATTTCAACACCAAATTTATGATTTTTTTTTAATTCTGTTTCATACCAATTCTCCTAACATTGACTTATCAGAGACCGCTAATAGTTCTTACATTGTGTTTTACAACTGTATTAAGTAGATATGACAGAGAAATTAAATGGTTTCTCCATCTTCCCTAGAACATTCACTTATTTCTGCAAACCACCTACACCTAATCTTGGATTGCCTGTTATGAACATCTTCTAGTCTTGAATCATTTTTCTTCTTTAGACAAAGCACTATTGAAGCACTAGTGAAGAAAAAGTCTACTGAGACTATACCACCTACACGGCAGAGCCTGACAAGCTACCTGTGTTTTATTTACTTGTTATGTCAAAAACTAGTAACAATTATGGACCTCAATTCCATGACCTGAAGAATGGTTTCGGGCTCCTCCTGTCCCTGGAGCAAGTAGACGCCCTTGGGTTACACTTGCTTGTGACAGGACTAATGGAGATGTTACTAGTGCCCACTCGAGCAAATCGATGAACAATGGGAAGACAGTGATACAGTGATACAGACAAAGCACGATACTCAGTCACTGTGTGTTTATTAAATCATTTATTCTTGCCTTTTTAGATTTTAACGGCATTGTCCTGACCAGCTATAAGTTAAAGACAGATTTACTCACATTTTATTAGAGAATGCTTGGAAACTACTTTCCTTCATTAATTCCGTAAAACATCAACAAAATAATGAAGGCACAATTTTATGATTTCCCACGGGCATGTAAGTTACATAGGAAACATTTGCAATTTAAACTAAACCTTGACAATATACTCCCTGAAGAATTAATTATTTGATAATTTATTCCCACTGCAAGGACCAGGAGGCTAAGAAATGAATTCTTTCCTTTTAAGCCCTAGTGTGTAGGGAGAAATTCTGTGTGATAGTTTCATACTTGTGACATTCAAGGCTGACAAAGGCCCTGTACAGCCCTGGAGAATTCCCTTGCAGTGCTGTCAAGATTACCACTAACTAGCAATGAAGTCACCTTTGCTCATGGCTATCAGAGCCAGTTGAAACAAATAAAAAGGAAGTAAAGATTTCTTGTTTTTTCTTTCCCTTGACTCTTCATTCCTTTATATTTATTTCTTTAAATAGCTCAATACTTAATATAAGATATATTATAAGATATATTATATTATCTTATATTTAATATGAAATGGAACTCCACCCAGCAGAAGAGCCTATCACAGCCCAGCTCACGCGGCCACAAGTTGCCACACGGTTCATCAATAAATGCTGGATTTAGAGGTGACTACAAGAGTATGCCACCCACGCGGCAGAGCCTGGCAAGCTACCCGTGTCATATCTGATATGCCAAATACCAGTAACAATTATAGACCTCATTCCCATGACTTGGTGGAATGGTTTGAGGCTCTTTATGTTCCTGGAGCAAGCAGATGCCCTTGGGCTCTACTAGCATGAGACAGAACATACGGAGATGTTACTGGTGCCCCTTGAGCAAATTCGATGATGAACGGAAAATAGTGATAGACAGTGATAATATGAGATATAATATAATAGTCCTCTCTTCAAACCTACTATTTCTCACTATATTAAAGTACATAAGTTTAACTACAGCTTACTCTAGTTACGAGACACCTTATTAGATTCTCAGCTTTCTCTCTCTTACCACTAACCCTGAAAGACTAATTTGCACTTAATGGAAAAGAATAGTAATAATGTTAAAGAATAAAAATATTATTGAGATGCAATCCCTAAGCCAGAAGCAATACATTTCCTGTTGACTTCTTATTCTATAGAATAAGTACTTATTCTATAGAATCAAATACTTTGGAATGTCATCCAACAGTATATGTTTTAACAAGACTTCTAGATGGTATTGATGTGTGCTAGTGTTTGGGAATCACTACAAGCAAGTAATTAGTAATTATTGTGGAATGGTTTTAAAAAGGAAAACAACGTTGTTTTAGATATGGATTGTTTGTCAAATTTTAAGACTTACTAGCTGTTTGTTCCAGCAAACTTGGAAGACTAGTCCTAGTACCCTAAGTAGATAATAGGGTATTTGTTTCACAATTAAGGTAGAATTATGGGAATAGGTGGGTTGATAAATCTCAGAATAAAGAAAAACAAGCAAACAAATAAATAACTCTCAATTGTCTCTCTAACTTTTCTATCTTTTGTCCTAAATTTTAATCTATCCTGCTACAAACATGTGGGCAATTATCCCCAGTGGTATTTTTCTAATAAAAGTATATGTGTCTCTTTCTTCCAGATATTAATCCTTCAGTGGTTCTAGAGCAAATAGCAAACATTTTAATATTCATATTTCACAAGTAGGTATTATTTTTCTGTTTAATTTCAATAATGCATTGAAACTTCTTATTAATTCTAACATCTAGTTTTTAATATATGTATTTTAGCAAAAATGAGTTTTATTAATATATTTTATTTTTATGTTATAATTAATTTAAAATCTTAATTTTATAATAATTTTTCTCTGCTTTTGGTATTAATGTAATGTTGTCTTTATAGAAACTGTTAAGTAGAATTCCTATTTCTTTTATATTTTGATACCATTTGAGGAATATTACATTATAAGACTTCTCTGAAGGTTTGGAAGAATTCAAACTTGTGAGACATGAACTGTTTAAGGAGATGCTTTTATCACTCTCAGTTTCTTACTGATAACTAACTAGTCTGTTCAGGTTTTCTGCTTCTTCTCTTTAATGTCTTATTGGAGATTTTGTGACTAAATCATTTTCTTTTAGGTTCTCCAGCCTAGTGGCTTAAAGTTGTTTATAATAACTAAAGACAGTGAATAGAAGAGGATATTAACACTCAACATTTGTTTATTTATTTACTATATATTTTTTAATTTTAAAAATCGTCAATTATGGAGTTTTTAAAATATTAAAACTCCATAATTGACAAATTTCCTTGTAGTACAGTTATCATAAGTATTCATTGCCACCACCAATGTGCCCCTACCACCACCAAAGGCCACAGCCCATCATCCACTTCTGTCGGGAGCCGCTGGGGTTCCCAACAGTATCAGAACAGAAGTTCTCTTCTACCTCCTAGGCCACCGGGGGAATGGATGAAAGCTCACAAGTCCAGGGCAGTTCCAAAAGGCTTTTAATAGTACAAAAGCTCCACCACCGCAATCCAATATAATGAAAGAACTCTAGCTCTGGTCAGAACTTAGACCATACACAAGAGCCTAAGTCTCCCACCAAAAAAGATCCCACCAGAGAGGTGTCCCACCAAAGAGAGAGGATCTCACCGGAGAGTCCCACCAAAGAGGAGACCACCAAAAAAGGGGCAAGTACCTCAAGTCAGTCCCCTTATCTATACCAAAGTAATTCTAACTGTTGACAGGGAGGGTGCTGTCAACAAAGAACCCTAAATAGCTTCTAGATAGTAAAAGTACAAAAGGGTGGTGCCACACCCTAGGACAGGTTTAAACAAAGGATTATGCCAAAGGACTAATCCCTTCTTCAGAGATTATCTCTTATGTAAAACACTGGAGAGAGAGAGAGAAGGGGATGGTATAAAGTAATACATCTTGGGGCAAGAGCAATAGCCCAGCGGGCCTTACACACTGCCGGCCAGTGCTGGCCTGGGTTCCATCCTCGGCATCCTATATGGTCCCCTGAGCACCGCCAGGAGTAATTCCTGAGTGCAGATCCAGGAGAAACCCCTGAGCATTGCCTGGTGTAACCCCCAAAAATAAAGTAATACATCTTAATTTTATGGGCTTCATGTAATATAGATAGTACCCAGAAGGTTCTTCTTATTTATTATCTGCACCAGCATGAGTCTGAGTATCTTGATCTCTGTATACTGTCACACTCGTCTGCATGAGGGCAAATCAGTATGATCCTTCCTATAATCTTAAATGATAGTCTCAATGTAGCCAGGGTGGTAGTCTCCTGGTAAATTCAAACTGTCCCAATGCTGGGTGCAGTGGGTATAAAGAGGACCTGTGTCCAATCTAGATAACATAGAAGTCTTAGTAGATGTATAATAATAAATCAGAAGATACTCATTCACAGTCAAGTGAGTGAATGAAGGTGTGACTCCTGTAACTGCCACACCCTCCATCAGTGTTTATATAGGAGAGAGATCTCATTAGATGAACCTTGGCTTATGAAGATGTAAATAGATTAAGCTTTGAGTGGATAAAACAGCAAAGCTCCCAAGCTAACCAAGCCTGTCATTCGACACACTCCCATTCCCACACCAGTCCCCCAATTTGTTGCAACTAAATTGCATTGATCATTACAAAGTATCTATGGGCAAGGTTCTGGGAAAGACCTGGCCCTAAACTTGGTTGTTATCTAAGCCTGGCACACAGCCGCAAAGCCGCCATGCGCTGTGGGTGGGAGCTAGTGCAGCTGTGCTTCTGGACCTTTTCTTCTCTGGCATTACTGATGATGAAGGCTGTGGGGCTCATAGCCAAGCCCACTGGGTCATTGGAGGTGGAGATGAGGAGAGGGGCCTCAATTCCCACTCCATGCCCCTGCCAGTGGGGCCAGAGTAACCCACATGTCTGCTGACCCTAGGAGCTTTGCTAAAGCTGGCCAGGGAGCCACCCAGTTTTCCCTCTCGTTGCTCGGCCATTCACGGTAGCTAGGAGCCAGCGCGTCTGGCCCTTCTCTTCTCCGGCATTACTGATGATCAGCACTCAACATTTAAAATAAATAGTTGATATACAAGGTACACATAAAGATCAATTTAAAAAGTCCAAATATCCTCTAACAAAATGAGGAATGAAAATAAATGGACACTTCTCTGAAGAAGGTAGATGGTGGCCAATGAACACATGGAAAAAGTATTCATCATCACTTATTATCAGGGAAATTCAAATCAAGACAACAACACACTTATCATCTCAAATCAGTGAGAATGGCACATATCAGGAAAAAATAAACATTAAACAAAAAAGGGTTGAAGACTCTGAGCACTGTAGAAGGCTTGAAAGCACTCATGCCATTGTTCTCAGAGTTCTGTGCCTAGAAATGGTCTCATTTCTAGGAGAATCTTGTGGTTCTTATTTAGTCCTCAGATTAGTTTCATTATTTAAAAAATCTCTTGAAAATTTTGTGACATGACTACAGAGGGACCACAACAAGCAGTGTTCTGGAGTTGCTCCTGGCACTGCATTCAGGAATTTCTCCTGGAAGTGCTCAGGGGGCCATCTGAGATGCCGGGGATTGAACCCAGGTCAACCACATGCAAGGACCCAGCTGAAGGCAGAAATCACCCACACTGGAGAAGCCTCATCCCCTTAAGTGACTCACCTACTCAAAGATATTATGTGAGTTGCTTACTGCTTGGCATTATAGTAGTAGTATGCTACCTGCACAGCATACTACTACCCTGGCAAGCTACCCGTGTTGTATTTGATATGCCAAATACCAGTAACAATTATAGACCTCATTCCCATGACCTGATGGAATAGTTTGAGGCTCTTTATGTCCCTGGAGCAAGCAGGTGCCCTTGGGCTCTACTAGCATGAGACAGGACATATGGAGATATTACTGGTGCCCGCTCCAGTCAATCGATGATGAACGGGAAGGCAGTGATACAGTGATACAGTGCTTACTGCTCAAGATGAGAGCCTTCTACTGAGAATATACCACCTATACGGCAGAGCCTGGCAAACTACCCGTGTTTTATTTGATATGCCAAAAAATAGTAACAATTATGGACCTCAATTCCATGACCTGAGGTATGGTTTGGGGCTCTTCCTGTCTCTGGAGTGGGCGGGTGCACTTGGGCTGCGCTTGCTTGCAACAGGACTTATGGAGATGTTGCTAATCAACAATGGGAGGACAGTGATACAGGCAGTGAAACAAAAAAAAGAAACAATCTGTACTGACAACGATGTAGTGGAAAGAATCTCTCACCCACTGCATGGTGGGATTGTTGTCAAATGTTCAATCCCTTTGGAAAGCCATAAGGAGATTTCTCAGAAAAATAAGAATAGAACTTCCATACAACCCAGAAATTCTGCTTCTTGGATCTATCTCCAATATACAAAAACATTCATATGAAAGAATGTATGCATAACATTACTCATTTCAGCACTGGCACAATAGCTAGGACATGGAATCAACATGGGTTTCCAATAGCAGATAAGTAGGTAATGAAACTGTGGCATATATACACAATAGAATACTATACAGATGCAACGAAGATGAAATAATGTAACTTGTTGCAACTTGGATGAAACACGGATAGCACATTAAGTTTATTAAGTTAGAAGGACAAATATCAAATGATCTACTTATCTTCAGTATATAGGATAGTAACAGAACAAAGAAAAGCAAAATGTCAGAGTGGTACTTATATTACCATTGACCCTAGATCATAGATATAGGAAGCAAAGGGAAGGGAAGGAAATCAAGGCGGGGATTATCATCTTCCATTAATATCTTATGATGTCTTTTCCCAACCAAACTTATGAGAAAGGCTCACCTCTGGAATGACTGCTCCAAGCTCTGACCTGAGGTAATAACACACTGTCCACATTGGTCCCACCATATCCCAGTCTCTTTGTTCAGTCACAGTAAAAAGAGGTAGATGACAGGTAACAGGAAGAGGACCAAGGGCTCCTAGCACAAGAGGTGTATGCATATATAAAACACAGAGCTAACAACATTGCAAGAGGGGGACCTAAACTATAATAACTACATTAAAAGTGTGCTACCATAGAAGCAGGTTAGGGGTTGGGAAGGAGCCAGGGAACATTGGTGGAGGGAAGGTCATAAAGGTGGTGGAATTGGCATTGGAATATAAAAGCAACAGAATTTCCCTGTTTTTATGCAATATGCTGGGTTTCATATGAAGATTAGAACTGGTGATCTGAGTATGTGCTGTCTTGAGCATTGGCCAGGGTTTATCTTAGCATATTTGTCCGGTGCCTGTGACTCTGAGTTTTATGCACATAGAGAATTGTTCTCACTGGTTGCTAAAGCACTAATGTCTAGTTCAGATTTTTTCTTTTCTTTTCTTTCTTTTCTTGGAAAGTAGAAGTTTGTTGCAAAGTAGAAGAGAAAGGAAAGGAACTCCCTTGTGGGATCAACTTCTTACTATGGGCCCATAATTTTTATGCCATCCCTCCCACAATTTCACCTGTGTCCCCCTTGGAATATCCTGGACTCCTAGTCAAAAAAATTCTGGTCCTCGGTTTTTATCCAGTTTACAGTTGCTGTGTGTGGTACTTGATGTGGTGTCACAGTCTAGCTGCCCCGGGCAGTACCTGTTGATTATAATCATGAATACACAATAATCACTGTATCACTGTCTTGCGTTCATCATCGATTTGCTCGAGCGGGCACCAGTAACATCTCCATATGTCCTGTCTCATGCTAGTAGAGCCCAAGGGGCATCGCTTTGCTCCAGGAACATAAAGAACCTCAAACCATTATATTAGGTCATGGGAATGAGGTCTATAATTGTTACTGGCATTTGGCATATCAAATACGGCACGGATAGCTTGCCAGGCTTGCTGTGCGGGTGGCATACTCTTGTATCACCTCTAAATACAGCATTTATTGATGAACCACGCGGCCACAAGCGGCTGTGCAAGCCGGGCTGTGATAGGCTCGTCTGCTGGGTGGAGTTCTGATGAGAGGGAAGTCCGGATGTGGAAAATGGCGGTAATCAATTGTAACTATTGGCGGATTTTGCATCTTCCATTACTATCTTATGATGTCTATTCCCAACCAACCTTATGGGAAAGGCTCACCTCTGGAATGACTGCTCCAAGCATTCTGGGCTAACAGCACACTGTCCATACTGGCCCCACCTTATCCCAGTCTCTTTGCTGTCACCAACAGGTTCAGTCACAAAAACTGAGCCTCTAAAAACTTTTTGGCCAGAGCCCATCCCCATCCTCAGCCAGAGGATGCTATTTTAAGTCTGGTGCTGGTTTCACAGCTCCCTTTCTCTTTTAAGCCTCATCTTAATTCTGTATCCACCCAGGAAAGCACTTTATACCAAAATTCATCCACATTTTTGTGTTTCATAGCACGAGCCCCACACCTCAGAAAATCCACTGGCTGAAGCCTCCAGTGGATTTCCTCAGGGAGATCCCTGAAGAATCCTGTGTCCAATGCAGTTATTCTATATTCTTTGTATAATGTCTTGAACTCACTCTGAGTTTTGAATTGCTCTAACTAAAACTGTTTTTGGCAATGTCTTTCATTGCTCCTATACTAGTATATAGCTCTGCTATGGAAAACATCACATTTTGAGGTAACGTCTAACAGAATAGGAAGTTTTCTCCTTCCTTTTGAAAATTATGGTTTGCAATACAGACACGGAGAGATTATGTTTGTTCCTTTACCTACTTTCAGCATGCAATTCTTACCCAGAGTGATGATTTCCAAATATTGTGTCATAGTGTTCCCTTCTGTATCTTTCTTCCCCAGCATTTGAAGGAGAATTCCAATTGTGGGTCTTCTCACTTTTTGTTTGTACTGTCCTTGCTTATTGTTTTCATATTATGTTTTTGTAAATGTCACACAAATAAGTACAATCATTCTATGTCTATCCCTCTCCTTCTGACTCGTTTCACTCAGCATAATACTTTCTAAATCCACCCATTAAATCAAATTTCATGATTCAATTTTTCTTAACAACTGCATAGTACTCCATTGTGTAGTGTACCATAGTTCCTTTCTCCAGTCATCTGTTTGGGGGCACAAGGGTGGTTTCCAGATTCTGGCTGTGTTGAATAGTACTGTGATGAACATTAAAGTTCAGATGACATTTCTGCTTTGTGTGTTTGAAGTCTCGGGTTATATTCCCAGAAGTGGTATTGCTGGGTAGTATGGAAGCCCAATATCTAGCTTTTTAAGGAATGCCCATATTGTTGTCCTAAAAGGCTGGATGAATTGTCATTCCCAGCAATAATGAATAAGAGTCCCTTTCTTCCTGAATCCACGCCAGCACTAGTTTTACTGTTGCATGAATGGCACTTAAAAGACAAGGCTCTTGGCAGGTTGGATAGGTGGAGAGAAACATTCTATGTTATTATCATGCCTAGTCTTTTATGCTTCATATAAACACGATTACACATGCACTTAGTATTGACCAAATGCCATTCTAAAAGAAGTGGTTTGCTGAAGGGAAGAGAGTAGAAGAAACTTAACTGATTTTTGTGAAAGAGTGAGCGTGCAGTTTCCAAATTCCCAGAATGTTCTCTTTAATGTACTAAATCTCCTGAATTACTGCCACACTGAGTCTCTCCATATTAGCATTGATCCTAAAGGGGTTAACATTAATCCTGCAATTACAAAGTTCAATCAAACAATGCATGCTTTGCAAGTGTTGTAAAAATGTATCAACATGGTGGTATAATAAAAATTTTAAAAAAATATCGTCATGGAGGACCACACTATTCCTTAGGTCACTAAGACATAAATGGCATTTAAACTTAAGGGATAGAAAACCTAAAGTTCAACTCTCCCCAAAATTTGTGTGAGAATTATTGGTGAGTTTATTGATGAGATAGCAACAAACATAGGTTTAAACTATTTTGTTATAGCACTTTGAAACAACAGGGCTTTGGTAAAAGGTGAAAGATTTATGTGATCTGAAGAGAAACCAGAGTATCTTTGGAATTTGGATAGAGCTAATTCATCTACTTAGTTTCAACTACATGACCTAGCTTTGCTGAAAAAAAATCTAAAAACCTTAATCTCTCTCTACATTCAAGAATGAGGTGAAAGCAACCCAAAGTCACAATTTTTATGGAGTCATAACAATGCTCAGTTTACTAGCAGAGTACCCAAGTCATGAAAGTCCTCAACAAATCGTGATAGCGATTGGTGCTCCAGTGTTTGTTCCTTATTTAAAGGTAATATTAAAAGGCAACATTGCCAGTATTAATATTTACTTTAAAACTGACCTAGTAGTGAAGGTTTCCCAGTTTTCTTACTGTGGTCCCTATATTATACCTCATTTCTTCTGTGACATTGGTCCTCTGACCCATCTCTCATATTCCAACACAAGATCTGCTGAAAGAATAACGTTTTACTGGACTTTTGTGTCCTTTTGACTTCCTGATCATAATCATCATCTGGTACAGTAACATAGTTACAATCATTCATCTCCCATCAGCCAAGGAAAGACAGAAAGCTTTCTCCACCTGTTCATCTCACCTCATTGTTCTCTCTCTGATGTATGGCAGCTGTATCTTTATCTATGTGGAAACCAAAGCAAACAATCAGGCTGGAATCCAACAGGGAAGCTGCTCTTGTGAACACAGTGGTGACCCCATTGCTGAACCCCATTATCTACACTCTTCGGAACAAGCAGGTCCACCAGGCTCTGAGGGAGAAAATGTGCAGAATAAATATAGCAAGATAAAAAATATTACATGATCTTTCGGTGAAATGTTTCAAAGAACTGCTTTCCTTCCTTCCACTAATAATAGCCATCCAAGAAATTCCTAGTGAAAAGTCTCTTTGGGACTCTCTTGATCTCTAGGGCCAAAGTCTCTGACATTTTCAATGTCATATTTTAACATGATAAAGACAGCTACAAATCTGTTCATGATTGGATTTCAGTCATACAGTGTTGCAGCACTCATCCTTCCACCTGTGCCCACCACCAATATCCCTGGTTTCGCTTCCCCAAACCACCCTGCCTGCCTTCTTGGCAGACACTTTCTTTCTTTCATTTTTTTTTTTGGCTTTATGGGTTACACGCTGTGACGCTCAGGAGTAAATCCTGGCTCTTTGCTCAGGAATCACTCCTGGTGGTGCTCGGAAACCATATGGGATGCCAAGGATCAAACCCAGGTTGGCCACATGCAAGGCAAATCCCCCTACCTGCTGTGCTATCTCTCTGGCCCTTCTTTCTTTTCTTTTCTTATCTGTTCTTTTCTTTTATGTTCCTTTTCTTTTCTTTCTTTTTCTCTCTCACTCTTTCTTGCTCTCTCACTCTCTCTCTCTTTTCTTTCTTTCTTTCTTTCTTTCTCTCTCTCCTTTCTTTCTTTCTTTCTTTCTTTCTTTCTTTCTTTCTTTCTTTCTTTCTTTCTTTCTTTCTTTCTTTCTTTCTTTCTTTCTTTCTTCTCTTTCTTTCTTTCTTCTTTCTTTCTTTCTTTCTTTCTTTCTTTCTTTCCTTTCTTTCTTTCTTTCTTTCTTTCTTTCTTTCTTTCTTTCTTTCTTTCTTTCTTTCTTTCTTTCTTCCTTCCTTCCTTCCTTCCTTTCCTTCCTTCCTTCCTTCCTTCCTTCCTTCCTTCCTTCCTTCCTTCCTTCTTTCTTTCTTTCTTTCTTTCTTTCTTTCTTTCTTTCTTTCTTTCTTTCTTTCTTTCTTTCTTTCTTTCTTCTCTCTCTTTCTCCTCTCTTTTTCCTTTTTCCTTTTGTGCACTGTGGTTTGAAATATATACATTGAGGGGTTATGACGCATATCCCTTTATCTATTTTCAATACTGAGTTCTAGTTTAACATTACTGTTTCCAACTATTATTGGCAGACTTATCCCTTCTCTATCTTACCTAACCTTTGCCCCCCACACACTTGTGGTAGATTCCAACCCTTGACAGGTCTTTCTGCACTCTGTCTTGCCTAGCCTTGGATATTAGTCTCATAATATTTCTTCTATATCCAAAGGGGAAATTATTGACCTTAGTCATAGAAACAAATATTTTATATGACATCAAAAAAGAACTAGCAATAAAAAAAGCAAATAAAAGGTGTTTTTTCAAACTAAAAACCTCACAAAGAAATATTTAAAAACGAAATGGCAAGTATGGAAAAAATTGAAAATAATATATTTTATAAGTGGTTAATATTCAAAATATATAGAGAATTTAAACCATTCAATAACAAAAAAGACATTTAAAAGAGAGGAATTAAATATGAATATTTAATTTATCAAAAAATACTCAAATGGATAGCAGGTATATTAAACTATACTATAATTAAAAATCAGGAAAATACAATTTAAGTCCACAGTAATATACTACTCATAATTATTTGAACTTTTTATTTATAAAATTAGTAAAAGTAGTACAGGAAGATGTGAAAAAGAAAGACTTTGTGAACTGTTGAATTCTCAACATAATAAATTCATGTAGATATTTGGGAAAACAAGATTGAGTTTTTCCACCCAGAGTGCCCTAGAATCGATGACTGGATAAAGAAGCTTTGGTACATCTACACAATGGAATACTATGCAGCTGTTAGGAAAAATGAAGTTATAAAATTTGCCTATAGGGCCAGAGCGATAACCCAGCGGGTAGGGCATTTGCCTTGCACGCAGCCAGCCTGTGCTGGCCCGGTTCGACCCCGCATCCCATATGGTCCCCGAGCACCGCTAGGAGTAATTCCTGAGTGCAGAGCCAGGAGTAACGCCTGAGCATCGCCAGGTGTGACCCAAAAAGCAAAAAACTAAAAACTAGAAAATAAAATTTGCCTATAAATGGATAGACATGGAGAAGATCATGTTGAGTGGAAATTAGCCAGAAGGAGAGAGACAGATACAGAATGACTGCATTTATTTGCATGGCATAAATATATATGTACATATTATGATACCAATATCCAAGGTCAAGTGAAACATGTATCAGGAGGTCTTGTCAAAGGCGGAAATTATCACAAACATGTGGGAGTCAGAGGCTAGGTAAGACAGAAAGTGGAACAGTGTGCTAGCAATTTGGAGGGCACTAATACAAACCTAGAACTGAGCATTAAATACAGACAAAAAGATACACATGACAACCCTTTAATGTATGTTCTGTAATCCATAGTCTGGAAGGGAAGGAAAAGAGAAAGAGAGAGAAAGGGAAAGAAATAAAGAACCTGCCATGGAGGCGGGCTGGGGAGAGGGGGAGGGAACCGGGGACGTTGGTGGTGGGAGATGGGCACTGGTGGAGGGATGGGTGCTGGAACACTGTATGACCAAAACCCAAATATGAACTTTTAAATTGTATACCTTTGTAATTGTATATCTTGCAGTGGTATAATAAAATACTTTAAAAATTGAGTTTTTCCTCAAAAGATATGAATGAATCTACCATTTTAATCAGCAAGCCCACTTCTGGATTTGTTCAAAATAATTTTTTAAATTTCTCCTAACACTTTATTTTACTTTGTTTTTATTTTTGGGTCACACCCAGCAATGCTCATGGGTTATTCCTGGCTCTTTGCTCAGCAATTACTCCTGGTGGAGCTCAGGGGCCATATGGAATGCTGAGGATCAAACCTGGGTAGCCGCATGTAAGGCAAATGCCCTACCCACTGTGCTATCGCTTCAGTCCCTATCAAAAAAGAATTTAAGAATGAAACTCAAAAAATACATTTACACTCCCATATATATGACTTATTGTCTACACTCTCATATTGACAGTAGTCAGAGACGACTAACACAAGTGACTACTTACAGAAGAAAGGATTTATAAGCATACAGTAGAATATTCACTTGTATCACTTCACTTGTCTTCCCGTTGATCATGGATTTGCTCGAGCAGGCACCAGTAACATATCCATACGTCCTGTCACATGCTAGTGTAGCCCAAGAGCATCTGCTCACTCCAGGAACATAAAGAGCCTCAAACCAGTCCATCAGGTCATGGGAATGGCATCTATAATTGTTACTGGTATTTGGCATATCAAATACAACACGGGTAGCTTGCCAGGCTCTGCGTGCAGGTGGGATACTCTTGTAGTCGCTTCCAATCTTGAGCATTTATTGATGAACCGAGCTTGTGTTCAGCTCTTCTGCTGGGTGGATCTCTGAGAGCTGGGGAGTCCGGATGTGTGGAAAATGGTGGTCCTCATGGTGTGGGGGTTCCTCTGGCTTCTTGTGAGGTTCTGCTGGGATGGCGGGCCAGGGCTAGAACCTGCCTTCCCTCCCTGGTCCCTCTTGGTCAACTGGGGACAGAGAGAGCCGGTGCAGCTCTGCCCCGTGTATGTGAGTCTCTGGATCAGGCATACCTGGGCTGGGCTTGAAAAAGACTGCTGTAGAGTGGGTCAGGACAACCATGCGAGCAAGCAGGCTTCTGGAAAAGGATTCAGCAAATCAACCATATCCACACAGTAACCAAGCTCATTGAGGTTTGCAGGGAGTACAAGATGCCTGTCTCACTTTCATTGATTTACAGAAAGCCTTTGATTCTGTGGAGACTGAAGCAGTCATTGAAGCCCTAGCCAAACAGGGTGTTCAAACCCAATACATCAAGATCCTTCGTGAGCTGTATTACGGATTCACCACCAGGATCTCACCATTCTACAAAGAAGTGATCATTGATGTGAAAAGAGGGGTCCGACAGGGTGATACCATTTCACCAAAACTCTTCAGCGCCACCCTTGAGAACATCATGCAACAATTAGAATGGGAAGGAATGGGAGTGAAGATAGATGGTCAGCAACTACACCACCTCTGCTTTGATGATGACATCGTTCTAATAACACCAAACATTAGCCAAGCGGCACAAATGCTGGCTGACTTCGACCTAGAATGTGGAAAGATAGGTCTACAGCTGAATCTAAAGAAAACTATGTTTATGAGAAAATGAACTAGTTCCTGAGGCCCCATTCACTCTCAATGGAACAGACATCTCTGAATGCAGCAGTTATGTGTACCTAGGTCAAGAAGTCAACATGATGAACGACCTAAAACCTGAGCTGCGCAGGAGGAAGAGAGCAGCATGGAATGCCTTCAAAGGCATCGAAGAAATAGCTAAAAGGACAAAGAACCTCTGGCTCCGGGCACATCTCTTTGACTCCACCATTCTCCCTACATTAACATACGCCTCAGAGACCTGGGCCCTACGAAAGCAGGATGAGAATGCTATTCGGGTCTCCCAGAGAGGAATCGAAAGAGCTATGCTTGGAATATCACGCCTCATTCAAGTGAGAGAAGGAATCCGGAGTTCTGACCTCTGTCGCTATTCCAGAATCAGGGACGCTATCTCGTTTGCCAAGGCATCGAAAATCAGATGGGCTGGACATGTAATGCGATTTGGAGATGACCGCTGGACTAGAGCCGTTACTGACTGGATCCCACGGGATGTTAAAAGATCACATGGCCGCCCACCTACAAGATGGTCTGACTTCCTTGACAAGACCCTGAACGAACAGATTGAGGATTTTCATATTCCTGAATCAACAACCAGATGCCATTGGGCTACATTGACACGTGATAGGGTTCAATGGAAATGTTACTGGCGCCCACTCGAGCAAATCGATGAATAAAGGGATTCAAGTGATCAAGTGATCAAGTGAAGAGTGGGTCATTGATGAGCCAGGCTTGTGATCAGCTCTTCTGCTGGGTGAAACTCTGACAAGTGGGGAGTCTGGATGTGGAAAATGGCAGCCCTCATGGTGGGGATTCCTCTGGCTTCTTGCAAGACTCTGCTGGGGTGACAGGCCAGGGGCTAGAACCTGCCTTCCCTCCTGGATTCTACTCTTACAGTACAATATTATTCACCATTAAAAAATAAGAAAATTTTGCCTTTATGATCATATAGAGATATTTAAAAGATGTTATTCTTAGTAATATGGTAGATGCAGAAAAGTAAACACCTTATGATCTCTCTTTATTGAGATATAATCAAATCAGATAAACCAAATAGAATGATGGTTTACAGAGATTTATGAGAGAATGGAAAAGGTAGATATTAATCAAAGTATACAAATCTTATGTTACATGAAATAAGTAGAGCTTATATTTAACAACATTATTGCCTATTTAAGATGTGATTAAAGATGGGACACCTTATGTTAAAAGCTTAGCCTTATAAAGAAATAAGAAAAAGAATAACACATGGCATAGGAAGAAATCTTAGGATGTAATAAATAAGTTTATGGTATTGACAATGATAAAGGTCTTAAATTGGTTCTCAAACAGAATAATTTGTATATGCTAAATATCTACATATATTTTTATGACAAAGTAATACCGATAAAGTTAAAATACAATTTAGAAGCATATTTTATTAGAAGTTTATTTCATGTAGAATTGCCTGAAGGGATTTTTTTCTCAATGAAATGTTCTACCATACCAAAAACCATCCAGTAAACTCTATATCATAAATTGCTCCTCATTTTGTACCAAGTATGGATGAAAAAACCTGCCTGAATGCATACGCTCAACTCTAGATTTCTGGCATTTTTCTCTCATTGTCAAATTTTTTCCTTCAAGTGCGGTCTATCTCAAATTAATAAAAATACAACTAATTGCTAATATATTTATAATTTACTAGCAAGTTATGACTAAAGCTTTGGGGGTCTTATACTCTTTTCAGTAATTTGATCATGGTTTTCAATTTATTCCCATGATTGCTTAATCTCAGCTTCTAATATGCATTTTATAAAATTTAGTTATGATTATCTAATCTCAGAGCTTGGCTTTAAAGCAAATGAAAGAAAAACTGGTTACTGATTCAGATAGACTTCCTCTGAAGATAAAATAGGCACATTTCTCTGTGGAAATAGAAACAAAGTCTAAGAATTAACATAATGAAAATGCTTTCAAGTAGGTTACCAGTCAGAAGATAATAGTCTACTAGGAAAAAGTTTGTTTTGTCCAAAACACTTTCATTTGTAGCATAAAGTATCTGAACAAAAATAACCTAGGGCCCACCACTAAGTCCTTGAAAACTCATAGGTCAATGTGGAATAAAGCTCCTTCCATCAATGCAGGTACATAAAATGGCTGAAGGAGAGGCCAATTTTATAGTGAAGGATAAAAACTAGACTTTTGATGGTGAACATCATAACATAGTACATATTAATGTTGATTTATTATCCTTTATATGTGAAGCATATAATTTTATAATCAAGTTATTAACATTTAAAGTTCTTCATTTTGGGCACGGCACCAGTAACATCTCCGTATGTCCTGTCTCATGCTAGTAGAGCCCAAGGGCATCTGCTTGCTCCAGGAACATAAAGAGCCTCAAAGCATTCCATCAGGTCATGGGAATGAGGTCTATAATTGTTACTGGTATTTGGCATATCAAATATGACACGGGTAGCTTGCCAGGCTCTGCCGTGCAGTCACACTGTAATTATATGACTTAAATTACAAGAAATTTTTCCACATTAAAATTAAAATGTGGGGTGACATTCCCCAGCCTCCTGGTTCAGTGGGTGTGACCCTGAGCTCCAGCCACCACAGCCAACTGCTGCAAGACAGAGACTCCAGATCCACGGTTGCGCAGGCGCACGGCAGCCCTGCAGCCGCGGTTTAATCTTAGACTCAATGTATTTTAGCACCAGGTCCTTTCAGGATCTTTCTCACTTGTACTCTTCAACAATCATTCTATTTGCATCAAACTGGAGAGGTTATGGGGAATGAGGAATTATGATGTCACACTAGAACTCACTACTAAATAATTAGATAGATACATCATACATTATTAGTATCCATAGGACAAGCCATAAAGTGTAATAGAAGAGAGACTGAGAAATACAGGGACATAGACAAAGAGATAGAGAAGTAAAATGCGCCTGCAATAGGGGCAGGCAGGGTTTGGGTGAGTGTGTTTGGGAATTGGGTGGTGGGAATTGGCACTGTGGAGGGATGGGTTCTGGAATATATATATATATATATATACACACATACATATATATAGATACATATATACATATATACATACACACAAAAGGTACATAGCCTAAAATTATGAAATGAAGAAAATTATATACATAAATGCTTTCTCATAAGTCATTAAAAAAGTAATTTTAATATCTGCCTGTGTATTTATATTTAACAGATTACTATGCTACAATTAAAATGTTAATAGTGAATCTTACCCGGTTTTGATCATTGTCGCTCCGATTGCCAAAATCTTTATCTGAGCAAATGGATTATGAACGGCAAGACAGTGATACAGTGGTACAGTGATTTTGGGCACGGAGCATTGGTACCACAGGTAGGGCACAACTTGACACACAGCTACCTGGGTTCAATCCCCTGCACTCGATATGGTCACCTCAGTCTTGCCAAGAGTGTCCCTGGGCTCAGTCAGGAGTAAGCTTTGAGCACTGCCGGGTATGGCCCCAAAATAAATAACTAAATAAATAAATAAACAAAATTTCTCCTTTCCTCTTAAATACACAGGTTTATACATCTATAAAAATAGTGAGGTTGATGTAATAAAAATTTATATTTTTATAGTTATAATAATAGTTATATTGAGGTTTTGTACCTCAATATTACAGAAACAGAAGGATGCATATTGCATTTGAGGGACCAATTAGAAAAGTAAGAGGTTGGCGAATTTGCAGATACTCAGGGTACAATCAATACTACAAATATTCCTATACCTTTTTCAGCTTGGAAATGTGTACATGTATAGCTAAGCTAAGAATCAAGAGCAGCAATTCACAGCACATTTTATAACTACCATATAAAGCCCTAGGTTAAAGATATTATCATTATTCAATGAGTTAGGCACAAAGAAAATGTGGATCAGGCAATTAGTACTATTTTCATGATTTTTTCTGAACTACAACACAGTAAAACAATCTTACATCATTTAAATTATTTGAATTCTGGGTATATAATATTAATGTTGTTAAACCATGTTTAAAGATAGGACTATCTTTAAACATGGTTTAAATATGGTTTAAAACAGAGTGTAAATTAACAACTATTGGAAATTTTGAATACTGGATTATATAAAGGTATAAATACAACTGAGCTTGCAATTAAAATCTATTGTCATTTAAAAATATTTTTGGTGAAGAAAAAATTTTTTAAAAATAAAATATTAAAAAATAGTTTTGGGGAAGAGATCTATGTGCACCAGGTAAACCATGGTTTTGAAAAGTCATAGGCAATAGGTTTATGTTTTGCTGAGGGCATGCAACTGAAGCTACGTTAGTAGCCAGAGGCTCTCACATTAGGAGCTCTGTGAACATTTACATCAGCTGAATTGGAGCCACATGGTTTTCACAATGCAGCCACTCTAAAGGCAGGTGAGTGTTTTATCATGACATTTTCATTCTGCAAATTTTCTCCCCTCAGAGCCTGGTGGACCTGCTTGTTCCGGAGAGTGTAGATGTGGGGGTTCAGCAATGGGGTCACCACAGTGGCCACAAGGGCAGCCTCCCTGTTGGAATCCACCTTGTGTGTTTGCTTTGGTTTCACATAGATAAAGACACAGCTACCATACATCAGAGAGAGAACAATGAGGTGAGATGAACAGGTGGAGAAAGCTTTCTGTCTTTCCTTGGCTGATGGGAGACGAATGACTGTGATTACTATGTTGCTGTATGCGATGATGGTTGTGATGAGGGATGTCAAAAGGATACACAAAGCAAGGCCAAAAGTCATGGCTTCAACAGGTCTGGTATCAGAACAGGAAAGATGTATCAGAGGGCCAAGGTCACAAAAGAAATGACTGATGACATGGGAACCACAGAAAGATAACTGTGAAATCTTCACCACCAGACCAGCGATGAGAGTAAAGCCTAAGGCAATGCAGGCAGTGACTAGAAGAAGACATGTCTTCAAGTTCATTATGGTCGGGTAATGCAGAGGCCTGCAAATCGCCATGTACCGATCCAGAGACATCACTGCCATGAGGAGGAAACCTGCTGCTCCCAAAGATACAAAGACAAAGGCTTGTGTGGAAACAGGCAACAAAGGAAATTGTTTGACTTCCTAAAAGATAGATGGCCAGCAACTTCGGAATAACGGTACTTGTGCAGCAACACTCAAGGAAGGAGAAAACACTGAGTAGAAAATACATGGGTGTGTGTGGAGCCTGGAGTCAACACAGGTGATGGTGACTATGACCACATTGCCTGCCATGGATGCCATGTATGCCAGCAGATGCACCAGGAACAGTACCTTTCCCAGATGCTGTAGGGCAGGAAACCCTCCAATGTGAATTCTTGGATAGTCGTCTCATTCCTCATTTCCATGAGTCTCTTTCTACAGTTGATTGTATTAGCTATTAATTCTACAATAAAGGTATCACTGTTATCACAAGTATTCTTGAGACTCATAATAAGGTTACTGATGATTCAAGAAGGTATTCAGACATTTTTCAAATTCGTATAGCCAGGTGGTTCTTAATCAAATAGAACTTTCTTTAATATTAGTTCAATCCTCTATTCTAATCCTGAGAGAGAGGCGATATTTGGAAAGTATATCTAGCTTCTGTTCAATTTGACAGCATTAGGTTATCCTAGTTACCTCAACCCCTGGTCTACGGACACTGGAGGCACCTCATGAGGGCAGGGATTCCACTCCTTTCAGGAATTTTATTCCAGGAAATGAGAACTTGTTCTGATATGAGGGGAGAGAGGAACAGAAGGACAGAAGGTTCATTGGCACAGACTGTTGTCCCACATCCATATTATCAGTGTCCCTGGTTGACAAAGCCCTGAAGCACAAAATTCTTTAAATCACAAGGTTTTATGGAAGCTATGATTACTGCAGTACCAGAAAAAAGCAGAGAGATTAATATAATCACATTCCCAGTGCTTCTCTGAACTTTTTGGGTTCTCATAAAGGGCTGCTTCTTACTGCCTCCCTTAGTGGAGCACAATAAAACATGCAATGTCAAGGGTCTCTTCTTATACTAGCAATTGTTCTCTATACTAGTATATAGTTTTCCTATCCCCTTCTTGAAACTTGTTGAGACAAAGGTTTCTTTTTTTCCTGAATTCTTTTTTTTTTTGTTTATGTATGCACTTACTGAAAGAGAAAAGATTAGTTTCCAGAATACTTATATGTTTTAAGGGTATAATTTTACCATACCACATCCTCCACAAAAGTTTCCATATCCCTTCACTACAGTCCACTGTAACTCCTCCCCTCGGCCCACACATACCTTTTCAGGCCCCCTTTTCTGAAGCAATCCATCACCTCGGGTGCATAATTCCAAGACATATCCTTTCATAATATTATCCTCCACAATATCCTCACCTTTTCTAAAAACAGGGATGAATCCTTGTTCTATTGGATCAAATGAAAATTTTCAGATACTCAGATCTGAGACTGGTGATAGATTTCCCACAAATGACTTTTGGTCACCAAGCAGAAAGTAGCCAGACAGTGAGCAGAATGTCCAGCACTCCTAAATAATGCAAGATGATGAAGGAACCAAGGCAGAGAGTGAAAGTAGGCCTGGTGCCATGGGGATAACTAATTGGTCACTGCTGAAATACTAGCACAACCTTTACATCGATCTTTCTGTACTCTGTTTTAATATTTTCCCCAGATGTCTATGCTGTTCTCTGCCAAAAAATCTGAAGAGACTATATGAATTAGTTTCTCAAGGGTTTCTGAAATCTCACTTTAAATGTTGCTACTGATTATCAATAAATGCTTTTGTCTAAGGTTCTCTATGATGTGCTTATGTGAGCCAGAGATACAAGATAAAAGCATAGATTTTATTATTGAAAAATTATGATACCCCTGACTGGTCAAGTTTTGGGGAGAGATATTGCTTTATGATTCTCCCTCTTTAGGAAGAGAATACATGGGCTACACCTTACCACAAATTGTAAATTGTTTTCCTAAATACCTACTTACATGTAAATATATACTTACTGTCATGGTTTCAGCCTATACGTCAATTCATATGATCTCATGATCATGTTATCAAAAATAAAAAAGAATGAGATTTGAGATGCACAAACTGGGGAGAAACTGAGCCTACACATATTAATGCCCTTACCAAAACTTCTTTGTGTGTGTTTTTAAAATTGTATTTAGTGTTTGTATCAATATGCAGTAATACCTACACTGCCCATGCCCCAAATGCCTATATGGTGTTGCATGGATGGCAGAGAGAGAAGGTTATCATATGTTCTGATAAGAAGTATTTATGAGTGGACACACACATGGAAATGGGTAATTCAGTCCCATGCATATAGTAGCGGTATCCTGACTCTAGGAAACATTTTAAATTATTTTTTGATCTTCATTTATTTCTTTTTACAACACCTATTACATCATCATTTAAAAAGATACCTTGAAGTGTGATTTATATTTGGAAATTTTTTATTAAAGTTGGTTATTTTAGATTTCCAAAAATGAGGAACAGTTTTTATGTTGCACGTGAGATAAACTTAATATGGAAAGAAAAGCAAATATCAACATGTGTACATTTTACTCTGAAGAATCTTAGTATTTTTTTAAACCATTTTACTGATCTTTTCATGAAAATTAGAGCTACATAAACATACAAGATTCAATAAGAACACTTTATTTATTAATATACACATTATTTTTTAACATTTTATTATACCACCGTGAGATGCTGTTCACGCTTGGGGTTTCGGTCACACAGTGTTCCAGCACCCCACCCTCCACCAGTGCCCCCCCAGCCACCACCCATGTCCCCAATTCCCTCCCCCTCCGGCACATCCTGCCTAAATGGCAGGTTCTTTTTCTCCTCTCCTCTCCCTCTCTCTCTCCTCCTTCTCCCACACATTGTGGGTTGCACTACGATACACTTAGAAGCCATCATTTGCATTTTTTGTCTGTATTTAATGCTCAGTTCTATGTTAGTATCAGAACTTTAGACATTTATTCACACATTTTCCCTTCTCTATCTAAACTAACCTCTGACTCCCACACGCTTGTGGTAATTTCCACTTTCGGTAAGATCACCTAGTATATTTATGTCATGCAAATAAATGCAGTCATTCTATGTCTCTCTCTTTCCTTCTGACTAATTTCCACTCAACATGATTCTTTCCATATCCATCCATTTATAGCAAAATTTCATAACTTCATTTTTTCTGACAGCTGCATAGTATTCCATTGTGTAGATGTTCCACAGTTTCTTTATCCAGTCATCAGTTCTCGGGCATACTGGTTGTTTCCAGGTTCTGGCTTATTGTGAATAGTGCTGCTATGAAAATAAAAGTGCGGATTGTGTTTCCGGTGTGTGTTTTTGGCTTTCCAGGGTATATTCTCAGAGCGGTATGGCTGGGTCAAAGGGGAGCTCAATTTCTAGTCTTTTGGGAGGAATGTCCATATTGTTTTCCAGAAAGGTTGCACAATAATAGTCGGAGACTTCCAACACTGCCTTATCGACTATGGATAGATCGACGAGGCTGAAACTCACCAGGGAAATACTGGGCCTGAAGGGAAGAAATAGAAGAAAGAGAGCTGGTTGATATATAGCAGGGCTTTTTCATCCCAAAAAAGCTGAATACACTTTTTTTTCCAGTGCACATGGAACATACTCCAAGATAGACCATATACTGAGCCACAAAGCATACCTCAACAAAATAAAAAGATTGAAATTGTGTCGATTATCTTTTCAGATCACGATGCACTGAAAATAGTAGTGAACCATACACAGAAGCAGGGAGTCAAAGCAAACACCTGGAAACTAAACAGCTCACTGCTGAACAACAAATGGGTCAGAATATACACATTATTAATATAATTTTCACAGAAATGTTTTGAATTCTTATATTTCCAAGTAACAATGAGAGAAAGATAAAAACCTAGGAGTTCATGATGAACAGGATGTGAGATTCAGAGAGAATAGAGAATCACTTTCATTAAATAAACAGCAGTCTGAGTTTTATATTTGCTATAAAACTTATAAGACACAACCCAGTAAATAAGTTTATTTAAATGTTGGCAGAAATTCAGAAATAGCTGGCAATAGTAAATAAACTCCACAGCATTGTCACTGCTAAAGTCCCTGAAATTGGATGCAGGAAAAGAACTGCTAATACATTAAGAATAATATTTTTTCCTCATGGGATTTCTATTTTAAAAAGCTGACAATTCTAATAAAATATCAAGGCATATCATTTTTATCTAGAAGAGGCTCTACATACGTTTATCCTTTTTTTATTTACTCATGAAAACAAAGCTTTTTTTTTACAACCTGAATATGATAAATTGTGGCGATGTAGAAAGCATAATTTGAAAAAGTATGACTACTTCATAAGTTGGAATATTAAAGTATTTAATATTTTACATTTTATTACTTCCTTATTGGATTTCTTACAAGAAATCCTGTAAGGTCTGAGTACCTTTGGGTATAAAATGTTGAATTCTGAATTTTTTTTCAATTGAAAGATTTCATTCACTGGTTAGGAAATCTTCCATCAGGGTCCCAGAGGCCCAGAAAGGGAATTCCAATGAAGAAGCAATAGTGAGGTCAGAGAAATAGTACAGCAAGTAGAGAATTTGTTTTGCACATGGACAATCCAGATTCAATCTCTGGCAACCCATATGGTCACCTGAGCACCACCAGGAGTAATTCCTGAGTGCAAAGCCAGGAGTGAAATTGCCAAGTGTGACCGAAAAAAGAAAAAAAAGAAGAAATAGTCAAAGAAATTATCACTGAAATTTTTTAGGAGTTGAAAACTCAGATTCATGAGGCCCAAAAAGTACCTGTAGAAAAAGACTCAAGTAAAAACACTCAAGAACGTGTCCTGATTAGAATGACAAAAAGCCAAAGGTAGAGATAGAATACTTAAAGCTGCAAAATCAGTGAAGGAAATAATGTACAAAGGAGAGTTCCTCAGCTTTATAGAAGGTTTATCAAACAATACTCTCACCAAGAATACTTTTTTTTTTCTTTTTTGGGTCACACCCAGGAATGCTCAGGG
This sequence comes from Cryptotis parvus, assembly GCA_021461705.1. Lineage (NCBI taxonomy): Eukaryota > Metazoa > Chordata > Mammalia > Eulipotyphla > Soricidae > Cryptotis > Cryptotis parvus. The sequence goes on along the minus strand of JAJIBD010023221.1, from coordinate 18,445 downwards.
GTTTCGCCTGGCTCTGCACTGAGGAATTATTCCTGACAGTGCTCAGGGGACCATATGGGATGCTGGGGATCGAACCCAGGCCAGCATGGGCCTGCCTCGTTCGAGGCAAATGCCCTACCCACTGGGCTATGCTCCGGCCCCGCACCAAGAATACTTTAGCCAGAGTAGATTCCCAGGAGTGGTATGGCCGGGTCAAATGGGAGTTTAATTTCTAGTCTTTGGAGGAATGTCCATATTGTTTTCCAGAAAGGCTGTACCAGCCGGCATTCCCACCAACAATGGATGAGTGTTCCCTTTTCCCCACATCCACGCCAGCACTTGTTGTTCTTGCTCTTTTGAAAAATACGCAGCGGAAACACCATCCCTACTTTTATGTTCATAGCAGCATTATTCACAATAGCCAGAATCTGGAAGCAACCAGAATGCCCGAAAATCGATGACTGGATAAAGAAGCTTGGTACATCCACACAATGGAATACTATGCAGCTGTCAGGAAAAATGAAGTTATAAAATTTGCCTATAAATGGATGGACATGGAGAAGATTATGTTGAGCGAAATTAGCCAGAAGGAGAGAGACAGATACAGAATGACTGCATTTATTTGCATAACATAAATATATAGGTACATATTATGATACCAATATCCAAGGTCAAGTGAAACATATATCAAGAGGTCTTGTCAAAGGTGGAAATTATCACAAACGTGTGGGAGTCAGAGGCTAGGTAAGACATAAAATGGAACAGGGTGCTAAGAATTGTTGAGGGTACTAATGCCAACCTAGAACTGAGCATTAAATACAGGCAAAAAGATACACATGACAACCCTTTAATGTATGTTCTGTAATCCATAGTCTGGAAGGGAAGGAAAAGAGAAAGAGAGAGAAAGGGAAAGAAATAAAGAACCTGCCATGGAGCAGGGCTGGGGGAGTGGGGAGGGAACCGGGGCGTTGGTGGTGGGAGATGGGCACTGGTGGCGGGATGGGTGCTGGAACACTGTATGACCAAAACTCAAATATGAACTTTTTAATTGTATATCTTCGTAATTGTAAAAATAAAAAAAAAAAAGAATTCTTTAGCCAGACAGATTTGCATTCAGAGTGGAAGGAATGATAAAGAACTTCAGATAAACAGCTTGATAGACTTGAAACCAACTTTACAAGAACTGAAGAGTTTCCTTCATTTTTAAAAATTTATTTGTAAATTTAGTTACCATGGGATACACAGTTACAAATTTCTTCATGACTGAGTTTCAATCTCATAATATTCCAACACCCTTCACCAGTGTACATTTCCCACCACACCACAAGTGTCCCAAGTTTCCCTCCCTCACCCCGTCTACCTCTATGACATTCCCTTCCCCTCCTCCTGTCTCCTTTTGGGCATTATGGTTTGCAATGCAAGTCATTTGTAATTTTTTCCTCGAGTGGGTGCCAGTAAGTCTCCATTCATTTGGAATGAAGTCCCAAATATACCATGGTAGCTTGTCCAGGCTCTACGGTGGCTCTGGGTCATCCCAGGGAGCCCAGTCTTTTTCTGTGTCAGACCATCAACCATCCAGGGTCCACGAGGCAGAGCCCTGGGTATAGACAAGCCTGTCTCCTGTCTCCTGGGTATAGACAAGCCTGCCACCTGCTGATGCAGCCGAGCACCGAAGCCACACCTGCCACATCTCAAGGGGCAGGCAATGCAAGTATTGAAATGTTATCATGTATATCCCTTTACCTATTTTCAACATTCAGTTCTTTCCAGGGTGATCATTTCCAACTATCGTTGTCATAGTGGTCCCTTTTCTATCCTAAGTGCACTTTGCCCTCCACACACTAATGGCAAGCTTCCACCATTGACCAATCCTTCTGACTTCATTTCTTATGTCCTTGATTATTAGTTTCATACTATGTGTTTTTTATGTCCCACAAATGAGTCAATCATTCTCTGTCTGTCCCTTTCTGACTCATTTCACTCAGCTTGACACTCTCCATGTACATTCATTTATAAGCACATTTCATGACTTCCATTTTCTTTGTGACTACATAGTATTTCATTGTATAGTTGCACCATAATTTCTTTATGCAGTCATCTTCTCAGCCACTTGAGGTTGTTTATAGATTCTGGATATTGAGGATAGTGCTACAATGAAAAGTGTGCAGATAGAGTTTCTGCTATGCATTTTTAGGCCCCCAGGGTATATTCAAAGATGCAGTATTGCTGGGTCAAATGGAAGCTCAATTTCTAGGTTTCTGAGGAATATCCTTACTGTTTTTCAAAAAGGCTGAACCAATCCTCACTCCCATCAACAATGAATGAGAGTCCCTTTCTCCTAACATTGGTTTCTCTTGCTCTTTTTTGATGTGTGCCAGTGTCCGTGGTGTGAGATGACAATTCATTGTTGCTTTGATTTGTATCTCCTTGATGCTTAGTGATGTAGTTCATTTTAAGGGGCTGTATCAGGATAGTCAACTCTATTCCACTGTATTTTTTCCATGCTGTTTTAATTACTATAGCTTTGTAGTTCAGTTAGAAGTTGGGGAAGGTGATTCCTCACATCATCTTTCTCCCTAGAATTGCTTTAGTTATTTGTAGGGAAGTCTATTGTTCCACTTGAATTTCAGGAGTGTTTTATCTTTTTTTTAGTGTCATAGGTATTCCTATAGGGACTACATTGAATCTGTATAATGCTTTGAGGAGTAATGCCATTTTGATACTGTTAAACCCTCCTGATCCATGAGCAGGGTATTCATTTTGATTTCCTTAAGCCTCTTTTATTTCTCAAGGTAGCACTTTGTAGTTTTCTTTGTATAGATCCTTCACATCCTTAGTTAAACTGATTCTGAGGAACTTCATTTTCTGTACCACAGTTGTGAATGGTTTGGATTTTTTTAATATTGTTCTCTTCTCTTTCATTGTTTATATAGGAAAGCCATGGACCTCTGGGTGTTGATTTTGTAACCTGTCACTTAACTATATAAAATTATTATTTCTAGGCGTTTTTTCAGAGTTTTTAGGATTTTTTTTTAGTATAGTACCATATCATCTGCAAATAGTAAAAGCCTGACTCTCTCCTTTCTCTCTGCATGCTCTTGATATCTTACCTTGCCTAACTACTATGGCAAGTACTTTCAGTATTATATTGAATGGAGTGGTGAGAGTGAGAAAACTTGTCTTGTGCCTGATCTTAGAGGGAAGGTGTTTAGTTTTTTCCCATTGAATATAGTTCTTGCTATGGGCTTGTGGGAGATGGTTTAGACTATATTGAGGAATATTTATATAATTCCCATTGTGTTGAGAGTTTTCTCATGAATGGGTTCTGTATCTTGTAAAATTATTTCTCTGCATCTATTGATGTGATTTTTATATTTTTGTATTTTATATATTTATATGGTTTTTATATTTTCTTTTATTGATGCATTATATTATATATTGTGTTGATTGACTTGTGAATGCTAAAACATCCTCGCATTCCTGGGATGAATTCTACTTCATCATGGTATATGATCTTTTGGGTGAGTTGTTGGATTCTATTTGCAAAATTTGTTGAGGATCTTTGCTTGTATCTTCATCAGGGATATAGGCCTGCAATTCTCTTTTTTGTATGGTGTCTCTGTCTACTTTTGGTATCAAGGTAATATTTGCCTCATAGACTGCTTGGAAGAGTTTCTCTTTCCTCAATTTACTGAAAGAGCTTGAAAAAGGTTTGGCAGTATGATGTCACTATCACTATCTTCCCGTTAATCATCTATTTGCTAGAGCGGGCACCAGTAATATCTCCATATGTCCTGTCTCATGCTAGTAGAACCCAAAGGCATCTGCTTGCTCCAGGAACATAAAGAGCCTCAAACCATTATATTAGGTCACGGAATGACCTAATATAAATGTTACCAGTATTTGGCATATCAAATACTACACGAGCAGCTATCCAGGCTTGCCGTGCGGGTGGCATACTGTTGTAGTCACCTCAAAATAAAGCATTTATTGATGAACCACTCTGGAAGTATGATAGAAGTATGTTTTTCTTTAAGTCGAGGAAAATATTACAAACACAACAAACTTCTACAGAAAGATGGCACATAACTCCATGATAATGATATCACTTAATGTCATTGGCCTAAATGCACCAAATGAAAAACAGAGAGGCTGTGTCATTTAGAAAATGGGATCAAACATTCTCATATCTATAAGAAACACATTCTATTAGGAAAGGAATAAACAGACTTAAACTCAAAGCTTGGAAGAAAATATTTAAAGCAAACAGCCCTAACACAAATGCTAAGGTGGCCTTAGTATTATCAGACAACTTTAAGCTTAAGACTATGAGATAGAGTTGGCCATTTCCTAATGATTAAGGTATATGTACATCAAGAATAACTCATACTCCAAAATATACTCTCTTTGGTGCCAGAGTGAGAGTACAGGAACTATAGAGCATTTGCATTGCATGTGGCTCACTCGGGTTCATCCTCAGCATCCCATATGGTCCCTCAAACACTGTCAGGAGTAAGTCCTGAGTGCACAGCCAGGAGTAACCTAAGCATTTCCAGGTGTGACCCAAAAAGACAAAAAATAAAAAAGCAATCATATATCCACCTAACCAGGCACCATAAAAATAGTAAAGCAACTGCTAATAGACTTGAAGGAGATTTTCATAGCTACACAATAACAGTTGGAGCTTAATGTTTCTCTTTTACCTCTTGAGAGATCAATCAGAATAAAGTTCAGGAAGGAAATACTGGATTTGAAGTAGGAAATGGAAGAGAGGGGCTTAGTAAATATCTATACAGGGTTTTATTTTATCACCCAAAAGATGAATATACATTCTCCAATGAACATAGGACATTCTTCAAGACAGACCACATACTGGCCTACAAAACATACCTCCATAAAATCAATAGGATAGTCTCTGCCTGCCTGCCCTGTGCTAGGCTGATGGGGCATCTTGGGGTGGGGGCATCTTTTGTTCTTGGTCTGTCCCCCACCAGGCTACAAGAAGTCAGAAAACCTCATGCAACACAACCACAGTTATCCTCAAGGTCCAGACTCCACAGCTGGACACAGCCTGATCCCCATGGTGCGGGTACCGACACAATATCTCAAAACTTGGTATACCACAAACGTGTGGGAGTCAGAGGCTAGGTAAGATAGAGAAGGGAACAGTGTGCTGATAAGCGTTGAAAATGATGATTTCATCCGAGAACTGAGCATTGAATGTAGGCAAAAGATACACATGATAACCTCTAAATGTATATATTACAATGTGTAGGGAAGGGAAGCAAGAAGAAGAGAGAGAAAGATAAAAAACCTGCCATAGAGGCAGGTTAGGGGAACAGAGAGAGACGTGGGGACAGGTAGTGGGAAATGGGCACAGGTGGAGGGATGGGTGCTGGAACACTGTATGACCAAAACTCAAACATGAACATCTTATAACTGTATATCTCACAGTGGTATAATAAAATCACTTGATCACTTGCTCACTTGATATCCCATTATTCATAGATTTGCTCAAGTGAGTACCAGTAATGTTTACATTTGACCCTATCATATTAATTTAAAAAATTAATAGGATAGATATCATATCAACTATCTTCTCTTAACATGAAGCATTGAAAATAGAAGTTAATCACAATATAAATGGAGAAATATATCAAACACCAGAAAATTAAACAGCTCATGTCTACTACCAGTGGGTCAAAGATGAAATAACAGAGAAAATAAAAGATTCCTGGAAACAAATGAGGTTGAGAGTCTTTATTCAGATTCTATAGCAGAACTTGTGGGGTACAGCAAAAGCAGAGATAGGAGGAAAGTTCATATCTATGCAATCATTCATCAGGAAGGAAGACAGAGCCCACATAAATAACACAGTTGTACAACTTAAGAAACTTGAAAAAAACCAACACAAGGAGCCTAAAGCAGGCAGAAGGAAGAAAATAATAAAACTTAGAGCAGAAATCATGGATTAGAATCTAAATAAACAATCCTAAAGATTAACAAAAGAAAATAGTAAAAACATGAGTAGAAATCAATGCTCTTGAAACCAAGAAAGAAATACAAAAGTCAATGAAACCAGGAACTGCTTTTTCAAAAGAAATAAACAGAATAGACAAACCTCCAGCAGACTCACAAGGAATAAAAGCGTTCAATCTTGCAAGCAACAGTTAATAGAGACATCATTCTTCAGTCCAGGTGTCCTGATAAGTACCTAGGTGAGAGAGGATATCTATGATAGAAGCCAGCAATGGGACCCATACTGTGACCTCAGGAGCTGTGCCAGTACATGGCTCATCCCCCACTTCCCCCACTCTAGACAGCAGCAGGAGCGAGAATACAGTGTGCATTCCCAGGAGGTGACCACTCATGCAGGCACAAATTGTTCTTCCCTACCATATTGCATTGGACCTACATCTTAATACTGACCCTTATGGGGGAAGCCTATTTACTCCAACCACAATAGCCCTATAATCCATTATGATATTCCAAGAAACATGCCTCCAGAACTCACAAAAATGACTGTGAACACAAGAATCAATACAACCCAATCTAAAAGTAACAGTAAGTTCAGGCCAAATAGTAAGCACTACATCCCCACAATACCACTCCTACAAATATACCCTGGGGGCCCAAAAATATCCAGCAGAAACACCACTTGTACTTCTATAGTCATTGCAGCACTATTCAGAATAGCTCGATATGGAAACAACATTAATGTTGTTTGGATATACAATGTAATACTATGCTGCTGTTATGAAAAATAAAGCCATGAAATTTGCCTATAAATGAACAGATACTACACTTGATCTTAGCCAAAAGGCCAGAAGCGACATGGGGCAGAGCTGCTACTGGCTCTCACTGTGCCCAGCCACTCGTGAGGTGCCCGGAAGGGATGGCAGGTTCTAACCCTGGCCCACCACCCCAGCAGAGCCTCACAACAAGCCAGACGACTCCCCACTCCACGAGGACCTCCATTTTCCAATCCGGACTTCCCCCTCATCAGAACTCCACCCAGCAGACCAGCCTATCACAGCCCGGCTTGCGCGGTTCATCAATAAATGCTGTATTTTGAGATGACTACAAGAGTACGCTACCCGCACGGCAGAGCCTGGCAAGCTACCCGTGTTGTATTTTATATGCCAGATACTAGTAACAATTATAGACCTCATTCCCATGACCTGATGGAATGGTTTGATGCTCTTTATGTTCCTGGAGCAAGCAGGTGCCCTTGGGCTCTACTTGCATGAGACAGGTCATATGGAGATGTTACTGGTGCCCGCTCGAGCAAATCGACGATGAACTGAAAGACAGTGAACAGATATGGAGAGTATTATACTTAGTGAAATTAGTCAGAAGGAAAAGGCCAGATATAGAATAACTGTGTTCATTTATGTGATATAAAAATAGTATGATACTACTATTCAAGGCCAGGCAAAACAGACCAGGAGGACTGGTCAAGGGTTGGGATCTACCCAAAATGTGGGGGAACAGAGGCTAGGTAGTGTAGAGAAGGGACAAGCTTGACAATAATGTTGGAAACATTAATGCTAGACTAAAACTGAATATTGAAAGCAAGTAAAGGAATACACATGATAATCCTTCAGTGTATGTATTGCAAAACACAAAGTACGAAAGGACAGAGAGAGAGAGAGAGAGAGAGAGAAAGGAGAGAAAGTGCCTGCATAGAAGCAGGTTGTGGATGGATAGGAGTCAAACAGGGAACATCTGTGTTGGGAAATGTATACAGGTGGAGGGATGTGTGTTGGAACTCTTTATGAGTGAAACCCAACCATGAACAGCTTTGCAATGGTCTATTGCATGTTATTCTATAATCACTTGATCACTTGACATCCTGATATTCATCGATTTGCTCCAGCGGGTGCCAGTAACATTTCCATTTGACCCTATCACGTGTCAGTGTATCCCAATGGCCTCTGGTTGCTTCAGGCATATGAAGAGCCTCAATCCGTTTGTTCAGGGTCTTGATGAAGAAGTCTGACCATCTTGTAGGTGGGCAGCCATGTGATCTTTTAACATCCCGTGGGATCCAGTCAGTAACGGCTCTAGTCCAGCGGTCGTCTCCAAATCGCATTACATGTCCAGCCCATCTGATTTTTTGATGCCTTGACAAACGAGACAGCATCCCTGACTCTCCTGACCCAGTAATTCTATAATAAATAAATAAATAAATAGACAAATAAGTAAATAAATAATGAGATATCATCTTCACACAGAGATTGGTACACATTTAAAATAACAAGAAAAACCATTGCTGCTGCAAATACAGGGAAGAAGGGACTCATTCCTTGTTGTGGGAATGCCGACTGGTCCAACTTCTTTGAAAACAGTATGAACATTCCTCAAAAATTTGAAATTGAGCTCCTATTTGATCCAGCCATACCACTTATGGGAATATATCCCGCGTCTTCAAACACACACGCAGAACTATCATCTGCACTGCTATGTTTACTGCAGCAACATTGACAGCAGCCAGAACCTGGAAAAACTCTTATAGCCAAGAAAAGATGACTGGATAATGAAAGCATGGTACATCTACACAATGGAATACTATGCAGCTTTTAGGGAAAATGAAGCCATGAAATTTGATTATAAGTGGATGGACATGGAGTGAAATGAATCAGAAGGAGGACAGATATAGAATGATTACAATTATTTGTGGAGTGAAGAAAAGTAATATGAAATCAATACCCAAAGACACTAGAATCAAGGGCCAGGAGCATTGGTTGATGCTTGAAGTTTGCCTCAAGTTGTCTTGGGGAAAAGACAACTGGGATAGGGAAGGGACCACTATGATAAAGATGGTTTGTAAATGGATAAAGATTAGGTGTTGAAGGTAGGAAGAGGAACAAACATGGTAACCTCTCAGTGTCTCTACTGCAAATCATAATGTCCAACAGGAGAGAGAGAGATGGAGAGAGACAGAGAGAGAGAGCAAGAGGGCAAGAGAGGGAGAGAGATAGAGAGGAGAGACAGAGAGCAAGAGAGAGGGGGAGGGAGAGATAGAGAAAGAGAGAGGGCAGAAGGAAAGAGCCTTCCCTAGATACATGCTGGTGTGTGGAAGGAGTGGCAGGAATGGAAAAAAGGGTCATTGGTGGTGGAAAATGTACTCAGTGGAGGGATGGGTTTTGGAACATTGAATGACTGAAACCTGATCATGAACAATCTTGTAACTGTATCTCATGATGATTCAATAAAGAACTAATGAAAGAGAATGATGATTTGTCCAAGATCCTTTCTCAGAAACTACTATCTTTCCAAAACCTGATGCAAGTCAGGGCTAAAATCCACTATTCTGTTATAAAATCTTGTCTTTCAATCTCTGGGTCTTTCCTCAGTGTACACAACATGTAGAGAAATTTTAATCTGAACTTTTAAGTAGCGACAACCAAACTGGATTTTAGAAACCCTTGGGAAATTAGATCATATATTTACTTTGAAAATTCTTGGCAAAAACACTGTGGACATCTGGGAGCCAGTGTCATCACAAACAATAGAAAGATAAATGGAAGATATATAGCAATATCTCTTGTTCGCATGGTGACTAATTAGCTTTTCCCCACCCAAGAGAACAGGTCAGCTTTATTTTCTTTCCACATTCCTTCAGCATCTAATGACTTTTGGGAGTCCTGTATTTCTGTTCACTCTATGAATATAGCATGCTTCGTGATCAACACAGTCATTTGGGAAAACTTTCAAGGAGACATCAGGCCTACAAGAGCTTCTTGATGTGAATACAGAGTGGCAGAAGGATACTTCTGATGGAAAGGTGAGGGTGTGCCGAGGAGCATAGTGCAGTGGTCGGTTTCTTTGATATAAATGCACCCAAAATATTGAAGACGCAGTAGAAGAAAACATGTCTGCATATCTCCCAAGGATGAACCAGGACATTTCCTGGCAAAGGTAGAAGGTGATGTTGCATATTAAACTGAACTTTTAACAACTGAATTAAGGAGGATCAGACTTTTCATTAAAATGCTGAGTAACTCAGAATTAGATTCTCACTCAGAATCAGGGACAGAGAAAATGTGGTTCATTGTCTTTGCCCCTTTCTGGGGATTTTATTGATGAAGGCTGCCAAGAAGTGTGTGATATGTAACATTATAGGGGCTAGAATACATTTTGTCAGTTGAGGACTGACCATTAGAAATGCATATATTCCCCAGTGTCACACACGTTGTGACAAATGAGTTTCCTTTCCCTTTCCCTTCAAGCCTGAGTTAGTGATTAATTTTTAGAAGAGTCATGCAGGAATATATGCAGGAAGAGTAATCCTTACAGGCCCTCCAACTCACTATGTGGAGATAATCTGTCAGGGACCCTGGTCATTTGAGGACAAATTATTGACATTTGGAATAGAGATTTCCAGAATGCTCCATAGATTGTGCTTTTCAGGATGACCAGTTTGATTCCACGAATGGCACTTATAAGAAGACACGGCTCTTGTCAGGATGGTGCGAGAGACACATTCTATGCCATTATCATACCTATTTTGGGATGCTACAGCCAAACACCATTAAATATTCATTGTGAATATTTAATAAACACCACTTAAAATTAGGTGGTTTACTGCTGGGAAAAGAGTAGCAGAAACTTCACTGATTGTGTGTGTGTGTGTGTGTGTGTGTGTGTGTGTGTGTGTATGTAAAACTGAGCATCAAGGTTCCAAGTCCCCAGAAAGCTCTTCCTAAGTGTACTAAATCTTCTGAACTATGACCAACTCAGTCTATCCATCCGAGCATGGTGCCTAGAGGGGTTTACAGAAATTCTGCAATTACAAGGTCAACCAAATTACACGTGGTTTGGCAGTGTTTCTAATAAAGAATATCATTACTGAGGATCACGTTATTCCTTATAACCACACTATTCCTTAGGTCTGTTACATAAGACATTCCTTATATCTTGGTGAAGACATAAATCGTGTTTAACTTTAGAAACCCTAAAGTTCAACTCTCCCTAAGATTTGAGAGAATCTCGGTGAATTCATTGATGAGATATTATCAGACATAGGTATATATGTTATAGCATTTGTTATAGCATTTGAAAATATCAGGATTGTGGCATGTGGGTAGATCTACTTAGTTCCCACTCTTTGACCTAGCTTCATCTACTTAGTCCCCACTATATGAAATAGCTTCGCTGAAAATTTATAAACCTTAATATCTATGTTCAAGAATGGGGTGGAAGAAACCCAACGTCACAATTTTTATGAAAAACAATAATAATGCTGAGTTTCGTGACTAGCAAAGCACCTAATATCAAAAAGTCCACAACAAATGGTGATGATGATTGGAACTTTTTGTTGCATATTTAAAAGAAAATTAAATGGCAATGCCACCAATATTGATATTCAGTTTATTTTCACACTTAATTTAATATAAAAGACAAGTAAAATTTTATAACCTACAAATACCACTTATCCTGTATGTAGTCACACTGTTAATATAGATTAAAAGTCTAATAATAATTATCTTATATTTACACTTTAAGGAACAAATAAAAAATGATGTTGAATACCACAAGAGCAACATGCTTTATCTGAATTATCCAAAAACCATAGACATATTGCCCTTTTTATTTTACAGATGAAAACAATGCTCAAAATGGTAAATTAAGGTAAATATTTCTCATTTAAGAACTCAGTATTGAACTCTTTTTGGACTCAGATAGATCTGATTCAATAACCAGCTTGTGAGGACCATTTTGCTCTAGCCTTCCCTCTGAACAGGTAATCAGACAACCTGACATTGTGTTTCCCTAAAAACACTGCTTGCTTGCTCTCCTTGTGCAGGTTCAGACTGGCAGCCAATGTACTGCAGACTGAGACATCCATGGAAATGGGGAACGAGGCGACTGTCCATGAATTCATGCTGGAGGGGTTTCCGCTGTCCAGCACCTGGGAAAGGTACTGTTCCTGGTGCACCTGCTGGCATACCTGGCATCCACGGCAGGCAACGCTGTCATAGTCACCATCACCTGTGTTGACTCCAGGCTCCACACTCCAATGTACTTTTTCCTCAGCATTTTCTCCTTCCTTGAATGCTGCTTCACAAGCACTATAATTCCAAAATTGCTGGCCATCTACCTTTTAGGAAGACAAACAATTTCCTTTGTTGCCTGTTTCACACAAGCCTTTGTCATTATTTTTCTGGGAGCAGCAGGTTTAATCCTCATGGCAGTGATGTCTCTGGATCGGTACATGGCGATTTGCAGGCCTCTGCATTACCCGATTATCATGAACTTGAAGACTTGTCTTCTCCTGATCATTTCCTCTCTTTCTCTCGGGTTTACTTTTGTCACCGGTCTGGTAGTAAGGGTCTCTCAGTTATCCTACTGTGGTCCCTATATCATCCCTCATTTCTTCTGTGACATCGGTCCCCTGATCCAACTCTCCTGTTCTGACACAAGATCTGTTGAAAGAATGACATTCTTCATTGCCATTTGTTTCATTTTGGCATCCCTGATCACAACCATCATCGCATACAGCAACATAGTAGTCACAGTCATTCGTCTCCCATCAGCCAAGGAAAGACAGAAAGCTTTCTCCACCTGTTCATCTCACCTCATTGTTCTCTCTCTGATGTATGGCAGCTGTATCTTTATCTATGTGAAACCAAAACAAACAATCAGGCTGGAATCCAACAGGGAAGCTGCTCTTGTGAACACAGTGGTGACCCCATTGCTGAACCCCGTTATCTACACTCTCCGGAACAAGCAGGTCCACCAGGCTCTGAGGGAGAAAATGTGCAGAATCAATATATCAAGATAAAAATATTACATTTTTTTGTAATATTGGTCTTGGAGTGAAATGCTTCAGAGAACTACTTGCCTTCATTCCAATAGTAATAGCCAAGCAAGAAATTTGTAAAGAGAGTCTCTTTAAGAACTCTCTTGATCTCTATGGCCAGAAACCTCTTTTCAATGTCATATTTTAACATGATATGTGTAATTTTCTTGCCTAAATATTCCACTTATTAATGACCATTGATTTTAATCACAAAATTCTTAACAGAATTTTATTTATACCTCTAAATAAAACATTTAAATAAAATGGTATTCTCTGAAATATATAGTTTATACTTTTTAATTTTATTTTCTCTTTCTATACAGATGGTACAGCAGAATAAAGGTATCAGGTGCATTTAAATTAAAATTATGAAAAGTTTTATTCTTTTTAAAATAATTATGAAAATGGTAGGAATTCGAGGTCAAGTTTATATTATCCTTTGCCTTGAAGTACATGGTTTCTATCAGATGTGACCCTAATTATTTGTTTTAGATACTAGCTGAATTACACAAATAGACAATATTTCCTTGTTGAAAAAAGTGAGAACTGTTTTTTTTTGGTCTTTCACCTTCTCCTATGGAGGTAGAATAAGCACAGTATTCCACAATTGATCAATGATTTTTTTCCTAGGCTATTAATGCTAGCCCCAGTCATTCAGATTAATTTTTCTGACTTATATGGATTCTTTTTCCAAAAATTTTTACAGAACATGTGTGTAATCATTGAATGGGAGAACTTAGTCTACATATGTACATTTTATTCCCCAAACACAAGTTTATTTAAGCTATTGTTGACTTTGTATCACTAGTCAAATTAATTTAAACAAATCGAACTCTTTTTTAGTATTATACATATACTGACAACAATTGGTTATAGTCTGACTGATAGCCTATTTGAGCAACAAAGTTTCATTCCTTAGTTTTTTGCATGATTTTTTGTTCTTTCCAGAATAGAAATTTATAAGCTTTTACACTGCTATTTCAGAGGAAATTTCTGTAAAACATAATACTGTATTATTAATTTTTTTTCTTTTTGTGTCATACTCGACTGTGCTCAGGAGTCAGTCCTGGCTCTGCATACAGGAATTACTCCTGGTGGTGCTAAGAGATCATATGCGAATAAACCGGGTCTGCCACATGCAAGGCAAATACCCTATCCTCTGTACTATTGCTATAGACCCCTTATTTTGTTTTTAACCCAAATTCTTTTCTATTTTTTATTATTGTTTTATTAAACCACCTTTAGATATACAATTACAAGATGCTCATGTTTGAGTTTTGGTTCTACAGTGTTCCAACACCCATCCCTCCACCCATGCCCATCTCCATCACCAATGTCCCCACCTCCCTCCCCCGTCCCCAGCCCGCCTCCATGGTAGGTTCTGTATCTCCTTTCTCTCTTTCTCTCTAACTTCCTCTTTCTCTCTTTCTTTCTCCCTCCAACTTCCCTTTCCTACACATTGTAGAAAGTAGTATATTCTAGGACATGATTTGTTCCACTAGTTTGATAGACCATGCGGCCACAAGCGGCCGTGTGACTTGGGGAGCCTCATGGTCACTGGCAGGTCCAGCTCTCCCTGTTGTGATTGAGTCTCTGCCTGGTATGGCCAGTTGACCTGGGACAGTTCTTGGGAGGGGCCACTGGGCCTCCAGGACAAGATGGAGAGGGAAGGGGTGGCCCCAGCTCCATCTGACGTATGCCCGTTAACCCAAATTCTGAGGTTAAACATAACTACATTTTATAGAAGAAGCTCTCTACAATGATTGGATGATTAATTTGCCTTGAGGACTAGATTTCACCTTAACAACGAAGAGCATCATATAAAATAACATGATATGATAAACTATATATTACATGATGCAAACATTATATGATAATATATTAAGATACTGGAACAACAGTCTATAAATATACTGGAAAACCAATACCAAAGTAGAAAAGTGGCATAGAGACTATACCCCTGAGAATAAGGAGATAAATATCTGGATATGGATCACTCACTGAATACCAAGTTTACAATAGCAGTAACACTAAAATTTTGTACACGATTACCTCACCTCTCCATAACCAGCACCCTCCAACAATGTCTTTGTATCACTTCTAGTCTATTTCTCTCTTCTCCACAATTCTTCCATTGCTTGGTAATCTGCACACTCAGTTTGTTTCTGTAAGCCCTGGCAGTGCTCAGGGATTTACTCTGGCTCTGTTCAGGAACCACTCCTGGTGGGTTTGGGGTATTGGGGATCGAACTCAGGTCAGCTGTGAGTAAGGCAAGTGCCTTCCCCGTTGTACTGTCTTCGGCTCTGCACCTTCCATTTTCTGCTCATTGTGACACCCAGAAGAGCTGATCACAGTCCAGCTCGCGTGGTTCATCAATAAATGCTGGAGATCAGATGTGACTACAAGAGTATCCACCCACACGGCAGAGCCTGGCAAGCTACCCGTTGTCTTATTTGATATGCCAAATACCAGTAACAATTATAGACTTCATTCCGATTACCTGATGGAATACTTTGAGGCTCTTTATGTTCCTGGAGCAAGCAGATGCCCTTGGGCTCTACTAGCATAAGACAGGACATATTGAGATGTTACTGGTGCCCGCTCAAGCAAATCGATGATGAATGGGAAGACAGTAATACAGTGATAGACCAAGTTGTGTGTCTCATTCAATAATGACTTTCCCTTGTTCTGTTTCTTATATACTGCAGAAGTGAGATAATCCAGCAATTGCTCTTCTCCCTCTTACTGTTATCTTTACATGATGCCCATCAGTTCTTACACACTGCAAGCGTTCGTCTTTTACTACAGACCTGTAGCATTCCATTGAGTATACATACCACAACATATTTTTGTTTTTGTTTGTTTTTTGTGGAGGCGCACTTGGCATACTCAGCTGTTACCTGGTTCTATGCTCAAGGATAGCTATTGGTGGAGTTTAGGGGACCATATGGGATGCTCTGTTGGTCGCTTGTAAGGTAAAAACCCTACCAGCGTGTACTATCACTCTGGCTCCATACCATAACTTCTTTAACTATTCGGATCTGTTTTTAGACATTTTGGGATCCGTATCCTGGCTATTATACCTACTGCTTCAATAAACATAGGTGAGTTTATTTTTCTGTTAGTGCTTTTGTATTGCTGGGAATAGAGTCACGATTTGAGTCACAAGGTTATAGGCAGCTTTATCCTCACTCTTTCCAAGATCTTCAGAATATTTTCTATAACAGTCAACCAAGATATCATCCCCACCAACAGTGAAAGCAGGTTAAATTTTATACACATCCATGTCAACACTGATTATTTCCAGTCCTTTTAATATATTCATTCTCACTGGTATGATATGAGAAATTATTTTCTTTTTTAATTTTCATTTTCTTCATAGCAAGTCATGGTGAACAGTTTTCATTTGCTTTGACTGACCACATGTTCTTTCCAAGAAACATATATTCAACCCTCCTCCCCATTTTTAGATTGGATTATTATTGTTGTTGAACTTTGTAAGTGCTTTATACATCTTTTATATTATTACTTTACCTGGTATATTGTTGGAAAATATTCTCTCCCTGTTACTTAGCGTGTCTTTCTAGCTTAGCCATATTTTCTTCTGCATGTAAAGCCTTTTTAATTAGACATAGTTCTGTTTGTTTTTAATATCTCTGCCAATAGAGTAAAGTCAGTGAAGACATCACTAAGATTTAAGATATGATAAAAATTCTATCTATATTTTCCTCAAGGTATTTTAGCAATTTAGTTTAATATCAAGGTCCTTAATTAACTTATAATAAACTTTTATATGTGCTGCTGTATTCAGGTTAAATTTCTTTATTTCTTTTTTATTTTATTTTTTACAATTACAAAGATATACAATTGGAAAATTCATATTTGGGTTTTGGTCATACAGTGTTCCAGCACCCATCCCTCCATCAGTGCCCATCTCCCACCACCAACGTCCCCGGTTCCCTCCCCCTCCCCACTCCCCCAGCCCTCCTCCATGGCAGGTTCTTTATTTCTTTCCCTTTCTCTCTCTTTTCCTTCCCCTCCAGACTATGGACTACAGAACATACATTAAAGGGTTGTCATGTGTATCTTTTTGCCTGTATTTAATGCTCAGTTCTAGGTTGGCATTAGTACCCTCAACAATTGTTAGCACAGTGTTCCATTTTCTGTCTTACCTAGCTTCTGACTCCCACACGTTTGTGATAATTTCCACCTTTGACAAGACCTCCTGATATATGTTTCACTTGACCTTGGATATTGGTATCATAATATGTACATATATATTTATGCTATGCAAATAAATGCAGTCATTCTGTATCTGTCTCTCTCCTTCTGGCTAATTTCGCTCAACATAATCTTCTCCATGTCCATCCATTTATAGGCAAATTTTATAACTTCATTTTTCCTAACAGCTGCATAGTATTCCATTGTGTAGATATACCAAAGCTTCTTTAACCAGTCATTGATTTTCAGGCACTCTGGTTGCTTCCAGATTCTGGCTATTGTGAATAATGCTGCTATGAACATAAAAGTAGGGATGGTGTTTCCGCTGTGTATTTTTGGTTTCCCAGAGTAGATTCCCAGGAGTGGTATGGCTGGGTCAAATGGGAGTTCAATTTCTAGTCTTTGGAGGAATGTCCATATTGTTTTCCAGAAAGGCTGTACCAGCCGGCATTCCCACCAACAATGGATGAGTGTCCCCTTTTCCCCACATCCACGCCAGCACTTGTTGTTCTTGCTCTTTTGAATATGTGCCAGTCTCTGTGGTGTGAAGTGGTATCTCATTGTTGTTTTGATTTGCATCTCTCTGATGATTAGTGATGATGAGCATTTTTTCATAATGTTTTTTGGCCATTCGAATCTCTTCCTTGCTGAAGTTTCTGTTCATTTCTTCTCCCCACTTTTTGATGGGGTTGTTTGTTTTCTTCTTGTAAAGTTCTACCAGTGCCTGATATATCCTGGATATTAACCCCTTATCAGATGGGTATTGGGTGAATATTCTTTCCCATTCTGTGGACTGCTTTTGTATCTTAGTCACTGTTTCTTTTGAGGTGCAGAAGCTTTTTAGTTTCATGTAGTCCCATATGTTTATCTTTTCTTCTAGTTGCTTTGTTAGTGATGTTTCACCTTTGAAGATGCCTTTAGCTTCAATGTCGTGCAGGGTTTTTCCTATATTTTCTTCAATGTACTTTATGGATTCAAGTCTGATATTCAGATCTTTAATCCATTTTGATCTAATTTTTGGCATGGTGTTAGACACAGGTCCAAATTCATTTTTTACATGTTGCTGCCCAGTTTTCCCAACACCACTTGTTGAAGAGGCTTTCCTTACTCCATTTTAGACTCATTGCACCTTTATCAAAGATTAAATGATCATGTGTTTGAGGTTGGGTGTCAGGATACTCAATTCTATTCCATAGGTCCACAGGTCTGTTTTTATTCCAATACCATGCTGTTTTAGTTACTACTGCCTTGTAGTACAGTTTGAAGTTGGGAAAGGTGATGCCTCCCATCTTCTTTTTTCCCGAGGATTGCTTTCCCTGGGGGGTTTATTGTTCCATACAAATTTCAGGAGCGTTTGGTCAATTTCTTTGAAGAATGTCATGGGTATCCTTACAGGGACTGCATTGAATCTGCACAGAGCTCTAGGGAGTATTACCT
>JAJIBD010023220.1:0-185429 GCA_021461705.1 Cryptotis parvus | reverse complement strand
CCTCCCCCAGCCCTCCTCCATGGCAGGTTCTTTATTTCTTTCCCTTTCTCTCTCTTTCTCTTTTCCTTCCCTTCCAGACTATGGATTACAGAACATACATTAAAGGGTTGTCATGTGTATCCTTTTGCCTCTATTTAATGCTCAGTTCTAGGTTGGCATTAGTACCCTCGACAATTGTTAGCACACTGTTCCATTTTCTGTCTTACCTAGCCTCTGACTCCCACACGTTTGTGATAATTTCCACCTTTGACAAGACCTCCTGATGTATGTTTCACTTGACCTTGATATTGGTATCATAATATGTACATATATATTTATGTTATGCAAATAAATGCGGTCATTCTGTATCTGTCTCTCTCCTTCTGGCTCATTTCGCAACATAATCTTCTCCATGTCCATCCATTTATAGGCAAATTTTATAACTTCATTTTTCCTAACAGCTGCATAGTATTCCATTGTGTAGATGTACCAAAGCTTCTTTTTATCCAGTCATCGATTTCGGGCACTCTGGTTGCTTCCAGATTCTGGCTATTGTGAATAATGCTGCTATGAACATAAAAGTAGGGATGGTGTTTCCGCTGCGTATTTTTGGTTTCCCAGAGTAGATTCCCAGGAGTGGTATGGCTGGGTCAAATGGGAGTTCAATTTCTAGTCTTTGGAGGAATGTCCATATTGTTTTCCAGAAAGGCTGTACCAGCCGGCATTCCCACCAACAATGGATGAGTGTCCCTTTTCCCCACATCCACGCCAGCACTTGTTGTTCTTGCTCTTTTTGAATATGTGCCAAGTCTCTGTGGTGTAAAGTGGTATCTCATTGTTGTTTTTGATTTGCATCTCTCTGATGATTAGTGATGATGAGCATTTTTTCATATGTTTTTTGGCCATTCAATTTCTTCCTTGCTGAAGTTTCTGTTCATTTCTTCTCCCCATTTTTTGATGGGGTTGTTTGTTTTCTTCTTGTAAAGTTCTACCAGTGCCTGATATATCCTGGATATTAACCCCTTATCAGATGGGTATTGGGTGAATATTCTTTCCCATTCTGTGGACTGCTTTTGTATCTTAGTCACTGTTTCTTTTGAGGTGCAGAAGCTTTTTTAGTTTCATGTAGTCCCATATGTTTATCTTTTCTTCTAGTTGCTTTGTTAGTGATGTTTCACCTTTGAAGATGCCTTTAGCTTCAATGTCGTGGAGGGTTTTTCCTATATTTTCTTCAATGTACTTTTATGGATTCAAGTCTGATATTGAGATCTTTAATCCATTTTGATCTGATTTTTGTGCATGGTGTTAGACACAGGTCCAAATTCATTTTTTTACATGTCGCTGCCCAGTTTTCCCAACACCACTTGTTGAAGAGGCTTTCCTTACTCCATTTTGGACTCTTTGCACCTTTATCAAAGATTAAATGATCATGTGTTTGAGGTTGGGTGTCAGGATACTCAATTCTATTCCATAGGTCCACAGGTCTGTTTTTATTCCAATACCATGCTGTTTTAATTACTACTGCCTTGTAGTACAGTTTGAAGTTGGGAAAGGTGATGCCTCCCATCTTCTTTTTCCCTGAGGATTGCTTTAGCTATCCTTGGGGGTTTATTGTTCCATAAAAATTTCAGGAGCGTTTGGTCAATTTCTTTGAAGAATGTCAAGTGGTATCCCTCATAGGGACTGCATTGAATCTGTATAGAGCTCTAGGAGTATTACCTTTTTGACAATGTTGGATTCCCCCCCATGTCCTATCCCATGAGCAGGAGAATATGTTTCCATTTCCTTGTGTCCTCTTTTATCTCTTGGAGCAGTGTCTTGTAGTTTTCTTTGTACAGGTCCTTTACACAATTTGGTTAAGTTGATTCCTAGGTATTTGATTTTCTGTGGCACAATTGGAATGGAATTGTTTCCTTAATATCCCTTTCTTCTCTTCCGTTATTTGTATAGAGGAAAGCCACTGACTTTGGGTGTTGATTTTGTATCCTGCCACTCTACTATATGCGTCTATTGTTTCTAGGAGTTTTTGGTAGAGAGTTTAGGGTTCTCTAGGTATAATATCATGTCATCTGCAAAATAATGATAGCTTGACTTCTTCCTTGCCTATCTGGATGCTCTTGATGTTCTTTTCTTCTCTGATTGCTATGGCAAGTACTTCCAGTACTATATTGAATAAAAGAGGGAGAGTGGGCAACCTTGTCTTGTCCCTGATCTCAGGGGAAGGCTTTCAATTTTTCCCCCATTGAGAATGATGCTCGCTGTGGGCTTTTGGTAGATGGCTGTAACTATCTTGAGGAAATCCCTCCAATTCCCCATTTTCTGGAGGTTTTAATCATGAACGGGTGCTGGATCTTGTCAAATGCTTTCTCTCGTCTATTGATAGGATCATATGGTTTTTATTTTTTCTTTATTGATATGATGTATTATGTTGATTGACTTGCGAATGTTGAACCATCCCTTGCATATCTGGGATGAATCCTATTTGGTCATGATGTATAATCTTCTTGATGAGTCTTTATTCTGTTTGCAAATATTTTGTTGGACGATCTAGCATCCTATGTTCATCAGGGATATGGTCTGTAGTTTCCTTTCTTTGTGTTGTCTCTCCCTGCTTTGGGTATCAGGGTGATATGTGCCTCGTAGAAGTTGTTTGGGAGTGTTTCTGTTTTCTATTTTCTGGAAGAGCTTGAAGAGGATTGGCAGTAGGTCCTCCTTAAAAAGATTTGGTAGTGTTCACTAGTGAATCCATCTGGACCTTGGGCTTTTGTGTTTGGGCAGAGCTTTTAATTACTGTTTCAATTTCTCGATGGTGATAGGCTTATTCAGGTATTGTTTCTTTTGAGGTGCAGAAGCTTTTAATTTTGTATAAATCCCATTTGTTTACTTTGCTTCCATTTGCTTGGTCAGTGGTGTGTCTTCTTTAAAGATACTTTTAGTTTCGATCTCGTGGAAGCATTTCTCCTATATTTTCTTACGATATACATTATAGATTCATGTCTGATGTTGAGATCTAAATCCATTTTGATCTGACTTTTGTGTATGGTGTTAGAAGGAGGTGTAAGTTCATTTTTACATGTAGCTGCCCAGTTTTCTAAGCACCATTTGTTGAAGAGGGTTTCTTTGCTCCACTTAAGATTTTTGCTTTTATCTAAGATTAAGTTTTTGTATATTTGAGAGTGTGTTTCAGGATATTCAGTTCTATTCCATAGGTGTACAGGTCTGTCTCTATACCAATACCACAATGTCTGAATTACAACTGCTCTGTAGTAGAGCTTGAGGTTGGGAAAGTGATACCTCCCCATCTTCTTTTTCCAAGGATTGCTTTAGCTATTCGTAGGGGTTATTATTCCCATACAAATTTCAGAGTGCTTGTTCAATTTCTTTTGAAGAACAACTCCCAGAAGTCAAGCGAAGTGGAAGTAAATGGACATTTTGAAATCTGAATTAATAACTTTTGAAATATTATTATAAAATTTTTTAATCTGCTATCCGATGTAAAATTTCTGGAACTGAGGACCTTTTATATCACCAAATATATCCAAAAGTAGAAATTCATAGGCACAGTCTTCCTGTGGTTCCCGAGCAATGCAGGTCCTTGTCATTGCAGGCAGTTAGCCATAACGTGTCATGCTGTAGTCATGTCTCCATCTTCCCTGGAGCTGTCCTTTGGACTCATTTTCACTGATCTGCACTGAAGATTGCAGGGCTTTTTCTCAACTGCCTGAGAATTTGTTTTTTGGTGCATCCTCGTGATTTGGTTTAGATGGAGCATTTTTGGTGTGATACCAACTAATGCTGTCATCCTTCCTGCACTCCCGGAGACAAGGTTTTTTTGGATGAGCTCATTGTAGTGTCAAACTCCGATCATCACATCATTGGACATGGTAGTGACTGCAGGGTTCTCCATGGAAAATTAGTAATAGAAATTTCTAGTTGTGTTATGAGACTAAAATAGCTGATTCTTTATCATTTGGACCCTACATCCAGCTCCTATTGCTGATTCCATTATTTGATGGCAGGCGAATAGCATTTTGAACTTCTTCATTCCTGCTACATTTATTTGTTGTCATTGCCCCTCGAGGTGTTGCAGGTGGGCCAACGGTGCCTGGCTGCATCAACAGGTTGGTAGACAGGAGACAGGTTTGTCTACACCCAGGGCTCTGCCCCATCGGCCCTGGATGGTGATGGTCTGATATAAAGAGACTGGGCCCATGGGATGAACCCAGAGCCATGGTGGCAGAGCCTGGCAAGCTACCGTGGAGTATTCAATATCCCCCAAAAAATGTGACATTAATGGACCATATTCCCAATGAATGGTACATTACTGGCACTGGTTAAGAAAATTGATAAAGAACAAGAAGACAAATGACAAGTTATCTATTATAATTTCACTGCTATCTAACTTAAAGCACAATTCCTTTTCAAACCCCACTGGTCCCAGTGTGGGACAATTACAATTTACTAGGAAAGCACCACCCTGGCTAAGTTGAGAATATTATTTAAGATATCATTTAAGGATATCATTTAAGATATCATTTAAGACCACAGGAGGGATCATAGTTTTCCCTCAAGCAGATGAGCATGACCCTTTCAATAAACAGAGGACAAGACACTCAGAATCACCTCTTGTGTGCATAGAAGTAATGTAAAAACCTGTGGCTACCATCTAGATTCCATGAAGTCCATGGCCTGAAGTTGGTTTGTGTTTCTTCCTATGAATATACATCCATTGAGATGTATTTTGATACCACCACCCCTCTCTCTCCCAGTGTTTTCACATAAGAGATAATCTCAGAGGAAGGGACCGGCCCTGGCATAATCATTTATTTAGACCTGAAACAAGTGTGGCACCATGCTACATCTACATCTAAAAGCTGATTCATTGATCTTTGTTAATGCTACCATCCCTGAAGAAAGGATTATGGATTTAGGTATGTAAGGAGTCGACTTGAGGGTAGATCCATCCACTTTGGTAAGTGACCTTGGCCTGAGTGTATGTTGGAAGTCTGACCAAAAGCTAGAGGTCTGGGATATCCATTACCTTGGATTGTAGTAACAGAGCTTGTCTTATTATTGGTGATTAGTAAAAAGGCTTTAGGAACTGAGCTGAGCTTCTGGTTTGTCTGTCTGATGGTCATAAGATAAAGGACCACTTCACTTGATCACTTTACATCACGTTATTTTGATTTGCTCAAGTGGGCACCAGCAGTGCATTTCCATTTGATCCTAACACGTGCCAGTGTGGCCCAATGGGCTCGCTTGCTTCAGAAATACAAAGAGCCTCAAACCGTTCATTCAGGGTCTTGATGAAGAAGTCTGACTATCTTGTAGGTGGGCGCCACGTGATCTTTTGACATCCCGTGGGGATCCAGTCGTAAAGGCTCTAGTCCAGAGGTCATCTCCAAATCGCATTACATGTCCAGCCCATCTGATTTTCGTTGCCTTGGCAAATGAGACAGCGTCCCTGACTCTGGAACAACGACCTTTGGAGGTCGAACTTTAGATTCCTCTCTCTCTCACTTGAGTGAGGTGTGATATTCCAGGCATAGCTCTTTCAATTCCTCTTTTCGGAGATATTCCTCTTTGGGAGATAGTCCTCTTTGGGAGGATAGCATTCTCATCCCTGCTTTTGTGGGTCAGGTCTCTGGGGTGTATGTTAATGCAGGGAGAATGGGTGGAGTCGTAGAGAGGTTCCCGGAGGCAGAGGTTCTTTGTCTTTCTAGCTATTTCTTCGATGCTTTTGAAGGAACTGTTCCTTGATATTGTTGGTGACCGTGTGACTCCCCCAACAATGGTGAGATGATTAATCTTTACCAGCTCTTTTTCTCAGGAAAAATATTTTTGATCATTTTTTGCAGTAGCAAACTATAACAGGCAAAATAAGACAAATCATAAGAGCCTGCTGTGGGGGCAACCTTAAGGCGTGGGTGCAAAATTGAGAGTATGGTAGTGGGAAGATGAAGTGATTATGGATTGGTCATGTTATATTGAATGTCTGGGACAAATTACTAAACGTAACCACAGTGTTTATATAAGGTGTAATGGGAGAAAAAACAAATAGTTAATTTTTTTCAAAGAAAGAAAGATAAGTTAATTTTCTAGCAGGATAGCTTCTGGGTTAAAGAGCTTTTATATATCATTTTCACAGATGTTTGACCCTCCATTGCATTATACAAATCTGCATACTCACCCATTTGCAAAGAATGAGTTTTCAAACTCCATCATCATGCTCTGTTATTATTCTTGTTTGCGAAATCACTGGAAATGATCTATTAATTTTAAAATTGTATTTCTTTTGCTTGTACATTGATTGAAGTCATATGTTTAACAGAGAAGATTTTTGCAATCTATTTTAATATATGTCTCTATTAAGCTTGCTTTCTTTTTTTTTTTTAGATTTTGGTGACACCTGTGATGCTTAGGGCTTCCTCCTGATTCTGTACTCAGTGATCACTCCTAGAAAGCTGGGGAATCATGTGAGGTGCCATGGATTAAATAAAGATAGTCTTTGTGAAAGCGAATATCCTACCTGCTGCACTATTGCTCTGGCCTCTAGGAAATACTTATTAATGAAATTAACCCTTTATCTATCATAAATCGATAAGATTTCTTTTTACTTGCTTGTTTTCTTTCAAATTAAAAATTCCTTAAATTGCGTTAAAGTAGCCATATGATTACTTTATAAATCATATTTCAGTAAATTTAAAATATTTTAAATAATCAATTGATAAGCCATTTGTATTTATATCTCTTTTTCAGTTATATTCTGAGCTGGCATCCCATATGGTCCCCTGAGTACTGCCAGGAGTAATTCCTGAGTGAAGAGCCAGGAGTAACCCCCTGAGCGTTGCTGGGTGTGACCCAAAAATAAAATAAAATAAAATAAAATAAAATAAAAAATAAAAGTTATATTCCTTTATTAGTTAATCTGTTCTTTAAAGAACTGGGAGAGATAGTTGAATGGACTAGAGGTCATACTTTGCAAATAGGCCAACAGCATCATCAGATGTGGTCCAAAAATTCAAATTAAGATATAATGAAACATGAGTTTGCCTATGATTTTGCATTAGAAATAAAAATATGAAATTTTCCTAGAATATAATGCTAAGCGGTGTTAAAAGATATAGTTAATGAAACTACAGCATCTGACCAATATGTTACATTTTTCCTGTGTCTTACTGTGTTTATTGTTCTGTAAAAACAAATCTGACTTTTTTTCTTCTGTTTGTTAACATTTTGTGCTGTATGGTATACGCCAATTCTGAATCATGGGTAATTCAGTCTTTTCCTATTACTAAAACAGATAATTTCCTGTATCCAGAAATACTGTTTCTGTTAATCAACATTCTAATAAAGTGCTTTACCAACTAAAAATAAAAATAAACTAAAATTGAATCAAACTTGTACAAACTTAGATATAATCTGGACTGATGTTAAATTATGAGGGGGAAAAATGATAAGAATAGATCCCAACAAAGAGTTGTGTAAGACTAATGATATCTTTGATCAGAGGAATTTTATGTCACAATTTTAGTTTACAGAGAAATAAGGAGCTGATCAACTGATAAAAACAGAGGTAGAGAAAATTGCTCTTCAAGTTGCCAAAAGAATAAATAAGTGAGGAATGAAAACTGAAGTTTAGTCAGGAAACAGGAAAGAACTTGACATGACAGACATGCAGGTGTCCCAGCATTCCTGGAGATTTAATGGCAACAGATCATATAATTATCAAGGAAAACTTAAGAGGCCCATCATTAACGTTAATGAAAATTGGTTCCTATATTCCCAAGTTTGGTTTGTCTTCTGAGATCCAAAGGGGGCCTATATTTAGCAGCCTGGAGAACCCACTTACTCCAGTGTCTTTCCATACCCTTATCCAAATGGCAAAAAATCAAGTTCTTTTTCCAGAGTTTAATCTTGGTCATAGATAAATATTCTTTCTTCCAACAAATAACACATTTAAAGCAATACCTTAAAGCATTTATCTAAGCTTTCAAAAATGATCAAGATCTGGTGACTTTGGTCCTTCTAACTATTTATTTCTTAGTCGTTAAACCTCATTCCTCACAAGAGCACAGGCTGCCAACCCTGCTCCTACCTAAATACAGAAAGGAGGTTGAGGGAGATCTTTGGAAAAAACAGAGCAATAGCTACACTTCTCTACTTTCTGACAAGATGTGTATATTTTGATTATATATTAATGATTTTGATTATAAATATTACATTTTAATAATAATGATTATATACTAATGACTTTGTATATATTAATAACCTCTTTATTTCAGGTTTGGGGATTGCAGATTACTTCATTTTATCTGCAACATTCTAACATTGAGGGTGAGAATATACTATTATCTACAGTTCACAAATTTTCCAGCATTGCCTCAGATACACACTAAAAACTCAAACTTTTACATGGCAGAACATCAAAAATTTTTTGAAAAGAAGAAATTAACATATAGTATTTTTTCCACTAAAGTATTATAATTTAGGATATTACCCAAAAGAAAGAAAAAACCAAGTAATAACAGAGCCAAAGAATGAGGGCAATACTGAAGCAGTGGGAAGATAAGGAAAGGAGTCCACTGCAATGAGTTCTTGCAAAGTGATAAAACCAATAGCTCTGAGGTTGCTAAAACACCCAGCTTGTGAGGACAGAAGCTAAGAGTCTGATAAAATCTTTATCTGGCACTAGCACAGACCTAGAGATAAGCTGAACCCCCCTCTGAGTGAGAAAATGCTACTCAAAGCCAGAAAAGAAATATCAAGAAGAATATCAATTAACCAAACTCTACTCCTTGGTAACCACCCTAGCATTAAACTCTTACCTAGGTAGAAAACCCATGTGGTACAGATAAAAGATAATTTGAACAAAGAAAAGGCAGCATACTGCATGTGCTGCCTGTGCCATGTGTTCTAGCAGAACATACGTGTTGCCCACACACATGTTGCCCAATCTCCCCTCTTGAGATATGTACTTTCATAGCTTCATATTTTAATACTGGGATTTGTATGGGACTCCTCTCTCTATCTCTATCTCTCTTTTTATCCTCTATCCATAGCCTCAAAACTTCCTCTCTCTCCTCCCCATTTCACATAAGTCACTTGGGGACTGGACCCCCATTGATATCAAGTAATCCCAAACTTTAATTGCAAATTAAAGTTTTGGTTATATTTCTTAGAAACTCTAACAGTCATTCCTAAGAATGACTTGTGAAAGTAGGTTGTATTATTTCTTTACACAATGATAAATGGTAGAGTTATAGAGCTAGTATTGAAACTCATGTAAATTGACGCCTTGTTCTTTTTTTTAATTTTTATAATACCATGAAATAGATATTTACAAAGCTGTTCATGGTTAGGTTTCAGTCATACAGTTCCAGCACCCATCTCTCCACTAGTGTACATTTCCCACCACCAATGTCCCCAAATTCCCTCTCTCCTCCCCGGCCTGTCCTTATGGCAGCCCACCCCCCCCTCTCTTCCTCTATCCCTTCTCTTACGCATTGTTCTTACTATCCACCTTATTTGTTTCTTTTCTTTCTTTTCTTCAACAAAGGAACAAATTCAGTGTGATACTGAGGAACTCAGGCCAGAATAACCTGGGAACCTGACTTTGAAGACTGCAGTATTGAATTTATTGCAAGTTTCCCATTTGTATGTCTTTACTGCAAACTAAAGTCGATCACAACATGACAGTTCTCAGGAATGAGTAATCTGCTATGTAAGCAATGTGCAAATCCTTTATTTCAAGTAAGGTACCTGTGGAACCCTAAGAATTAATCTCAAGAAATTGAGTATTTTATTTCAGCTCCACATTATCCCTGAGCATATAAAGCAAATAAAGATGACAACTAAGATAAAAGTTTGAAACAATATTGCTTTTAATTCAATACTTTATGCAATCCCCAATATTGGAAGCCCACTTGATAACCTCTAAGTGCATGCATCACAATCCATAGTGTGAGAGAAGGAAGAGAGAAAGAGAGAGAGAGAGAAAGAAAGAAAGAGAAAGAGAAAAGAGATAAAGGACTCTCCATAGAGCAGTCTAGGAGAGGGGATGGAATTGGGAAATTGGTGGTGGGAAATGGGCACTGGTGGAGGGATGGGTGCTGAAACAATGTATGACCGAAACCCAGACATGAACATCTTTGTAATTGTATATCTCATGGTGGTATAATAAAAATATTTTTTTAAAAAAGCATCGCTTGTATCACTTGTATCACTTGTCTTCCCATTGTTCATTGATTTGCTCTAGCAGGCACCAGTAACATCTCCATATGTCCTGTTACATGCTGGTGTAGCCCAAGGGATCTGTTCACTCCAGGAACATAAAAGAGCCTCAAACCATTCCATCAGGTCACTGGAATGAGGTCTATAATTGCTACTGGTATTTGGCATACCAAATACGACACTGTGTAGCTTGCCAGGTTCTGCTGTGCAGTTGGGATACTCTTGTAGTCACTTCTAATCTCGAGCATTTATTGATGAACCTCATGGCCACTTTAGCCGGACTTGTGATCAGCTCTTCTGTTGGGTGGAGCTCTGACAAATGGGGAATCCAGATGTAGAAAAAGGCAGTCCTCATGGTATGGGGGGTTCCTCTGGCTTCTTGCGAGGCTCTGCTGTGGTGACAGGTCAGGGCTAGGTACCCGCCTTCCCTCCCGGTCGCATCATGATCAGCTGGGTACAGGGAGAGCCGGTAGCAGCTCTGCCCCATGTATGTTAAGAAACATAAGGAATATAACCTAGAAAGCTTCATCTAATCAATATTATAGAACATATTCATTTTTGGCCAATAATCAGTAAAAATAAGGTTTCGCTTATGCTTTGTATATGATTCTTAAAAAAATACTTTTCATTGCTTCATTGTGAACCTTAGGCTTTTTATAGTTGTCAGAGCTCAGCAAAGAGAAGCTCTGAATGCCTGTTTCACTTTGACAGTTCCTTTGGAACATTATTTAATGTGATCATTATTTAAATGTGAGAGCGCAATGAATATATCTTGGTGTGGGATTAAAAATCTAGTCTCCATGTCTTCTCTTCCATCTACATTTATAACAGTACATTATTCTTTGCTTCTTGCCTTCCATTTAGATTTAGCACAAGCTCTAGAGGGTGGAAGCACTTTCGACTGAAGAGTGAAAGATGGCATTGACTACCATCCTTAGCTCTGTAACTCTTAATCCTGTCTGAAGAAAGAAAATGCTGATTTTTAAATTGAAGCAAAATGTGACCCCTTTGAACTTTATAATTTACAATTTAGGAACAGCAGCATGGCAGCATTGGGTAGTCTTTAGTATTCCTTAAGCCCTCTAGGCCAGCTGAAAGATAGCACAAAGGGCTGAAAGCACATTGCATATGAAAAGGCCCATCCTGTTCACCTCAGCTCAGCAATGAGTCAATGAAGGAGCCAGAGTGATAGTTTAGGAGTTAGGGCTTTTGCCTTGCATGCAGCACACTCAGAGTAATTCCTGAGTGCAGAGCCAGGAGTGACATCTGAGCATTGCAGGGTGTGACCCCCACACCACACACACACAAAAAAAAAAAAACAGTGGGTGTGGCTCAAAAGTCAAAACAAATACAAATAAATAAAATATCCTCCTCTGGGTGTTTATAAAAATTTACCAGCACCCTTTAGAAACAAATTAACCCCATAGCTAATAGAATTCCTGAAAGTAAACTGTTGCAGCCTTTTCCACCAGATCTGCATGAATTTTAATCTTATGTTTAGTGTGGAGTCCTCGCCAATCATTAAGAAGGTTATTAAGAAGGAGGGAGGGAACATGAAGAGGCCATGAAGAAACTTACTTGGCTCTGACAGGAAGATGGGGTGAGGTGAAGATTCATAGAAAAGAGTTATTTATTTATTTCAAAATATGGTTAATGCTCAGCTGAAAGGTGTGATCTGGAGGAATTCTGTATCTTTTCACATGCCATTTCTCTCCAGAATGGTCAGGCGGTGGCTTAATGCTCATTCTGGAAATTGCCTTTATGTCTGAATAGCATCCATTACATGCAGCTTTTCTCAGCTCTAAAGGGCAAGAGGAAAACAGATTATTTGCAAAATAAAAAATAACACTTCATGGATATTCCCCCCACCCAGGGTGAGAGGGAAAATGCCTGGATGTTGTTTTCAAACTTTCCAGCCATCAACCTCAGAGAGCATAGTCAAACATAATTATCATTGTTGACATAATGAAGATGATGATGCTTTTCAGCCATTTCCCAAAGCATAAACTCATTTTTTCCTGTATGAGCCTAGCTGTGTGATCATAACAAATAGTAGCTATGTGGGAAAACAAAACTACAAATGAAACACGATGAGTTAGCTAGCTCATTCATTACTATCAAAAGGAGCAGCATCTACACAAATTTGTTCAGTATCTGCCTTTGGATCACAGACTTTTGTTCAAGTAAATTGTTAGCATTGCTTAAAAATAAAAGTTTCATTTTTACTGAGAGGTATGGATTTTGTTTTCTTTATGTGTGTTGCTTAAATTAAGTATGAAGAATTTTTTCCAGTAGATGAGACTATAGGAAGTTTAGAATCAGTACAACTATCTCAATTATATAGACAAACACTTTATTTTTTCGTTTCTAAATTGACAGACATCAAGAATTTGCTCTTTGAATTAAAGTATCTCAGCATTTTCCAAAATAAATGCGTTTTAGAAAATAGCATAAGACCAATATTAAAACCAATCATTTTCCTTACAGACTGTATTAAATACTTCTATTACTATCCTTCCTATAATTTTTCCATTGAAAACCTTTTTTAGCATATACAAGAACAATAACAAAATGCTTTGAAACATATAGTTCTCTGGTAGGTACTCGTTGCTTTGTATGCATTGCTCTTGGTTGGTTTTCTTTGAGATAACATAAGTTTACATGACTGCGTTTTAGACTATGAATTCAGGCTTCGGGACTAAGCAATAGGTTGTTTGCCTTGCATGCTGCTGACCTGGGTTTCATCTCTGGCATCCCATATGGTCCCTGAGATCCATCAGCAGCAATTCCTGAGTTCAGGGCCAGGAGGGATCCCTGATTGCCGGGTGTGACCAAAAAAGAAAAAAAGAAAAAAAAAGTTATGCTTCATCAAAATGCACGTTATCATATTGTAACTACCATAAAAGTAGTGTTGCTGGTGAAGGTTCCCTGGGGAAACAGTTGAAGTTTAATTGGGATGTGACAGTCTCAAGGAAATCTACCACTTTCTGTGTCTACCTGTATCACCCTGGGGATGCCCGGGAAAGTCTTCTGGAACCCCCACAACCACTGCACTGACCCCACCTCCTGCCACCAGCTTTCACAGCAGTTCCAGACTGACCCCTGAAGCCCACCTGCTCAACCTGCTGTGGGGGTGCTTCCGACAAGGACTCAGACTGGAAGCGAGGAAACGCTCTTTGCAGGAAAGGAAAGTCAGTCCTCAACTTTACCCAGGCTTTTGGGACCTGTCATCTTGCCTTCACAGAAAAGAATTTCAAGAGGAGATGAAATAGTGAAGTAAAACAATTTTTATGTTAGAAACTTCACAGAAGGGGAGGGAAATTGAGAGAGAGAGCGCAACATGCTAAAGACACAATACAGACTTCAGGCAGAGAGAGCCAGAACACATCCCAATGTGAAAGCGTGAAGGTAGACACGCCAATGTTATAGCGTGAAGATAGACACCCCAATGTTAAACTGTGAAGGTAAAAACCCGATGTTAAGGTGAAGGTTTACACTCCAATGTTAAAGTGTGATGGTAGAAACCCAATGTTAAGGTGTGAAGGTAGACACTCCAGTGTTAAAGTGTGAAGGTAGACCCCGCCAATATTAAGGTGTGAAGGTAGACCCCCAATATTAAAGTGTGAGGGTAGACATGTCAATGTTAAAGTGTTAAGGCAGATACACCAATATTAAAGTGTGAGGGTAGACAAGTCAATGTTAAAGTGTTAAGGTAGATACCCCAATACTAAAGTGTGAAGCTAGACACCCCAATGTTAAAATGTGAAGGTAGACACCCAATGTTAAAGTGTGAAGGTAGACCCCCAATATTAAAGTGTGAGGGTAGACACGTCAATGTTAAAGTGTTAAGGTAGATACCCCAATATTAAAGTGTGAAGCTAGACACCCCAATGTTAAAATGTGAAGGTAGACACCCAATGTTAAAGTGTGAAGGTAGACACCCCAAAGTTAAAGTGTGAAAGTAAACATTCAATGCTAAAGTGTGAAGGCAGACATCCCAATATTAAAGTGTGAAGGTAGAAACCCAGTGTTAAGGTGAAGGTAGATACTCCAATGTTAAAGTGTGTAGGTAGACACCCAAAGTTAAAGTGTGAAGATAGGAAACCCAATGTTAAGGTGGAGAAGGTACACACCCAAAGTTAAAGTGTGTAGGTAGACACCCAAAAAGTTAAAGTGTGAAGATAGAAACCCAATGTTAAGGTGTGAAGGTACACACCCAAAGTTAAAGTGTGAAGGTAGACACCCAATGTTAAAGTGTGAAGGTAGACACCCCCCCAATATTAAATTGTGAAGGTAGACACCCCAATATTAAATTGTGAAGGTAGATATCCCAATATTAAATTGTGAAGGTAGATACCCCAATATTAAATTGTGAAGATAGATACCCCAATATTAAAGTGTGAAGGTAGACACCCAATGTTAAAGTGTGAAGGTAGACACCCCAATATTAAATTGTGAAGGTAGACACCCCAATATTAAATTGTGAAGGTAGATACCCCAATATTAAATTGTGAAGATAGGTACCCCAATATTAAAGTGTGAAGGTAGACACCCAATGTTAAAGTGTGAAGGTAGACATCCCAATGTTAAAGTGTGAAGATAGATACCCCAATGTTAAAGTGTGAAGGTAGACACCTCAGTGTTAAAGTGTGAAGATAGATACCCCAATGTTAAAGTGTGAAGGTAGACACCTCAATGTTAAAATGTGAAGGTAAACCTTCCCAATATTAAAGTGTGAGGGTAGGCAAGTCAATGTTAAAGTGTGAAGGTAGACACCCAATGTTAAAGTGTGAAGGTAGACACCCCAATATTAAAGTGTGAAGGTAGACACCCCAATATTAAAGTGTGAAAGTAGACACCCCAATATTAAAGTGTAAAGGTAGACACCCCAATGTTAAAGTGTGAAGGTAGACCCCCAATGTTAAAGTGTGAAGGTAGACCCCCAATGTTAAAGTGTGAAGGTAGATACCCCAATATTAAATTGTGAAGGTAGATACCCCAATATTAAATTGTGAAGATAGACACCCCAATATTAAAGTGTGAAGGTAGACACCCAATGTTAAAGTGTGAAGGTAGACCCCCAATGTTAAAGTGTGAAGGTAGATACCCCAATATTAAATTGTGACGGTAGATACCCCAATATTAAATTGTGAGGATAGACACCCCAATATTAAAGTGTGAAGGTAGACACCCAATGTTAAAGTGTGAAGGTAGACCCCAATGTTAAAGTGTGAATATAGGCATCCCAAGAGGGGAGATGCAGCCAAGCACATGCTCAGGCACCTTGTAGTGGCAATGCATGTGCTCAGGCAACACTTGTACACATCCTCTATCCAAGTAATTTATTATAAAATTTTCCCGAACTGCCCCCTACCCAGTCAGTTGTCTGAGGGGTTTCCAGGATTGAGTTTGTAGCAACTGAATGTTTTCTGTTGACAGTCTTCTCATAGCCTTTGTTTTAGCAGGGGGAGAATTTCTTCTAGGGGTTCCATTCCCCAATCCTCTCAGAGAACCTCTTACATTTGCCCTGAAATTCTGCATCCCAGTGGCTTTCCAGGCTTCTAGATGGGTCCTTTGTGGCAAAGGCCTCCATGTTTTCAGGCTGATTCAGCTTTCAGATCCTGTTTCCTATCAAACACACATTACATGGGGTTCCTCTATCTTCCTGCCTGCAACAGTACTAATACCCCCACCAGTGTCCTGTATCTCTTCTGTACTTTTTTTTTAATTTTTTTATTTTTACAATTACAAAGATATACAATTAAAAATTCATATTAGGGTTTTGGTCATACAGTGTTCTAGCACCCATCCCTCCACCAGTGCCCATCTCCCCACCACCAACGCCCCCGGTTCCCTCTCCCTCCCCAAGCCCTCCCTCCACGGCAGGTTCTTTATTTCTTTCCATTTCTCTATCTTTCTCTTTCCTTCCTCTCCAGACTATGGATTACAAAACATACATTAAAGGGTTGTCATGTGTATCTTTTTGCCTCTATTTAATGCTCAGTTCTAGGTTGGCATTAGTACCCTCGACAATTGTTAGCACACTATTCCATTTTCTGTCTTACCTAGCCTCTGACTCCCACACGCTTGTGATAATTTCCACCTTTGACAAGACCTCCTGATATATGTTTCACTTGACCTTGGATATTGGTATCATAATATGTACCTATATATTTATGTTATGCAGATAAAAGCAGTCATTCTGTCTTCTCCATGTCCATCCATTTATAGGCAAATTTTATAACTTCATTTTTCCTAACAGCTGCATAGTATTCCATTGTGTAGATGTACCAAAGCTTTTTTTATCCAGTCATCGATTTTCGGGCACTCTGTTTGCTTCCAGATTCTGGGTATTGATAATAATGCTGCTATAAACATAAAAGTAGGGATGGTGTTTCCCCCACTGCGTATTTTTGGTTTCCCAGAGTAGATTCCCAGGAGTGGTATGGCTGGGTCAAATAATTCCTAGCGCCCATTGCCCTGCATGGCCCCATGGTCACGGGTCTCAGGGGTGATCATACTGGAGTGGGACTCTGTGTTCATCCATAATTTCTGTCTCATCAATACTTTCAAAAATGAAAATACTGGAGCAATAAATATTTTCAGGCTCAGGGAATAGAAAAGTTTATTGGAAAGTAAAAAAGAAAGAAATTCCCAGAAGGTGAGGAACTTAGTTTAGGACAAAGCTAATCATGGCTAATTTTGTGGGAATTTTATTGGAAAACTGGGTCTCAATGTTGCTTACCAAAGTGCAGAGGATTCCCAATTTTTCCTCCAGATATATATATATATATATATGTTTAAGGGTCCACTTTGTTTTTAAATGAATATAATATCTTGCATTCCCACTTAAGCTGGTAAGAGCTATTGAATTTAAGATCTGTAGGTCACCGAGTCCAACATAGCTCCTAAGGTTTGCACACAGACAAGTGTGTGTGTGTGTGTGAGGGGGGGCACGCTGGCCAGACTTGGGGCAGGGATTTGGGCTCGTCTTCCCATTCCTCCACCTCCATGTCACTGGGTGTGACTGCGAGCTCCCAGCCTCCACAGCCAACAACACTGGTCAAAAGACATTCCAAATCCGACAGCTGCGCCCGCTCTGCGGCCATAAGACAGACTTACACAATAATGGAAGTTAGGACAGGTCCTTCCCAGGACCTTTCACATTTATACACTGTAATGTCATTCTAGTTGCAACAAACTAGGGAGGTTTATGGGGAGTGGGGAATTATTATGTCACACTAGAACTCACTATTGAATATACACATAGAGACATCATAAACCATTAATATCTGTAGGGCAAGCTACAAAGTATAAAAGAAGAGAGAGAGAGAAATACAAAGATAGATAGATAGAGAGAGAGAGAGAGAGAGAGAGAGAGAGAGAGAGAGAGAGAAAGAAAAGGTGCCTGCTATAGGGGCAGACTGGGCTTGGGTGGGAGGGAGTATTTGAACTCTGGTGGTGGGAATGGGTCACTAATGGAGGGATGCATGCTGGAACACTGTATGATAGAGACCCAATTATGAGCATCCTTGTAATTATATATCTCACGGTGGTAAAATAAAAATTAGGGGAAATATCTGTAAGTTATATATTTCATCACACGTTTTGGTATTGCCTTATTATCTTTTAGTATCTTGTGACCCCAGATTCTGGGTCAGAATTTATGGTTTTGGGAAATGGTAAACTTTCCTATTCTCACAAAGAACCTGGAATATCCAGAAATGTTTAAAATATAGGATGATTATACCTAAAAAGAAGCTGCTAGAATCAACTGACAAGAAGAAACTGATGCTTCCTCTTTCAGTCTGGTCATAGGTGTTTCCTCACTGGTTCTATCTCCTCCCTTGCTTTGACTTTCTATTTTCTATCTATGAGAGATATCATCATTTGTCTGTCTCCCTTAGAAAAAGGTCATTTAACGTGACCTCTGCAATTCCAACTATGATGCTGTAAAAACTTAACAATACTCCATTGTATAAATATGCCAAAATTTCTTTATCCATTCATCAGTCACTGTCACTGGTTGTTTCATGGCTTGGGTATAGCAGATAGTACTGTAATGAATAGCTCTGTGTGTATGTATGTATGTATATATATATATATATATATATATTTTTTTATATACATATATCTTTTCACACTAGTATTTTTTGTATTTTCTGAGTAGTTACCTAGCAATGGAATTGCTGGGTCATAGGTGTGGCAGCACTTCCTGGAGCAGAGAAGTGACATACACCGCGGTCCCCTAGAAGGAAAATTGCAGTATCCCCTTTTCAGTTTTTGCAAAAGGAAACTATAGCTCTTCTTCTGCTCCTCTCAGGTTGCAGATTAATTACTAAAAATGCTTTCCTTGCCTAACCAAGGAAAATAGTTATTGAGGTTCCTTCTTCACTTCCTTATCAGCACTTGTTTCTGATTTTTTTCTGGAGGGTGAGGGGCACAGTTAACATTGCTCGAGTATATTCCTGGCTCTGAGCTCAAATACCACTCCTGGTTGTTTCAAGAACCATTTACTGATTATTCTTTCTCTAATCCTACCTACCATTTTGTATGTGCACCAAGACTCCCATATGGAAAACCCTGATGACTCTTGAACCCCTTTAGCTCTAAGGTTATGTCAACCTGCTCAGTCTTTTATTCCTTTTCCTTCCCACACACACTCGCACACAGGAAACCTTTGTTAAGTCATGTGCATGGAACTAGTAAAAGTAGGTAGTCTTCTGATTTGCATATGCTGGTCATTCAGGTCATTCAGATACTTGGTAGGGTATTCATCTCAGCCTGCTACATGAAATAAACTTCCATCTTTCCAAGACTTCTGAGTGTCCACTTGGTTCTTCTGGGTCTAACTGGGCAGATTTTCAATGACAGAGGTTGTGCTATTCTTAAGTTATTTTCTGGGGAGGGAGAAGGTGATCACTCTGGGCAAGAACTGAGTCCTGAAAGGAGTTAAAGGAATATATATGACAACTGCCAAAAAGGCAGGCTGGGAAGGGGGCCATGGCAAGAGGACAGGGCCAGTGGGGACGATGGCAGGAGGGAAACTGGGGACACTGGTGGTGAGAAATGTGAACAGATCGTATGGGATCTTTCTGTGACTGAAACCCCCACAATTAACTATATAACTGTTTATCTCATGGTGATTCAATTTTAAAAAATAATAAGAAAATGAAAGTAACTATAACCCCCAAAAAAAAAAAAGGCTGCAGTTTAGGCCATACCTATTAGTGCTCAGGGGTTATACCTGCCTCGGGGCTCAGAAGTGACCTCTGGTGGTTCTCAGGGGAACATATGCAGTACTAGGGATTCCCCTGTTTCTCCTGTACTCTCTCCAGAATCCTTTTTTTTTTATTCTGAGAAATCTCCATATTATTTTCCATAAAGGTTGAATCCATTTACATTCCCACCAAACAGTAAGAGAGGTTCCTTTTTCTTCACTTCCTCACCAGCACTTGCTTCTAATTTTTATCTGGAGACTGAGGTGCACACTTGGTATTGCTTGGAGCTTATTCCTGGTTCTGAGCTCAGATATCACTCTTGACATCAAGAACCATATGAGGTCCCAGGGATTAAACCTGCATTGGCCAGCACCTATCTACTGTATTAGCTCTGCAGCCCCTGCTACTAATTGTTTTTGGATACATTATTCAGACAGGCAAGAGGTAGTATATCAGTGTCACTTTAATTTGCATTTTCCTTATAATAAGTGGTAATAATCATTAATCTGAATATTCCTTGCTCACGGGCTTCTGGAAAGAGTTAAGTCGTTAATAATCCCGTGAGATAAGGCTGTATTTTAGGTGGTGGGGGCCAAGGTGCCTCCCAAGCAGTTCAGAGGAATGAATCCATTCCCTGTCTGTTCTAGGTCTAGTTGTGTGGGTCAGATCATTCAGTGCCCGGCTCACAGTGGTGCTACAGTGTGGGTCAGGTCACTCAGTGCTCGGCTCTCAGTGGTGCTCAGCAGCTTGCTGTGTTGGGCATCTGTCACTGCTCAGGGACCCTGTGTGTAAAGTCATGCACTCACCTCCTTTGAACTACACCCATTGCCCAATAAGAAAATATTTTTTAGAGAAATTCAGTTATTTTCAATCTACTTATCTTTCTAGAAGTTCAAGATATTTGAATTTGTAATGCAAGAATTTTTTCACAATCTATGGTAAAGGCAATACAAGGTTTAACTTTTAATACCTTGAAATATTACTTTGAAACTGAAAACAGATATTTTTTTCCTATTTACCAGGAAGAAATTTATAAATAAAGTTGACCTGCAATACCCCACACCATATTCACCTGAAAGAATTAAAAATTAGGGAACAAGAGTGACCCTACAGACATCAGGTATAGCAGGCGTACAAGTACATTTTGAGTGAAGTACTTGGAGTCGCTACTGAACACCCAGAGATCCACCTGATCCAATCACTCTCCCAAATGTGGTCTAAAAAATCCATCTCCTTAGCCATGCCTCCTCTCCATTATATGATTCCTTTTCCTCTTTAGAAGAAAAAGATGGGTTATATTAGCCTCTTTAGTGATGTCTCTCAGCCAAGTACAGAAGCTGCTTAAATACCGGTTCCTGACTGATCCTCTGAAAGTCAGTAAGTCTTGACATTGAGCCATTGCCAGAAATAATATATATAGAATAAAGTCTATTCTTTTTGTTTTTGCTATATTTCTCTGAGATAAATATTTATCTTTTTACCCTAGGTTTTGAAAGCATTTTTTAAAAATAGTCATTAGTTTAATCACCATTTAATGGTTATTCAATAAAAATATGTCCATAAGAATTAACATTTATGTAGCTTTCAAATGTGATTACAAACATCACTGTATTTTTTGGTTTGTTTGTTTGTTTTTGCTTTTTTTCTGGGGGAAGTCATATCCAGTGATTTGCAGGGGTTACTCCTGGCTCTCACTCAGGAATGATTCCTGGTAGTGCTCAGATAACCATATGGGATGCCGAGGATCGAACCCAGATTGGTCTAGAACAAGGCAGGTAAGAGTTGACAAAATTCATTTTTAAAATTGTTCATGTCAAAGTACTTTGGTAAATGGGGATAGTGGTTAAAGGAAGATCATTTTGTTTTTTTTTTTTTCCACCTTTTTTTTTAATTGAAAGATGCTCATGTAGAGTCTTGGTTCCACAGGGTTCCAACACGCACCCTCCACCCAAACCCATCTCCCATCACCAATGTCCCGCCTCCCTCCCCCTCCCTCACCCCAACCACCTGGCGGGCTCTATATGTCATTTCCTTCCTCTCTATATCTCCCTCCCAACAAACTTTCCTGCTCTTCGTGGAATGCAGTGCACCAAAAGACATCACTGTTTCACCACCCTAGGTGGCCCAGCACGGCAAGCGGCCGCGCAACCTGGGCTCAAACTGGTTTTGGTCTGTTCCTCTGGTCATGGGGCAGTTTCCCAGCGTCCGGACAACGAAAATGGTGGCTAGTGTGATGGACGAGTCTCATCCGGCTGCTTCCGGGACCCCCGGAGGCGACGGGCCCACTCCCAAAGCCCATCTGCCCTCCTCGGGGGTTCCATGGTCAGCTGAGGCCCGGCGCGAGCCGAGCTCCCGCCTCCCCAGCAGTCTGCAAGACCCTGGATACTGGCCCGTGGGCAGCTCCTAGGCGGGAAACCAGGCTCGACAAAATGGAGGGGGAAGGGGTGACCACGAAGGAAGATCATTTTGATAGTAGAATTGGTATTTTAACATAAACCCCTAATGACTGTATTATGAGCAACTTTGTAAATCATGATGTTTAAATAAAATATGTCATTAACACAGGAAAAATAATATCCATGTCAAGGACCTGGGATATATTTCAGCAGCAGAACGACTTGCTTTGCATCTATAAGGCCTGATGTCAATCCTTCGTACCACCAAAATTCATTAATTAACTTAATAAAAGTCCTCCATTTAGAGGTTTAGAAATAAAGTGTATTAAACTGAAGCGGCAAGGGGTTTTGTGGAAGAAAATAAAGAGCAATTTAAAAAAATAAAAGTCTTGGATATAGGTGTCAGTTTAGCCTATGGACATCCTAAAGCTGATCTGAAGCTTTAAGCCTTCAGAGAATTCACAGAACAGTCAAATCTCACACATCTTTCTCAATCAATAGCAGTAAATCAAGCAACATACTGACATTTGTATCCAGAGCCTTTATGCATCTAGAAAGTTAAGTTTATAAAAATATTTTACTTTAATATATGCCAAAACTTGTGATATCTAGATGTAAAACTAATAAAAACTGCATAAGATTATTATCAACTTTTGTAGAAAATGTACAGAATTTGACAAAAGGTAATGTAGGAAAACTTAAAAACAGAAATATAGACCATGACTGATAATGGAAAATCACTCATGTTAAAAACATGGTGACTTTCACTATTAAACCATAATTTCGATTCAATACCCATAAAAATGTTAATGTAGCTTTTTTTCATGGTAAGAAATTTAAAAATCCATGTGTGAAAGCAATGATCTAACACTAGTCAAGGCAATTTTAAAGACCAAATGAAGTGAAGGAACTTTATTTTGAAATATATAGTTCTTTTAAATGTTAGCTATTGTTAAATAATACTTAAATCCAGAAGTCATTGATGCATCAATAGCCAAATAGATTAGATTAGAATAAATAAGTTAAGAATTTGAAGGAAATGAGAGGAAAATGACAAGGACAACACCGAAGAGAACAAGTTTGGTTAGCAAACATTGCACCACAGGAGTTAACCCAGATGGATTTGAGAAACACAGGGTTGGTAACTAGGCAAAAATCTGTAGACACATAACAGTCTAAAATATCTTTCTATACACAAGGTCTCATGTATGCATACCTCCCTAGCCTAGACTATGTATTTAGTTGTTTATTTATTTAAGAATCATATTGTCCTATTGATTTTATCATAATATATATGGTAACTTTAAAAAGAACTCCTGATCAAGTTATAGAGGCATAAATCATCCATATTGGCCAATAATGTGTGAAATAAGAGAAATTCTCATATGCCATTGATA
Source organism: Cryptotis parvus (assembly GCA_021461705.1). Taxonomy (NCBI): domain Eukaryota; kingdom Metazoa; phylum Chordata; class Mammalia; order Eulipotyphla; family Soricidae; genus Cryptotis; species Cryptotis parvus. The sequence continues at coordinate 162,203 of JAJIBD010023220.1, read as the reverse complement.
AATGGAAAGAAGACTTTAAAGTTTTCATAAATCTTTTAATAAAAGATAGTGAATTACTTTCGTTCCATATTGTTTTTTGAGGGTGAAAGTGATGAAAAAATCAATGATTTAACATTATTGGATTTAAGAAGTATTATTAGATTCAATTTCTCCCTCAATGGGCATGCTGCATCATTCTCTGCCATGGCATTTTCAACAACAAAATATATGTTAGCAAAACAATAGCTTTTAAAAAATAAATCAGTTCCAATTCCCAAGTAGTAAATGATTTCTAAAACATAGTATATTTCCTTTAGGGCAATTTTTCATGTTAGGTGATTGTTCATGAACATACAAAAAAAGTTACAAAACTGCATTTAATAAATAGTTTCAGGCCTATCTCAAACCCAGGTATGTGTGTCGCTGCTGCTAAGCTCACCAGGCTTTCATAGAGTTGAAGATGGGCACCCCTCCACCCACCTCTATCCCCTCCTGAAGGCTCGGTGGCTAGGCCCAGGAACTGCTTCCTGCCTGCACCAATGCAAGCACATTGAGAGTCATGATCCAGAGACGCAGACAAATGGCAAAGATGCTACCAGTTCTTTGTGGCATATGTTCATTTCAAGGCCTAGCAATATCTCAAAACATGGTATACTGATATGCCAGGTATCCTGTCACATTTGATAGAATTAAATATGGGCATGCAATCCCAAGTGTGTTATCACGATGTCTGTTCTGTGGGAACATATCGGCAATTTCTTATACAGTGGGTTGAAGAGACCCAGTGGGGCCATTGTAAGATTTAATAATATTCATTGATTTTCATTGAAGAATATATTCCACAAACATTTAGAGAATTATCTCCAACAAGCTATATAGAATAGATTATTCAGTGTATGCTTAGGATAGGCTTAAACAGAGGTTGATAAAAATTTGAAATAACTGTTGTCCATAGGTACAAAGGTGGTGGGATTGCGGTTATCTAGCAAAAACCCACTACGTTCTAGAAATTCAAAAAAAGAATGCAAGAACACAAATGAGCCAGATTCACACATAACAACCCAGAAAAAAAGTCGTGACTTTATCAATTCCATTCCCATATATGGGTAGTAATGGTCTATATAATTATTTCCAGCTAGGGGAGCAGGCATGAGGATGGGGTGGGTAGGCAATAACGGTCTTTGGTGGTAGTGGGAGCACACTAGTGGTGGGATTGTTGTTCAATGATGAATGTTTCTAACAACTATATTGTGAAAAACTTTGCATTTTGTAAATCAGTTTAAATAAAGTCTTCCCAAACACACACACACACACACACACACACACACACACACACAAGCTTTAGGAACTATATAAATTTGTGTTATAGTGGCTTAACATGATCAAATCCCAATTTTCTAGGCTCTTTCCATGTTTTTTAATCAAACCATCATGCTGTTAAGTAATGGAGTCTACTTTGGACCATGATAATACAACCAAGTTCCTAATAAAAACTTTTGTTAATTTAGTGCTCTCAACTAAATTCCCATAGAACTATGGTTCTTCATGATTCAATACAGAAAATGAAAGGTTAGGGAAATTATGTTGGCAACTTAAATTAGATACATATACATATATGTTATATATGTATGTATATACATGTATATAATCTATAAATATTTGTGTGTATGTACATATTTATGTTTGTATATGTTTATTTATTTACTTACTTACCCAGATCATTGAAGCAAAGAAAGATGGAGGTTTGGAAGCTGGAACTTAGATATAATCTAAACTCTCAATTTTACTCTGCCAAGATTAGTGTCTTATTAATAAAACTTACTAAGTGGAATTTTCTAAATAGTATGTTTAGTACCACATAAGTTGAAACCCCACAAAATATTTCTTCTTACTATCTCAGCGAAAGTTAGCATTTATCAAGATTCAATTTTCATACAGTAAATTCAGGCATTGCTTATGTTTAATCAGAAGCTATTAAGCAACATGTTTTCACAAATATGAAAACGTGAGTTATGTTTATTCTGTTTCATTACCTTTGAGTCTCAGGAGGAAATGAAGTACCACAGTGAAGAATGCAGATAATATAGGTAAATCTGCCAATGACTCAAGTTTTGTCTCCTGACAGAGAACTTAAAATAAGTCTTTTCATACTAATAAATTCTATTAGTCCTTTTTCACTAGAGACAGTGTTACATCAGCTAACTCGGATATTTATTTTTTCTACCTTAACATATATTTTTCTAAATTTCAAAATGCATCATTATTGACTTATGTTTATTTTACTATAGCATATGTAATATAGTTACCACAATGTTATGTTTAGTTTATGGTATTAGTATGCAAAGTTACTGCCCACCACTGTCAGAGTAGTAACTATGACCCTCCATTACTGCCCTTAATTCAGTCCTAAACTATCTTCATCCCTTCCTGTCCCCACTCTTTGTTTATAAATATTGTAATCAAAGGCCAAGAATTTGCTATTGTTCAATACTAGTAGTCCCTTATTTTGCCTATCAATATTCCACAGATGAATGAGATCATCTGGTATTTGTGTGTGAGCAAATTACAGCAGCAACAAATTACATGATTTTATCACTCTTTGAAGCATATAGTGGCAATTTCTGAAAGACTGAATTATTCCTATTTCAAGAAAAAAGATGTGTCTTCAACTTTTAGTAACAATTCATAACAAGAAATGACAACTGGATCTTGATGGAACGAGAGCCTTCAACTCTAGGCAGAATCTGAGTTCCTTTCTTTCCTAACTGCCACAACCTCAGTCAGAACTCAAAGTCAATGTAAAATATCATCAGTGATATCACAGACATGGTTCCCTAGATTAGACCTAAGAACAGAAAGCACAGCAAGAATGTTCATCCAGTCCAGTCAACTGCCTTTCTCTGTTGAAGGAGACAGCCCACTTTAGTTTTTTTTCTTTCTTAGTATTTATAAAAGTAGGAAAAATCTGTTAACCACAGAGAGGATAACAATCTCCTTTTTTGTTGTTGTTTTACTTTATCATGTTTGGTTTGGGGGTCACACCCAAGTTATTCCTGACTGCACTCATAAATCATTCCAGGACATGTTCTAGGGATCATATGGTATACTGGGATAGAACCAAGTTAGGCTGCATGCAAGGCAAATGCCCTACCTTCTGAACTGTAGCTCTGGTCCTGAGAGTATAACTCCTTTAAAAATTAAAACCCAGTCACTAACTTAAAACTATACATTTATAATTACTTTATTAAACAATCATCTTTTACAAATCATCAAACTTACCCCTGAAGTGCAAAGAAAAAATGGTTTGAGGTATTAAAAACTGAAAGAACAATTTTGCATATTTTGTGACATTTCCATTCTATAGTAACTGGAATAATCAGTATAACTAACTACTACATATACTGAGAGTCTTTAGGAACTAAGCGAGAAAAAAATTCTGCTCCAAATCTGCCATTTATGATGAAAAAGTGGCAAAAACTAATATGAGATCAACTTTCTTACAGAATGATAAACCCATTATCCAGTGTTATAAAATAACATGTAAAGAATTAAAAATCAACAGATGAAACAGCAATCATTTTGAATCATAAAAATCAAAATGGCAATTTTGAAATAAAATCTTATTCACAGGACTCAATCAAAAATAATCCACTTAAAGATTGAAAGATTTAATGAATGATTTCATTATTTCTCAAAAAGTTAAATGGTTTTGTTTTGCAAAGATTTTTCTCTTTAATTTTTTAAAATAAAGTTTAGCATAGTCACTTCAAAGTTTTGAAGAGATTAGATTTTTACATGGTAAAATACTTTTACTTAAGAGAAAATATCCAGAGACTTCCCAGTTTCTCTCTTACTGTAACTACATCTTGAATAGAAAGTTGAAGTGATTATAAAGGTAATTTTCATAATATAAACATTTTCTTATGAACTATTTCTTCAATTTAGGTAAATTGAAGAAAAGGTCGATTTTTTTTAAAAATTTCATGATTGATTTAACTATTAACTAGAACATTGAAACTTTGTTTGAAATAAACTTAAGATTGTTAAATAATTTGCATGCAATATAGAAGATTAGGTTCTGAATGTTGAAGAGAGTTTCCTACAGCAAGGTTTTTAATTAACACAACACTTCTACTAGCTACTTGTGTGGATTTTGGGGTTTGTCATTTTTTGTTGCTGTTCAATTGTGCAAAGATTGAACAAAGGGAGAGATTAATTTTTAATTAGAATACAGTTTGCATAAACATAGTCATTTAAAAGGTTTTTGCCAACTTTTTAAAGAATTAGATGCTTACTATTTTTTTTTTTTTGCTTTTTTGGGTCACACCCGGCAATGTTCAGGGGTTTCTCCTGGCTCTGCACTCAGGAATTACTCCTGGCGGTGCTCGGGGGACCATATGGGATGCCGGGGATCAAACCCAGGCTGGGATGGGCCAGCCGCATGCAGGGCAAACACCCTACCAGCTGGGCTATCGCTCTGGCCCCTAGATGCTTACTATTAAGGAACAAAACCTCTTGTTTACTATAAGAGGAACAAAACTGTTTATTCTGTGCCTACCATGACACATTCCAAAAAGAAGCCTTTATCTAGACTACTTTAGAAGGGATGCACTTGGGCCATACCCAGCTGTGACCAGGATTAACTCTAACCTCTGTACTCAAGGTTTATTCCTGGAAGTACATTAGGGATGATATAAAGAGTTAGGGATTGAACCAGTAACTACCATGTATAGTAGAGCAAGTGCCCTATGTACTAATTATCTCTCAGGTCTTTTTTTTTGCTTTTTGGGTCACACCCGCCAATGGTTGTGTACTCAGGAATTACTCAGGGCTGTGCTAGGGGAACATTTTGGGATGCCAGGGATCAAACCCAGGTTGGCCTCATACAAGGCAAACGCCCTACCCACTGTGCTATTTATTGCTCCAGTCCCACGGGTCATTTTTCTAGACTTTGCTTTGTCAAAACAAGAAACGTGTACAAAGAAACATTTTTCCGTGAATACTTCTACAAAATTTTACAACATGCCCTTATCTTGTTTCTTTTGGAGATGACACACAGGATGTTGGGGTGGAGGGAAGGGAATAATGAAATCAAAGTAATTAAAAAGAAAACTAAGAATTATGTGCTTAATTGGAAGGGGTGACTTCCTCATCCCACAACTATAGTTTGTTATTGCATGTAATATTTCTGAATTAAGAATAAACTTTGGGGGCAGAGCGATAGTCCAGTGGGTAGGGTGCTTGCCTTGCACGCATCGATCCGGGTTCGATCCCCAGCATCCCATATGGTCCCCCAAGCACCACCAGGAGTAATTCCTGAGTGCAGAGCCAGGAGTAACCTCTGAGCATCATCGGTGTGACCCAAAAAAGTTAAAAAAAAGAAGAAACTTTGACATTACCGCACTGCTGGAAGCACAGATGTTACCCGTCGAAGTCTCTACGTGGGAGGAGAGTCAATGTGTGCTGCTGTTCTCACTTGAACCAGAGAGGATAATACAAATTTCAGCCAGTCCTATCCAAATGAAATAATTTAGGATCACTTATAGCCTCTCTGGAAGCTAGAATTATTTTTAGTAGACACTGCATAAATGAAAGCTCCATGTTAACATATATATCCATAAGAATATTTTGGAGGGTAGAGAGAGAAGTGGGAAGGTCCACATCCAGCGATTTATTCAGGGATTACTCCTGGCGATGCACAGAACACCCTTTATGATACTAGAGACGGTTTGGTACCAATTGTATAAAAGGTAAGTGCTGCTTCTCATAAGAAATTTTTAAACAAATGTATCAGACATGAAAATCAACCAGAAGTGCAGGAAATTAAAAAAATGAGGAATAAATCTCATGGAAATTGCTCATTCCAAATATAACTTCTTCTTTTTTTTTTTGCTTTTTTTGGGTCACACCCGGCAATGCTCATGGGTTACTCCTGGCTCTGCACTCAGGAATTACTCCTGGCGGTGCTCGGGGACCATATGGGATGCCAGGGATTGAACCTGGGGCAGGCACGGCCGCGAAGCAAGGCAAATGCCCTACCCGCTGGGCTATCGCTCCGACCCCCAAATATAACTATAACTTCTCTGCAAACTGGAGATTCCTTTAATAAAGCAAAACCCAACGTTTGATGAAAGACCAAATATGCAAGTGTAAATAGCATCACAATGGATTTTAATGCTTAGGGGCAAACATATAATAAATTCCATTTTACAAAACAAAATATAATTCATGCATAGGATCTAGAACCTGAATTTTTTTTTGCTGATCATCAGTACACTCATTGGTGGAATATAAATGGAAGTGACCACATACATAAGCAAAATATATATATATATATATATATATATATATATATCATCAGAGCTCTTTCATTGCCATCATACTGACAAACTACACTGTAAAATCTATAGACCCTACAAATATCAAATGCTAGCAGGATGGCATTCAACTTGACTAGAACAATGACCACAGTCACATTTGTTAGAGGCAGTGAAGCTTCTCCCAAGAACAGAGGTTTGTTGCAGTCAGTCAAAAACTGGGTTTCTTATCCCATTTAACACCAAACTAGTGGGCATCTTCCTGTGTAAAAGGGCCAATGAGCAGAGGAGAAGGGAAAAGCTCATGACTCCCAGAATGACCATTCCTGATATCAATGCGCTGGTGACAGAATTCAGTTGGAAAGGGTGCTCGTTTGGAGAACCTGCAAAAAAATAAAACATACAGAAGAAAAGTTCAACAGGAAATATATCTTTCCTTGCTTAAACTTGTTTTTGTTTGGGGGGGCACATCTGGCCATCCTCAGGGATTACTCCTGATCTGTACTCAGGGATCATTTCTGGTGATGCTCAGGGGAACATATGGCATGTCCAGAATTGAATCCTCATGGACTCTGTTTAAGGTGAACACCTTAGCCACTGTACTATCTCTTTAGCCCCGTTAACACAATTTAGTCCTGAAAAACATGTCTCCATATCTTTCCGACTAAAAGAATGACACTGTATTATGCTACAATTTATTTGGCTATAACTCAATTCAATACTTAAAGAATTGTAAGGTTTGAACACCTGTTTTTCACCAAGAACCGAAGGCAGAAAAAGGGTTAAATGTTATAAAAATGACCAATTTTCTCTCTTGCTAGTTCTAGAACCCACAGTTAACTGTTATTTGAAACATAAAAATGCATAGATCTTGATCTCATTATATTTAGTTGTTGTTAGATCTTAAAGGTTAATTATCTTACCAAGTTGTGAATTGTTGGTTGGAGTTTCATCTGGGGATAAACAAAGAAAAAAATAAAGGCAATACTTAGTTTCTAAGTCTGTGTTTTTATAATTCCATGTCTACACACCCTCCCACCTAAATGCCCTAGTTCCTTGGGAATGGTCATAATTAAAGTCCTCCTAACCACCTGCTTTCCCATTTTCTGCTACACAAGTCTTAGATTCCATCAACAATCTCTTTTCCAAGCTCATATCCTGAACTGTCCTGGGATACAAATATAATCACGAGCCATAACATGCTGCATACTTTCCTGCCAACTTAGACTCATTATTAGCTCACTAGTCAGACTAGTGTGGGCAGAAATTGTTAACAGCTATTCCATTTTTATAGCCTATAACTAGCCATTTTATTATGTTAATAGAGAAATATTCCCCCATTTAGTATCACTCTATTTTAAACATTGCCAGTATACCCATTATACTGTGCAAAAGAAAAAAAAATGTAAAATCCAAGAAGATAAGTTCCTAATTCGTACTTAATAAGTAAAGTACAACTCCTAAATTTGACGTGTTTTGTTAATAAACTGAAGTTGTTCATTTTTCATCTTTCCCTGTAAAATATAATAAAAGCAATAAACATATTCACTTTAGTTCTTGACCCCGAAAGAGCCCTTAATATGGCAGCAGTAAGAAAGGCGAGAGACTCACAGACATGGGCAGAGCTGCTACTGGCTTTCCGTGTGCCCAGCTGCTCACGAGGCGCCCAGGAAGGATGGCGGGTTCTAGCCCTGGCCCTCCACCCCAGCATAGCCTCCCAAGAAGCCAGATAAACACCCCACTCCGTGAGGGCCGCCATTTTCCACATCCGACTTCCCCTCGTCAGAACTCCACCCAGCAGAAGAGCCTATCACAGCCCGGCTCGCGCAGCTGTGCAGTTCATCAATAAATGATGGAGATCAGAGGTGACTACAAGAGTATGCCACCCTCACGGCAGAGCCTGGCAAGCTACCAGTGTCGTATTTGATATCGCCAAATACCAGCAACAATTACAGACCTCATTCTCATGACCTGATGGAATAGTTTGAGGGTTGTTATGTTCCTGGAGCGAGCAGATGTCCTTGGGCTCTATTAGCATGAGTCAGGACATATGGAGATGTTACTGGTCCCCCTCGAGCAAATCGATGATGAACGGGAATACAGTGATACAGTGATACTTTAGTTCATAATTTTTTTTTTTTGCTTTTTGGGTCACACCTGGAGATGCTCAGGGGTTACTCCTGGCTCTGTACTCATGAATTACTCCTTGCGGTGCTCGGGGACCATATGGGATGCCAGGGATTGAACCCGGGCTGTCATGGGCTGGACGCATGCAAGGTAAACGCCCTACCCACTGGGCTACCACTCTGCCCCTAGTTCATAATTTTTGTTGCTTATTTTTTACTGATAGAAATTAAACCAAAATCTTTTACAATGAATTACTTTTGTATTTGTGCATAGTGTGTCTGCTATTTGAACCACAAATGTGTGTAGTTGATAGCTTCTTAAGTATTAATATTATTGTAATGAATATTTGTGCAATATATTCTAGTTTATATGGCATCATATCAATCTTCATAGTAGCCATATTGTTTAGGGGATCACTGCTATTCCCATTTTACAGATGAAGACACTACCATCTGTCACAGTCTCTGAGATAATATAATCATATGCTCAACTTAAAACTTGATGTCAGAGTCATTTTTATAAAGTAATATCAATTAGACACATATGAAAACTACTTTTAGTTATGCAGATAAATATCTGAAGGCACAAAATAGTAAGGTCATTATTTAAAACAATTGCAGTAAGATATGCTAGAATGATTATAAAACATGGATTCCCTGCCATTTCTCTTTTAGACATATGAGTCTTGGAAGAAAAAAAATTCTGAAGGACAGTGTCCACAATTAATAGACCATTCATACGAAAATTTCTTTAGACTGTTCTAGTATTGTTATGAAACAAAATCAGCACAAACTTTTATGTTAGAATTCTTTTAAAAAACCCTAACCTCCAACCCTAACCAACACCTGTTTATAAAGACACTACGCTTTCATGGAAATAATTGGGTTTAATTGATAGTGATCAGTTTAGCCAGTAAATTCCTGTTCTCATTCCCAAAATTTTCTGAGGACCATATGTGGGGCTAGGGTTAAACCTGAGTTAGCCACAATGCAAGTCAAGCACCTTCCCACTGTACTTGGGAAGTTCCCATTCCCATTCCAAAGTTTCTGCAGGAGTACCTATTCACATAGGTTCTAAGTAAACAAATTAGAATGAATTATTAACCACAGAATGCAACTATGATAATCAATTTGATTTGGTCATCTCCATAGGAATTTATGTAAAACTAAAACAAGAGACTACTATTGTTTTCCAGTAAATGTACCCTTTAATTTCTAGCATTGTACCCTATAATAAGCATTTTCCCGTCCAATTATTTTTTGTGTTTGAGAGTATCTGACAAGAATGATTCAGGAATTTGAGAGTTCTAAATATTGAGAATGTGAATATTTATCTAAATCAGCAAACAAATGAGTCAACAATATTGGGCAAAGATAACCAGAATGGATTTTATATTCTTAAAAAACAACAGAAGTTCTTAGGTTTAACAACTTGTTAAATTTGACCTAAGCCAGATGTCTAGAAGAAAGCAGTTGTTCAGTGAATAAACAGGGCAAAAACTTCAAGAATCTGAGAGCTTTGAAGAGAACAAACCATGCCTGAAATTAGACTTGTCTATATAAAATTAGCCCCAGGACTCAAGGAGATAAATTCAAGCTAAACTAAGAGAAAAATAAAGTAACATAAAGAAAAACTAAGGAAAGTAGTCTTTGTCATTAAGTTGACCATTAATTACATCACATTTGTCTGGAAGGATTTCTGAGTTCTGTGCTTATTTGCAATTATTTAAATTTGCAGGATTCTAAGGTATAAATTGCTATATCTTGATATCTTGTCCTGTACATAGGAAGCTGTCATGAACAAAAAAAAGGTGGATTATTCCACAGCACTCTTATCAGATCATAAAATATGATGACAAATATTAAAGGGATGTTGAAGCTCAAGAAGATGTGAACATGATCCTTTATAGGCTTCGGATGTCTAATTACCAACTGTAGTGCAGTGAAGAATAAATGTCACCCTTGAGGTGAAAATGGGTCAAATTGAAAATGAAGAGTTCCATGCTTGTCATTAGCAGCATTGTATCCAAACAGTAGGCTTTTGGTGGTTTTGGCACAGGCTCTTTGGATGATGGAACATGACATCAGGTGAAACACACAAACCGGAAAATCTAATATGCTATGAGAGACTTAGAAATGTTTTCTTGGTAATATTTATGGAGATTTCAAGGGCATAAAAAATTTGTTCTTTAAAGATAATCTTAATTTTGCTTTTGTGGGTCACCCCCCCGGCATCGCTCAGGGGTTACTCCTGGTTCTGCACTCAGGAATTACTCCTGGCGGTGTTCAGAGGACCATATGGGATACTGGGGATTGAACCCAGGTCCGGCTGCATGCAAGGAAAACACCTGTGCTGGACTATCGCTCCAGCCCCTAAAAATAATCTTATACTATAATATCTGGCCCTTGTTTAAGAATCTGCAGATGTATCTGTGGTGCCTGGTCTGCATTAGCAGGTCACAGACATGAGACAGGCTTGTGTACACCCAGGGCTTTGCTCTTTGGGCCCTGGATGCTTGATGGTCTGACACAGAAAAGACTGGGTCCATGGGGTGAAGCCAGAGCCATGGAAGATCCTGGCAAAGTACCCATGATGTATTCAATATGCCAAAAATGGTAACAATAATGGACCTCATTCCCAACAAATGGAGATATTACTGGTGCCCACTTGAACAAATCAATGATCAACGGGAAGACAAGTGAAGTGATACTATAATATTAGTCACTTGTCACTTGTCTTCCCCTTGTTCATCTATTTGCTAGAGCAGGCGCCAATAGTGTCTGCATTCATTGGGAATGAGGTTCATAATATTAGTTAACTGATTAATATTGAAGTTTGATTGCACCCAGGTATGAATCAAGAAAGTTTATGAGGAAGGCTGTCTAGTCAAAGTAGACATTTTCAAAGTTATTTTTTCTTGCAGTAAACTGATTCTAGCTAAGCAAGATGGAGGCGGGGGAGAATCTTGTCCTACCAAAAAAATTCCTAAATTTTGGCAACAAGAGTTAAGTTTCCATGTATTATATCATAAGCTATATTCATAAGCTATTACTAATAGCTAGATAGAGATAAGAATTGGGCCTTTTATAAACCACAAACCAGTCATTTTCAAACCAGAAGAAACCCTCAGGAATATAGAGTTTGAAATTTCATATTTAATAAATTCCTGCTTTATTATAAGGGCTTTCTAATTTGTTTTTAAATAATATTGTGTCTACACAAACAAGAGTAAATGAATTATTAAAACAATTTCTGAATTTTCAGGCCAAATTAGTTTTTACTTATCTATTTTAGACAAAATATTCTTTTCACTTTGGGATGGGAAGCATGAGAGTAAACATAAAGCTAATCAAGTTGAAACAAAACCATACCCCTGGAGATAAAATTACATAGAGAAAAATTATTAGACTATAATTCAAACCTGAATTCCCTTTTTTAAATTATTAGAACTATGGAGTTCAGAAATAAAAATGCTATAGAGCCTACTTTTTTCATTCTCCTCATTAAAAAAGAAACTTCTTCCAGAGAAAAGAAGTAAAACCCCAAATCCATAGCATGTAAGAAATAAAGCTGAAGTCAGAACAAATTCTTCTGTCTTTAGTTTGTATTGTTTACACCACATGTCAATTTTATTCATACTAATTCTGGATAGCTTTACAATACTGTAAAGCAGTAGTCCAGAGGGGTTGGGGGCTATGTGTTGGGATGGAGAATGATACGTGTGTATGTGTGTGTGTATAAAAGAAATGGATATATATATATATGTATATATATATATTCATTTGTGAGCATGAAGTATGTATTGTATAGTGGGTTGTAATATTTATGATACTAGGATGAAACAAATGGCATTCAAATTAAACAGCATAAGGAACATTTGATGAGACTACTAACAAAGATGTATAGAATTCCAAAGGAGAAATGTGGACTGTATGCTCATCCTTTGATAACACCGTCTATAGGTTAATGCCAACCATGACAGTTAACAAGACTCCCAAAGGCTGCAAGTCACAAAGGCCAACTTTCAGGAACAAAGAACAGGCCTGAAGAAGTTAGAGTGACTGTAGAAAGTGGAATAAAGCATGTTTTACTAGATATAAGGGCTGTGTAAAGATAACTGTGGAATAGACATCATTGCCTTTTATGTGTTTAAGGTGACAGAAAACAAAAAATACTGTGAAATGAAAATTATTAAGCAGCTTGTCTTGTCTGAGGGCTAATTAGTACAGGTTAGGAGTCACTTTGAGTTCTCCTGAGAAAGCAGGCAACAAAAAATTATTTTTGAACTTATCTAAAACTCCACAAAAGGGGGCAATCTTACCACTACGGGTGATGATAGGACCAGCAGATAGGATGGCATTTCCAGAAGTGCTCTGAGGGGTCCACGTGGTTCCTCCCAGCATCTCTCCTTTCTCGGTTGCCACAGTTCTGAGGTGTCAATGAAAACAAATAAATTCCACACCAGGACAAAAGCGCTTCTTTAGGGCCATTTAGAAAGCAGATTCTTTTGGAAGAGATATCACATGTTTAATTTTATCCATTTACTTCTGTGACTATACTGAATTACTTTGCATATAACTGCTACAGAGTTTCTTAGTCTGTCTGGGGCCATATTTCTTTTTTTTTTTTTATTATAGCACCATGAGACATACAATTACAAAGGTGTTCATAATTGGTTCTTGGTAATACAGTATTCCAGCACCCATCCCTCCACCAGTGCCCCAATTCCACCACCAATGTACTCCACCCCCTCCCGCCCACCTCCAGGCTTCCTCAATAGAGGTGCCCCCATTTCCTCTCTTTCTCTCTCTGTCTCTCTCTCTTTGTCTCTATCTCTGCATCTCTCTCCCTCTTCTTTTAACATTGTGGCTAGCCCTTCAGATATTTAGAGTTTATCACTTAAGTCTCTTTGTGTATATTCAATGGTGAGTTTTAGTCTGCTGTTACCATTTCCCACACTTAGTAAAAACACTGGTATCTATTTATATCCTATTAATGAATGCAGTCATTCTATATCTGTCCTTTTCCTTCTGACTAATTTCACTCAGCATGATAGTCTCCATGTCCATCCATTTGCAGGTAAATTTCATAATTTCGTCTTTGCTGACAGCTGCATAGTATTCCATAGCAAAGATGTACCACAGTTTCTTTAGCCAGTCCTCTATTCTCTGGCATTTAGGTTGTTTCCAGATTCTAGCTATAGTGAATAGCACAGAGATGAATAAAGAAGTACAGGTAGTGTTTCTGCTATGTGTTCTTTGGTCTCTCTGGTATATTCCCAGGAGTGCTATTGCTGGATCAAATGCGAAGTCAATATCTAGTTTTCTGAGGAATGCCCATATTGTTTTCCAAAAGGGCTGGACCAGTCGGCACTCCCACCAACAGTGGATGAGAGTCCCTTTTTCCCACATCCACGCCAGCACCGATTGTTCTTGCTGTTTTGGATGTGTGCCAGTCTCTGGTGTGAGATGGTACCTCATTGTTGTTTTGATTTGCATCTCCCTGATGATTAAAGATGAAGAGCACTTTTCATATGCCTTTTGGCCATTCGAATTTCTTCTTTTGGGGAAGCTTCTGTTCATTTCTTCTCCCATTTTTTGATGGGGTTGGCTTTTTTTCTTGTGGAGTGCTACCAGTGCCTGATATATCCTGGATATTAACCCTTTGTCAGATGGGTATTGGGTGAATATCCTTTCCCACTCTGTGGATTGTCTTTGTATCTTGGCCACCATTTCTTTTGAGGTGCAGAAGCTTTTCGATTTTATATAATCCCATTTGATTTCTTATTTCCTCCTGTTGTAATTGTGCACTGCCTCATTAAATTACATAGCTCAGTGGCTCTCCAGAAAAGAGAGCTCAGTTTATCAAACTATTTTACTTTCTTTTCTCTCAAGCCTTTAATAAATCTTTCCTTTAGAGTTTGGTCAGTGCAAAGTTAAGGATGGTTGGCTTTCCATTTAACCCCTTTTGAGATATCTCATTTGAAATAAAGGCATCAGTGACGATGAAGCAGCACATGAATTTGAGTGTCAATATAACCATATCAAAACTAGTTTAATTTTTCAAATGTGACTTCATTATTTTTATTATTGATGTGACACTGTTAGGATTTTTATACACTATTAAATAATGATATAATGTTGACCATATACAAACAGATTCATATCCCTTATAGATTTGAACTTTTAATACCAAGAATTCCAATGCCATATATCCCCATTGACCTTTCCAACATCAGCCCTTCCCTTTCCCAAGGTTCCCCATCCTCTACTCTGTTCCATTCTGGAAGTTCCTTCATTTCTCTATTTTATGTAGAGTAATAATATTTGACCATCCTTTGATATGGATCAGATATACATCTGTCACACTTCTAATGGTTTTCTTTTGGAATTCATCCATTTTCAAAGTCATAATTGGAGATTCATTTTCCTCAACCAATGCTCCTAGCCTCTCCTATTTCTTTCTCACAATAATGAGGACAACTTACTACAAACTACGATACACATCTGCCTTTGCACCACAACTCTGCAGTTTTCATTTCTTCCATGACTATCTCATATTCCTAAAGGATTGATTGAAATCAGAAATTATGTCACCTAGTCTCTGCATTCCTTGTGTAATGCTTGTCACAGGCAATCAGACTTTACTCAGCGACTGAATAAATCCTAGTTAAATGGATCAAATCTTTCTATTAAATTAGTCCCTGCTACTTGATAACGTTTCAGCTTAGATTAAGTCAACTGCTTAGGATAATGCTGCTAAAAACATACTGGCATAAGAAAAGGGCAGTCATCAGCTCTGCAGAGTTTGGTGACACAGTGCAGGAAGACAGTAGACATTTTCTGGTTCTTGTGCTTCACAAATCGGAACACTTCAAAGGAAAACCGCCATGCTGACTTCTGCCGCTTTCAATGACGGTGGTCTGAGGATCTTTGTCACAGCTACATTTTACGCAATATAAAAACAGCATATTATTTGAAAGCCCTAGCCCACTGAGACTTATAAACTCTTTTTATAGTATTGTTTCCGATTATATTAATTGCTAACAAAATCACACCATGTTATAGACAACAGTATAAACTAATTCAAGACAAAAGCAACCTAGGTCATAAAATCAAAACATGTTTCTCTACATAGATATAGTATTCCTGTCATTTTTACAGGAATTATAATTTCATATAAACTTAAGGTATTCAAGTTTCTACTTGAGTGGGCTGTTGATCAGTCTCATTTAGAAGCCTGTTCTCTCATGAGTAGGGCCTTGCCTCTTGAGATGAATCTCTGCCTTTATAAGGAATGCTGGTACTTTTGTGTCACGATATTAAACTTGCTTTTCTGCATCCAAGACACTCATCAGTTTCTAAATGTATCCCAGCGCCTATACTTCATTGGGCATCAGCCCTGCTCCCAGCAACTCCCTCTCAGAAAGGTGTCTTTTGCCAGGGGTGCCTTTCTGCTTTCTCTCAGGTCTGCACTACTGGGGGTGCTCAACATTTCTGTTTTCTTCTCTATGCCTCTTTCTTTCTGTCCCCAAACTCTTTCTTATAATCCTCTCCCTAAGCTGTCTTTTCTTTCTCTTATTGTTATTAGGAAAACACTATTATGTAGTTCAGAATTTCTAGGTTCTCTTTTCCTCCTCATTTCACCAAAAGTCATTTGGAAACTATTTTCAGTTACCCACTTTACATCTAAAGTTTCTAATAAGAAAGCTGAAAAGGTTCAGAACTAAATTTGCCCTTAGTCTTATTATATTTCAGATTATCAGCATGTGACCGCAATGGAAAAGTTTGAAATGAAAAAAAACCTTAAGACAAAACCACTTACGATCCTACTGTGAACCTTTCATGTATTTTCTTATAGTCTCTTCTAGAATATATTATATAAATTAGGTCCTACACATACAACTGTCTGTACTGATTTCTTTACTTTTTCTTTTAATAACATTTAAAATTTTAAAAAATATGTATTAGTAATGATAAACATTCCAGAAAGGCAAAATGGGAGGAGATTTTATAGAATCAATATTTTTATATTATGAATAATTATATAGTATAGCACCTTATGAACATTTGATTTATGGAGTTCTACATAATTTTGTTGGTTTTAGCTATTGCAGCCACAATTGTCTGTGCATGGGATACCATGTGGTGCCAGGGATCAAACTCAACCTCTAAAATGCAAGTTATATGCTCTACCGCTTGAGCCATATCCCTGGCCCTGGTTCCTAATAATTTACCAATAGGTTTTCTTTTTATTCTTTATTGGTTCACCATGAGATCACAATTATAAAGTTGTTCAAGATTGGGTTTCAGTTATCCGATGTTCCAACACCCTCTCTTTTTCCAGTGTACATTTCCTACCACTAATGTACCCAGGTTCTCCTGCCAGTTTGTTCCTATATTCCATTATTTTAAATATCGCCAATGACCCAATGAATTAAAATTTTAGACTATATGACACAATTTATAGATTTAAATCAAAGAATATTTTACTTTTTAGACTTTTAATGCAAACTTACATTTTTCCCAAAAATGCTCCCAAATGTTTCCAGCAATAGAAAATGAGTATGTCAGCTTCATCATACCCTCTGAGCATCATCTTAACCTTAGCCAATGAAATATATTCTTTTGGTTTACCGTCATATTACTCCCATCATTTGTCAATAAACAGCCGTGATTTGAGCCAACTGCATTTGTAAAGCACGATTAGAAGCCATTGCTTGACTATCATGTCTATTCTATTGCCAGATAAAATGCTGAAAGGGAACTGGGATGATTGAATATTTTTATGATCAATGTCTGCTTTTTCCAAATGTAGATTACATTCACTCTATCATTGTCTATTGGGAAATGAAGTTGAAATTATTAGCTCTGATTAAAAAAAAGGAGTGATAGGCTATATTACACTTTCATACTTAACACTGATAAATGAAGCATAAGCATTTTGGGGGTCTAAATTATCAAAACGATTACTTTGATTTTACACTCCTTTTGACTCACAATGGAACATTCAGTTGCAGATAAATAATACCCTCCTTCTGCCTTTATTTTATTGACAAGAAAACCCTAACCATGCTTTTCCTAAGACACTAAAATATTCCCATATATTCTAAACATGAATAAAACATCTTTGAATGACCTGACTTACTTACATTCTCATTCAACAACAGCTTTATCAGCATTTTGTGTTGTAAACCTCTTGACTTTTAGATTCCGCTTTATAAGGACTTGAAGTCAAGGTGTAAAACTTTAAATTTAAAAGTCGAACAGCACCTAGTAATTTGTTTATGTCAATATATTTTATTTGACTTATCTGTACTTGGATCTTTGCTATCAATCCAAGACTCAGGCACCTACCTAAGGAAGAGATCATAGCGAATCTCATCATTAGGGTTCCCTGATGGGGTTGTGTAGCAGTAATCCATTAAGACATTCCATCTGCAGAAAGTGGCAAACATAAACTAGAATCAGAAACTTCTTTGGGAGGTTAATTATTAATTACAGGGAAATCAATATCGACAAACTTTTACTCCATGGATTCTATGCTCTTTATTAATTATTTGTGGAAGCTTCATATTTATTAAAACATTGTCTTCCTCAGGTGTTTTAGGCAACTGAATGGTCAAAGTCTGAAGAAACAAACACAAATGTGAGTTCTGTGGTTATTTATGTCATCATCGTTAATAATTCTCTTTTGTCCCCAAATGTGATTGTCTCTAACAGATGACAGATATTACATCATCACATAGAGTAAAGCAGTTTGGTTTTCTATGTGCTGTTTTATGAAAAGCCTAAAATTTGTACAGTAAATTATGACAGAATCAGTAGGATTAGACACAGGAATTATAACGGGCGCTGTGTTAGAAGATGAAAAGATGAAAGCCCAGGGGCAAATCCATTGCCTTCCTCCAAGGACCAGATTTATGTATAACTTCACCGCAGCTCTGATGTTAGGATAATCACTAGTTTGTAAGAACTGAATGCCAAGAATATGCAAGTAACTGCATTGAGTAATACAACTTTAAAGACCACATATATCCCAAAATAAAAATACCAAGAAAGAAAAAAAGGCCAAAAAAATGAATATTAAACCATTAATCTCTTCAGAATAAAGTTTAAATAATATTACAAAAAGAATCCATTAAAAGGAACAGCCATTCACATGTCATGAGTATTTTTTATTTCTTTTGTTTTTTATTTGGTGGCCACACTCAGAAGTTCACATGGCTTACTCCTTGTTTTGTGCTCAGAATCACTGCTGGTTGGAATCGGAGACCAAATGGGGTACAGGGAATCAAACCAGGTTGAAAGTATGCAAGTCGAGTACTCTACCTGTTGATCTATCTCAAGACTGAACAGTCTGTTTATAAAATAATATTGTGTTGTTATAAATTATTTTCAATTGTGATTAAAATCTTGAAATTTCTTTTTTGTTATTGTTGTTTGGTTTGAGGGCCATGTATGGCAGTACTCAGGACTTACTTCCAGTTCTGTGCTCAGAAATCACTCCTGACATGCTCCTGGGACCATATGTGGTGACAGGAATCCTATCCAGGTAGGCTGCATGCAAGCCAAGTACCTACCTGCTGTACTATTTCTGGCCCTGAAATCTTTAAGTGTAATATCAACGTCATTGATTTCTTGAGATTTTTTTAAGGATTATAATATATAATTTTGGCTCAATTTATAAAAATGAGTTTTTGTCTTTTAAAAAAAATTTTATTTATTGGAAATAGCAAATTTTATTTAACTATTAAAAATTCAATTGAATAAAATATTAACATTTTATTTGGAATGGAAAAGTGCAGAAATCATGTGACCACAAATTGACTGCATCTGATTAATCATCTTTCAGATAAAGAAATAAAAGATCTGGAATGCCAGATCTCCCATGCCCCCTTCCAGTCACTGTCTCTCGACTTTATGGGAAGCCTCCGTTTTCCAATTAATGACATCAAATGAGTATCACCTCTTAATCTTTCTCATTTGCTATGTCTGTTAACTTGTCTAAATGGCGAAGCAATGACAATATCTTTAAATTTAAACTAAATGAACTAACTTTGTGATTCATGAGATTTTAAGTAGGCAAAATATTTTAACCAACAGAAGACAAGAGTTTGAAAATACCTGCCATCCAGATTAGTGGCTTGTACTGCAGCAAATACTTTGGTTTTCAAAGGTAATCCTATACTCGGGATAATCAATTGCTGACTGTAGGTCGAATCCTATTAATAAAAAATATATAAACAATTAATCCATTATTGCAAATATACTGTCACACAGTATAACTGCTCTTTAAAAAAGTCTTAGAAGAAAAAAATAAGGCAAATTTACGTCTACAAAGCCAACTGCAAAAGGATCCTATTTATTTTTTAGTTTTTGGAAGAACTGCTTTTTTTGCTTATGTGCTTTATTTGTTTTTTGTTTGGTGGCCCCAAATTATTTGGGGGCCTAGGGCACACCTGGAAAAACTCAGAAATATTCCCCTATATCTGGGGGTCGCTTTGGTGGCATTTGCCATATTAGTCTGGAGTTGCCTTGGCATAAGGCAAATTCCTTAACCCTGGTATTTTCTCTCCAGCCTGTAAAATTGTTCTTAAGCCATGTGGTATCTACATCCATGTAGCAAATCGATTTTTTATGCTTGACATTTTCCCACAACCCGCCATTTAAGTGACTAATACTTTATTTTGGTGAGTCCTAGGGGTAGACAAAAGGAGGGGAACAGGAACACTTGTAGTAATACTCTAGAGCCCTTGAGTGTGGTGTTTAGGCTGATGGTGTTCATGTGTCAGAGTTTAAACTCAGGACCTCTCATACATGCTAAGTCCGGTCTCTACTGCTTAAACTATTTTTGCTGCCAGATGTGCTTAAATTAGATATAATGGTTGGCTGTTAACAGTTAATAATGTTAATTTAACAGTCAACTATCAATATTTGGTTTACACAACTAATATTTATTTAAAGTTCATTAGAAAGTAATATTAACTGTAATTTTTACTACTTCAGTTTATTTGCCAGTAGAGCTTATGGTTTTTATGCCCTCAACAATCATTCTTACCCTAATCATTTATCTGGCAATCTGAAATTAATAAAACTTATTAAAATGTTTTATAAAGACCAAATTGTCCAGAATTACCAAGGTACATAACATAGATTTCCTCCTCAAATTTCTTGGTAATTAGTTATCAAAAATTATTTAGAGTTTTAATTTCTATCTCTTTCCCATTATTTTAGACTGGATCTCAATAACTTGCTTATATACAACCTGAACCTATAGTAGAGTAAAACAGTAAATCAGTAATTGAAAATTGGTAGCTATAATTTGATGATATAGGAAAATAATGTAGAACTTGAAAAATAAATCCTCTTCATAGTTTAAGCATCAAATAAATCATTTAGTATAGAAGTACATTATTTCTACAAAATATAGTAGATTCAAATATTATGCTATCTTGCATAAAAGAGAAGTTATTAAGGGTCATTATAATTCTCAAAGTCACCAAGCGAAGGCAAAATACAGAGAACATTTTCAGAAGGCTAGGAAGAACCAAACAAATTAAGAATTTTAGAAATTAAAGCAATAATAGTTTGAATGCTTTTGTTTTGAGAAAAGTTGCATTCATGTGGAACATTTGATTCCCAAATAAAGTCAGATAAATGAGGGGTTATATGCAATGCTCATTTTCTATATTTCTGTGATAAATGATAATGGCTCTTCTAACCATTTCTGATAGGTAGTATTTTTCTTTAATTATCTTTCTGGCTCCCTATTTCAACTCCTACAAGTAATCCACACTTCATTAACTATGAAGCTCTTTCATGTTATACTTGCATCAAAATTGTCCAGAATAATGATTATTTTTCCCATAACTTTTACACTGCTAAGTCAATTGCAAATAAAGTATGATTCAGGAGTAATTTAATTATGAAATCTCACATTCTTCTCCTAAAATTGGTTCTAAAAGTTAGTTTTCTGATTTTATTTTATATAGTTTCCTCTACTCTTTAAAAATTATATTTTCCTTATAATCAGATATATCACTTCTAAGGTTTTGACTCCAGTTTTAAAAATCTATTCATAATTGCCACAACCCTACACCAGATTCATATTTTTGAATGCACCCTGAAGAAATTAATTTGAGCTACAGTTAAAATTTAGGAATTTATCCTACTTTTAATTACATAGAGAAGAAAATTTATAAATTTGTACTACATAAAAATGAGACCATGGTTTCTCCTGAAATAAACATACAAAAGTCACAATAAACAAAATTACTTTTTTTCAATAAATAAAATTTCCCTGAGTATATTTCTGAATCCCAGAACACAGAAATAAACAATTGCATTGAATCCAAGCTGGGAAAACCTTTGTTTTTCTCTGAGTAATTAGTGAA
Source organism: Cryptotis parvus (assembly GCA_021461705.1). NCBI lineage: Eukaryota > Metazoa > Chordata > Mammalia > Eulipotyphla > Soricidae > Cryptotis > Cryptotis parvus. Next base: position 140,384 of record JAJIBD010023220.1, on the reverse strand, counting down.
AAAATATGAATAGTAGGTTACAATAATATTGCATCATTCTACAAGCTATGGAATATTTTTAATCTCTTGAAATAGGAAGACATAGACCTCAATAGTTGTAAAACAATAATCAGATCTGCCTCATTAAAATTACATTTAGTATGTATTATTATACCAGGCAATCAACAAAAGTGGTTTTGAATCAATTAGTAAAAGTGTTTCAAATTTTTTTTTTCTAGTTTAAAGGTTAATTTTTAATGAACTGAAAGAAGCATGGCAAAATACTAATGATGCCATACTTCAAAAACTAGCTTGGAATTGTGAAACCCTTTTGTATGATTAGTAATTAGTGATAGACACATGTAAAATAAAATAGTAAAATCCATAGGGTGTACAACATGAAGAATTAAACTAAATATAAACTTTATGTCTTTCACACATTTGACCCGGGTTCAATCCCTGATATCCTCTATGGTCCCCTGAACACTGCCAGGAATAATTATTGAGTGTAGAGCCAGGAGTAACCCCTGAACATCACTGGTGTGACCCAAAAAGCCAAAATAAATAAATAAACAAAAATAAATAAATAAAAATAAACTTTAGGTAATAACATAAAAAATGGTTTACTATTTGCAGCACTTACACTGCATAATGTATGGTGTAAAATGTAAATAATAGAGGAAAGTTTGTATAAAAGTAGAAAAGGTATATTGAAATTGTACTTTTAGATTTATTTTTTGACAAATCTAAAACTGCTTCAAAACTAAAGTCTATTAACCTAAAAATATTAGTTTGCATGTAAGGGAAGTTAATTAACTGCTCAAGAAATAGTTTTTAAAATTCAACCATAAAACCCACATTCATGCAAACCATGACTGCAAAATGAAAACTATTTGAACGCTACTTATTTCATTTATAATCCTTTATCAAACAACAGATTGTGTTCTTGTCATATAATTGAGATCATTTGTATTATCACCTAAATAAGATTACTTAGTAATAATATTCTAGCAACTCTTCTAAGGATTGTGTCTAGCTAGCAACATATCTAGAATGCTATTTCTAATGATAAAGAAAAGCAGAACAATATTATATTTTTATTTGTTTTTGTTTTGGAGCCACACCCCGTGATGCACAGGGCTTACTCCTGGCTCTGAGCTCAAGGATCACTCCTGGAGGGCTCAGGAAACCATTTGGGATGCTGAAGCTTGAACCTGGGTCAGCCGCATGCAAGACAAGCTCCCTACCAGTTTTAGTATCACTTCAGCCTCCCTCCTCATTTCTGAAACTCTATTTTCTGTTTTTTTTTCAGTGCTTTCCCAATTTCACAGAAAAATAATAGGATCATTAAATGCCTTAGGGTCTATTTCTTACTTTTTTTTAGGTCATATCTTTGTTTCACTCAATTATAACAATATTGAATCCAAATCTGTCACCTCAATTCTACCTTATTTGAGTTTACAGATATAAATCAATTGAAAGAAATTTTATCATTAAATATATTGCTCAAACAATAATAAATATCTGATCAAGTTGGGAAGCAATATTGGATATAGTTACTGAGTGTTATACTCAAGTAACTTGGCAACTTCTCTTTGAGAAAGAAAGCTTAGAAATGAGATAAAGGCACACTTCATTTCAACACATATTAATTTGTTGTTTAGAACTTGGTAGTGTCAGACTACAAACTTATAAAAATGATTTTTAATGCCTTTGGAAAATGTCCTACTACAATATTTATAGCTCATTATATTCAAAGTATAAAGCACTGACTTTTAAATCAGTTGCATGAATTATAACACTTTGCCATGATGACATGAATAATAATGCAAAAAATCAGATTCATAATTTAAAAAAATGTTGGTTGATAGATTGAAAAATTGATATTTAAATCAGGCATTTAAAATGTATGAATAAAAATTTTAATCAACATGAAAATATCATTTTGGGGATTAATGTTAGAGTTATAAATAGTAATCCATGTATTTTTTCACATTTTGCTGCCTCTGTCGATATTTACATGACAAAAGTTTAGACAGTACTATGTAGACAACCCAAATTATTCTAGATGTGACAAAATTATCATCACCTAAAGTGATATAAAGAATATTAACACATTCTTCACTCAGAATACCTTTTAAAGACATAAAACAAACATTTGGAATAATTATGCACCTTTGTTTTTCATTTTACATTATATATACATATATATGTTTATAGACATTTGGAATAATTTGCACCTTTGTTTTCCATTTTATATTAGATATACACCTATCTATTACATTTTGAACAGTTTTATTTCAAAAAAATTTAATGCAGATGCATTTTCATAAATACTATAATCAGATTTAAGATGTGAAAACTAAATATTTTACCAAATTACAGAAAACAAGGGCATTTTAGAGCAAATATGTCACTAAGATATTTGAAAATTGTAGGAAAGATGGATAAATGTAACCAAAGCAAGAGGCTAATGGGGTTTTTAGCAGATTTTTTACAAAGACCATTCACATAAATGACTCCTAGGAATGGTAAAAGAGAAAATAACATTCCTCGCCCATCACTTACATTATAAAGGAGCAAGTTCAAAGTGCTGACAAATGTACCATTGTTCTCTCTCACAGAAATAGCAGCTGAGGATCTAAAACAGATTTGGAAGGGAAAAAAAGAAGCAGAGATGAGATTTTAAATGAAAAGTTTCCTTTGTACCTAATGTTAAATCTAAGGCACTAAAACTACTTTTGGCTTGACTAGAAGTAGGCATATTGTTTGTCACTAAACAGACTGAGTCAGAAAAATATAGAGAACCAAGAAAAAACAGAGTTTTTTAAACTTTTGTATTTATAGAGGCACCTTTGTTTTCCATTTTACATTCTATATACATATACATTAAATTTTGAAGTTTATTTCAGAAAGTTTTAATGCAGATACCTTTTCATAAAAACTATTAGAGTAAATTTTCATAAAATAATTTTGTTTTGTTAATTGCTGTAATATAGTACATGAGTACATGGTAGAGGTGTGTGCTGGACACTTACTGAACAAATTAAAGAATTTCCATAAACAGACTGAGTAATGTGTTAGATAGGTAAGTGGGAAGGAACGAGTGAGAGATAGTGACACCTGATGATATATTGTCCTCTAACTATATTTCTTTCATCTCAAGGTCTTCTCCTGTTTTTCACATCAAAAACATTGCATTTGACCAAGATGTTATTCATCATTGTGCCATTAAAACAGCAATGATTTTTTTTCTTCTTTATAGCAGTGTAGGTGATACACCCTTCTGTATTTATGCCAGGATGTGCTCAGGGGACCAACAAGGCTCCACTTGGCTGTTCTGGGATGAAGATACATGAGATATCATGGAATGAACCCAGGGTTTCACATGTAAAACATATCAATATTGTGCCTAGATATTTTCCATGCTGAAGAAAATGTGACCTCCATGGTCACTTATGATTTAGATTTAAAAGTAAATCTAGAGTTTCTTAACATCTGGTCCTAGAGTTTAAAAGGGAAGATATTGATCATTGACTCAATGTTATTATTAATACTTGACAAATTCACATGGCTATGTGGATGTAACACTGTCTTGGAGACTTTGCTTTCTCTGTCTTCCCATTGTTCATAGATTTGCTCCAGTGGGCACTAGTAACATCTCCATTAGTCCTGTCACAAGCCAGTGCAACCCAAGGCCATCTACTTGCTACAGGAACAGGAGGAACCCAAAACCATTTTCAGGTTATGGAACTATTATGGTCCATAATAGTTACTAGTCTTTGGCATAAAAAGTAAATAAAACACGGTAGCTTGCTAGGCTTTTACCATGTAGGTGGTATAGTCTCAATAGAAGGCTCTCAACCCGGGCATTTACTTATGAAACTTAAAGGGGGAAGATCAGGTTTTCTCTTGGATGGAGTTCTGAGGAACTATGGAGTCTGGATGTTGAGAATGACTAACTGCATGATGTGTGGTTTGCTCTGGCGTCTTGCCAGGCTAACTGGTATCAGTTAAAACATATCTATAACTGTTTACTATGTATAAATGTGAAAGAAATTGGGAAGAACCTTATGCAAAATTCAGTATCCTATAAAAATATCGGGGCAGAATCAAAGCTGCCGCGCGCAAGGGACATGTGGGTCTGGCGTGGGTGGGTCTCTCTTCTCAGGGCAACTGGCATGGAGGCAGAGGAAAGGGCAGGACCCAAAACTCCACTCCGAATCCAGCCAGCATGGTCTCTCCCCGCTCATTAGAGCAAACCCTAGACTTTGCTTTAGAAATAATTAATGTATATGTGACTATAAACTAATGACTATGACCTCAGTCCAATTGGAATCCTTTTGGCTTTGGGAGATGGCAAGTTTTTGGGTAAAATTCAGCAATAGAAAGAGACTTGGATATTTTAGATTGCAGAGTAGCAGAATTCCATAATGAGAACATGTGACAGAAAGTGCAGCCATGCATCATTGAATGTCACAGTGACTTAATGTTCTCTGAACTACAAAGATGTCAGTGTTTCCTGGACTTCATAAGTACACGAAGAGAGAAAAAGAGAACCCATAGCTGACACCTGATTAATTTGAGCCAGTTAGCCAGTTTTTTTTTTGTTTTTTGTTTTTTGTTTTGCTTTTTTGGGTCACACCCAGCAATGCTCAGGGGGTTACTCCTGGCACTGCACTAAGGAATTACTCCTGGCAGAGCTCAGGGGACCATATGGGATGCCAGAGATCGAACCCGGTCAGCCTCATGCAAGGCAAATGCCCTACCCACTGGGCTATTGCTCCAGCCCCTTGGGCCAGTTTTTATTCAGCAAAAAGTTAAGTCCTTTGGGAAGTTGATATGAGTAAGAATAATTATAGAGGATATACAAATAGGTAGTTGAATGTAGAGAAATAGATGTATTAGCCTTAATACTATATAGTTTCCATTAAATTGGATATATTCTCAACAAAGGGCCATCTACCCTTGAGGTGTTGAAGGTGTGGCTGAAGTGCCTGGCTGCATCTGCAGGTGGCAGACAGGAGACAGACTTGTCTACAACCAGGGCTCTGCCCCGTGGGCCCTGTATGATTGATGGTCTGACACAGAAAAAAGACTGAGTCTCCTGGGATGAATCCAGAGCCACAGCAAAGCCTGGCAAGTTACCGTAGTGTATTCAATATGCCAAAAACAGTTACAATAATGGACCTCCTTCCCAACGAATGGAGATGTTACTGGTGCCCACTTGAGCAAATCAAGGAACAATGGGAAGACAAGTGACAAATGATATTCTCAACAAATACTGTTACTTTATTAAGTATGGCAAGGATAAAATGTGACTCAGACATAAATACAATATGAGAAAGCAAGAATAAAATGAAGATTTAAGTAAACTTACGAGGCAAGTTGGGTATTATTAACCAAGTACTCCAATGGATAACTACAACTAAATTTGTAAAGAAGACCAGGTAGATAACTGATGACTGTTGGTGGATCTGGAGTATCAATATATCCTGAAATATTTCCTATTTGCACTGAAGTTGCATTACCATAACCACTTACTCCAGGAAGTGTGGATACCTGTTAAAATGGTACATCAAATACAGTGATTAATATAGGCATTTCATAGAAAATATAAAACATCATAAAAGATCACTTCTAAGGCATTTTTTTTCACTGTAACTTGTACAGTTTTGAACTATTTGTAGATGACTGAGTGTGTCTTTTAACTAAATGGAACTGTATCTATCAGAGATACTTTTTACGTAATTCATATTCATAAATTATAAGAGCTCACATGTGTGATCAAATTCCAGAACCCTTATTGCTGGGGTCTTTGTGTGTGTTTTCTCTACATTCTTTCTTCCATTACTTTACCATAGCATATCCTGTTCCCCATCTCCATCTCATCTTCCCCAGGAATTTCTCCTGATTCTCTCATATGTGACACACAACAATATATTAGGAGTCATAAGCATTGTCTCTTTCCCTTCAGTCACAGTCAGAGTTCTTTGTGTGTAGCAATCACTTTAAACCTTGTTCACTTTTGCTGTTTTAGCATAGAATATTGAGAGCCACATCTTAGCACCCCCTGCCCTATGATAATTTGGGGGCAAATAATTAATCTTCCCCTGAGCCTTCTGTGAGTTATTGATATTTTTCAATCCCCTCTAGAACAATCCTCAAGTCTTTCAGGAAAGATCATGAATTCTGAGATATTATGTAAAAATACTTCTCAGAGTCAGAGAGATAGTATGAAGTAAAAAGTAAAGGTAAAAAAGTTAAGGTAAAAAGATAGTATGAGGTAAAAAAATTGCCTTGCATTTGGCTGACCCAGGTCTGATCCCCTGCATACATAAAGTGGGTCTGAGCCATGCCAGGTGTGATCTCTGAGCACAGAATCAGGAGGAAAACTTAAGCACAACAAAATGTGACCCCTAAAAATACAAAAATCATTGTATTTATATATATACATAAAATGTATACATGTACATTTTCAAATGAGTGTTTTTTTAATTCAGTTAGCTTTTATTGGACTCACCAATATATTAAAATTTAAGAAACACAACTTTGGAAATAATAAATATTGCTCTTAACTTTCATAACACCATAGTGGATGGATTCTTACACCTTAGAAATGATAATAAAGAACTCAGTAAATATTTCAACAGAATGCAATGGAGACCTAACACAATTTTGTTAGTTTGGGGTCACACTTAGCAGTGCTGCTGTCAGCTCATTGCTCAGGAGTTACTCTTAACTGTGCTTAGGGAAATAGATGCAGTGTGTATTAATAAAAAATCATTTTATTCCAATCCATTGATTTGTTGGTGATCTTATTTCTTCTCATGAAGAACTCTTCTTAAAGCTTAGTCCGAAATTGGAAACACCTAAAGCAGAAGTGAAAAAGCAAATCTTCCTCTGTTCTCATCACTTTCATGACTGACTCAATAAACATACTTATTCTGTCTGAATACATACTTCTGTGTATATATACATATATATGTATATACTTATTCTATCTGAATATATGTGTGTATATAAATATATACACATATATGTTCATACTTATCCTGACTAGATTTATAAAACAATCTTTATAATAATAATTTGGCTCTAGCCTAAGGTGCATATGTGCATGCATACATACACCCACAGATGCATTTTCTGACGTTTTTGCCTGACATATTCTTTTATAGAAGGAGAAATGTCTGGAGGATAAAACTCCCTGAAAGAAATGTGTATGGCTATACCGGAAAAGGGGTAGATTCTGCTGCTCTTGGTGAGGGTTCCCTCTGCACAAGAAAACACAGATTTATAATAATCAGCCTGCATGGTCTCCCCTAGGCCCAATTCATAATTTCTCTACACATAACTTGGAGAGATAAACATTTTAATATAGTCAATAATGCCCAAAGTTCAGATTTGGAAATGGTCATAGACATAACAATGCAGTCCCTATGAGGATACCCATGACATTCTTCAAAGATATTGACCAAATACTCCTGAAATTTGTATGGAACAATAAACCTCCAAGGATAGCTAAAGCAATCCTCAGGAAAAAGAAGATGGGAGGCATCACCTTTCCAAATTTCAAACTGAACTACAAGGCAGTAGTAATTAAAACAGCATGGTATTGGAATTAAAACAGACCTGTGGACCTATGGAATAGAATTGAGTATCCTGACACCCAACCTCAAACACATGATCATTTAATCTTTGATAAAGGTGCAAAGAGTCTAAAATGGAGTAAGGAAAGCCTCTTCAACAAGTGGTGTTGGGAAAGCTGGGCAGCGACATGTAAACAAATGAATTTGGACCTGTGTCTAACACCATGCACAAAAATCAGATAAAAAAGGATTAAAGATCTCAATATCAGACTTGAATCCATAAAGTACATTGAAGAAATTATAGGAAAAACCCTCCACGACATTGAAGCTAAAGGCATCTTCAAAGGTGAAACATCACTAACAAAGCAACTAGAAGAAAAGATAAACATATGGGACTACATGAAACTAAAAAGCTTCTGAACCTCAAAAGAAACAGTGACTAAGATACAAAAGCAGTCCACAGAATGGGAAAGAATATTCACCCAATAGCCATCTGAATAGGGGTTAATATTCAGGATATATCAGGCACTGGTAGAACGTTACAAGAAGAAAACAAACAACCCCATCAAAAAGGGGAGAAGAAATGAACAGAAACTTCAGCAAGGAAGAAATTCGAATGGCCAAAAAACATATGAAAAAATGCTCATCATCACTAATCATCAGAGAGATGCAAATCAAAACAACAATGAGATATCACTTTACACCACAGAGACTGGCACATATTCAAAAGAACAAGAACAACAAGTGCTGGCGTGGTTGTGGGGAAAAGGGGATACTCATCCATTGTTGGTGGGAATGCTGGCTGAAACAGCCTTTCTGGAAAACAATATGGACATTCCTCCAAAGACTAGAAATTGAACTCCCATTTGACCCAGCCATACCACTCCTGGGAATCTACTCTGGGAAACCAAAAGTACGCAGTGGAAACACCACCCCTACTTTTATGTTCATAGCAGCATTATTCACAATAGCCAGAATCTGGAAACAATCAGAGTGCCCGAAAATCGATGACTGGATAAAGAAGCTTTGGTACATCTACACAATGGAATACTATGCAGCTGTTAGGAAAAATGAAGTTATAAAACTTGCCTATAAATGGATGGACATGGAGAAGATTATGTTCAGTGAAATTAGCCAGAAGGAGAGAGACAGATACAGAATGCCTGAATTTATTTGCATAACATAAATATATATGCACATATTATGATACCAATATCCAAGGTCAAATGAAACATATATCACGAGGTCTTGTCAAAGGTGGAAATTATCACAAACGTGTGGGAGTCAGAGGCTAGGTAAGACAGAAAATGGAATAGTGTGCTAACAATTGTCGAGGGTACTAATGCCAACCTAGAATTGAGCATTAAAAGAGGCAAAAGATACACATGACAACCCTTTAATGTATGTTCTGTAATCCATAGTCTGGAAGGGAAGGAAAAGAGAAAGAGAGAGAAAGGGAAGGAAATAAAGAACCTGCCATGGAGGCGGGCTGGGAGAGGGGGAGGGAACTGGGACGCTTGGTGGTGGGAGATGGGCACTGGTGGAGGGATTGGTGCTGGAACATTGTATGACCAAAACCCAAATATGAACTTTTTAATTGTATATCTTTGTAATTGTAAAAATAAAAATTAAAAAAAAATAATAAATGCCCTCTGGGAAAAATAAGGAAGAATATTCAAAGAAACTTATTTATCCTCTCTCTTATCTCTCACCAAATTCCACTTTTATCATAACCATGTCTTCCCCTCAACACCAAACAGTAATTTGATCACTTGATCACTTGACATCCCATTATTCGTCGATTTGCTCCAGCAGGCACCAGTAATATTTCCATTTGACCATATCACCTGCCAGTGTAGCCCAGTGGCATCTGATTGTTTCAGGAATACAAAGAGCCTTAAACCATTCATTCAGGGTCTTGACAAAGTCTGACCATATTGTAGGTGGGCGGCCATGTGATCTTTGATGTCCGGTAGTTTATGAAGTATTAATATCAATTCCTTCTTCCTCATTGGACTAAGTGAATATGCTCATTATATATCATTTTGTCTCTGCTAGGATTTACCTATGAGATTCTATTCAGTGAGCAAAATGAAAAATATCACCAAATGAATTTTAAAGAACAAATACTCCCCCAAATCACATTTTTTTAATTTTAATTCATTTTAATTCCAGGGTCAGACAAGTCTTTGCTCATTTCTGGTTTTGCATGCTCAGTACATTGATAAATACATAAATGTAGGCTGGTGTTCACCCAAATAAAAAGAAAATATTTGAAACAGCAGTTTTGCTATTCACACTGATTAGAGTGATTATCCTACTGGGATTTCATGGGTAAGATCGGGTAAAATAAACATTTTGAATTTCAAAGATAGTCCCACACAGTGAAGAATTTCACACCAGAAGTGCTGACAGCCTTTTCACAAAACAGCAATGTGAGTCCTTCCAGAACAAAAAAAATCTACAACATTTTGAATTTCCCTTTGTCTATTTCATTTTTCTTTCTGAATGAGGTTGCTAAGAAGTAATAGTTCAATAATTCATTGCTAAACTCAATGGGAAAAAATAAATTTGTATTAAGATATCTCCAAAGCATCAAAAAAGAAGGTAATAATGTATTATAAAGAAAATTCACCAGTGTCACTCACACAAAAATAGTGGTAGTGAAGCAAGAACAACCACACGACCCTTAACTGCTGGCTACCATAAACAGAACCTTTATAGGAAAATAAAATAGGTTGTGAGTAAAACCTCAAAGGAAAAAGATTTGTTCGGTCTTATTGGATATTTTTTTTCTTGAAAGATAAATTATTTCACAAACTGGAGCGATTTCTTAGTTATGATCCCAAACACAGCACAAGTTTCACACTAATCTTACCACTAAGTTGTTTCCACAGCCCTCCAAGGTGCTGAGATTGATGATGAAAATGACTACTGCTGGAAAGGTGTTGTTATTGATGAATCCCCTGCAGTGGGAATCCCCGTGCCTTCCGTTCAGTGCTAGATCTGTTTCAGAATAACCAGAGAAAAGGACTGTGCAAAAATTAATCTTCATTGTAATGGCCTGCACCCCACAGTAGACATTGATGTCTCTTTCAGCTGAAATAAAAATAAATAATTTTTTAAAAATAGGTCAAAGTGCACAATAAAGTGAACAGAAGTGTTAATATCCCCTAATGCATTTATCTACCCCATCAGTCTAACTCATTCCATATTTTGAATACACCGTAATCCAATGTGTAATCCATCAAGAAAGTAGTTACTTAGGAATCTACGGAGATTAGAGCGTATCCTTGTTTTCTGTGTCAGACTGTCAATGTGCAGTTAATGGCAGTGGAGTGTGCTGTCAAATGATTAGGAAACTGAGTGGTAAAGCATTTTACTGAGTAAATTCTGAATTAGAGTAACTGAAGTATTCAGATTACTGGTCTAGTATACGAAAAGTTGTATTAAAGATGCATTTTCGGGCCAGAGCGATAGTCCAGCGGATAGGGCATTTGCCTTGCATGTGGTGGACCTAGGTTCGATCCCCAGCATCCCATACGGTCCCCTGGGCACCACCAGGAGTAGTTCCTGAGTGCAGAGCCAGTAGTGACCTCTGAGAACATGCTGGGTGTGACCCAAAAAAGCAAAAAAAAAAAAATGCATTTTCCTAAGTATAAAGAATAAAACAACTAAAATTCTCCCTAAACCATATTGCTGAGTAGTCAAATATTTCATATCCCATCTTATCATAAATGACAAATCAAATCATTCCATTTTATTTTGTCTCTATTTAATAATACCATAGAAAAGAAAATGAAAATCTATATGCAAATATCATAAGCAAAAGTGCATAGCTTTTACTTAAGAAAATTTTTTCTTATGACTATGATTCAGTCAAATTAATGAATTAGGCACAAAAATTCAAAACACATTCTTTCTTTCAGAATTCTGTGAGTGACCGACAATGGGATCATCGCTGCGAAGCTAAACACACAGTGCCACATATATGTACACACATGCACAAACACACAGTAATTCTGCAAAGCTCTAGTTGTTTTTCTAAATGCAAAGAAATACATGTATAAAAAATTTGGCAGCTGAATAATTTCCCAGTGACAGATTATTTTTCCCCTTAATTTTGGGTTATGCACAGAGGTGCTCAGGAATTATTCCTGGATCAAGCTTGCTAATGTTCAGGGAGTCACAAAGGCACAATGAGTTGAACTCAGGCAAAACTGCATGAAAAGTGAGTACCTTTTCTGCTCTACTATTTTTCTAACTTCAAGAACACTTTGCTTTTACTGGTTTTAGCAACTACTTTCCTCTTCTGCCCTGCGCATGGAGATAAAAAAAGGTCTAACCTCAGTGTCTTAGATTATGACCCTTCTTTCAGAACTAGAATCATTGCAACACAATGTTTAGATGTCATACTAGATTTGGGTGGGTCTCTAATCCCTTATGACTGATATTCTTGTGAGAAGAATGTCATGTGAAGAAAGAGGGGCAGAAAGAATGCCATTTAGACAGCGGTTAGAATGAAGAAGCTACAATGCACAGGATGAAAAGACTGGCATCAAGTCACTAGAAGCAAGGAAGAGTCAGGGAAGAATTTTAGCCAGAGGGAATTTTCCCTCAGAGGGAATTTGCCCTGCTGACACCTTAATATTGAGCTTCTGGTCTCCAGAATTCTGTGACAACCAATATTTGTTGTTTCAAATCACCATATTTCATGGCACTTTGCTACAGAGTATAGAAATTTAAGCCGGGAATCTCACTGCGTTTTCACAGTTTAACCACTTAAAGAATCTGAAACATTTTCATAATGTGTGAACAAAAAAAAAACCCTATTAAACAATTTAGAGGAAGGATTCTAACATTTTTAAAGGACAAATACAAGCAAAATAAATGTATTTTGGTAAATAAATAGGATGTTCACCTAAGTGATTCACGCATGTCATTTACACAGGATTAATTTTTGTAATTAGTTTTATTTTTAACCTAAGTGAAGAGTAATCAGCATTTGGAGCATTTTTTGCTCTATTCTGATCTTTTATTTACTGGAAAAGTGTTATATTTTGAGGATGTGAATAATTCAGGATGGAAATTTCTATTTGGTTTTAATTGTAAAAAACCTCATTATAAAAAAGAGGTGAAATTATTTGTATTGACTAACGATGAAAAAGATTTTTCATCGCCAAAGGGCAAATGCTAAAACCAGTTATTGTGGAGAATAAATCATTTACTTTATTACTGGAAAATTAAAATGGATTCATTATAAAGTACATTTTGCTAGTATAGAAAATAATAGCCATTCAAAATTGGGAGACTCTTTAATGACTTTCAACAGTGCTGTTTTAATGCAACCATATCTTAATTATTTTTAAATTTTAAACAGGTTTAATTTTTATTGTGGCAACATTTATTTAGAAGATTATGTGTATTGATAGGGGAGCAATTTCACAGCTCTTTAAAATACATTAGCACACTTTACCAAAGTACCAATATATTTTAAATGGTAACTCATTTAATAGTAGACCTCATATTGGTAAACGGTTTTTCAGTACATATCAATTTTCAAAAACATCTTAAATCTGTTGATTTTTCTCCAATGACATGGTAGATCTTAACCCAGGCTATTATTACTTTTATTCCTAAAATATTCTCTTAACTCCCAAAGGGGCTCCTTTATTTCCTTTCATAGCTCCTTCTAATTATGAATCTTTTAATGTATGAATCTATCATATCCTTTTTAAAACTTTTCAACAACTACTCATTTCATGGAGGTCATTATCATATATAGAAATGACCAAAGCACAAATGACTTTGTTCATTGCTTATAATTTTAATTTTTTTTTTGGTTTAGAGACCACACTCAATAGTGGTCAGGGTTTACTCCTGCCTCTGAACCCAGGAATAACTCCTAACAGGTCTTAGGGGACCATATGGGTTGCTGGGGATCAACCCAGCATAAACTATGCATAAGTCAAGCACCCTACCTGCTGTACTATTTCCCCAGACCACTACTTTGTAAAATTCAAGGCAGACATTGTATCCAAAAATAAATTATGAGATACACATTGGTGCCTCTCCCCATAGTTAGTATTAAATTTTAAATATCCTCCTTTCATGAAATCTTACTTTGTGTACTGCCTAACTACATCTGTGCTACAGATATATTTCTGTAGTTCTCAGAAAATGTTACTATGGGCTTATGTTAAAAAGAATCAAGACAATCAGAAAGAAAGCATAATAAGTTTAAATCATATACAATAACTAGCACATCAAATTATATTTAATAAAGTTTGAATCATAGTTCAATCACCCCACAGAGACTGGCACACATCCAAAACAGCAAGAACAACCGGTGCTGGCGTGGATGTGGGGAAAAAGGGACTCTCATCCACTGCTGGTGGGAGTGCCGACTGGTCCAGCCCTTTTGGAAAACAATATGGGCATTCCTCCGAAAGCTAGATATTGAGCTCCCATTTGATCCAGCAATAGCACTCCTGGGAATATACCCTAGAGACCGAAAAACACATAGCAGAAACACTATCTGTACTTCTTTATTCATCTCTGCGCTATTCACTATAGCTAGAATCTGGAAACAACCTAAATGCCCGAGAACAGAGGACTGGCTAAAGAAACTGTGGTTCATCTACACTATGGAATACTATGCGGCTGTCAGAAAGGATGAAATTATGAAATTTACCTGCAAATGGATGGACATGGAGTCTATCATGCTGAGTGAAATTAGTCAGAAGGAAAAGGACAGATATAGAATGACTGCATTCATTAATAGGATATAGATGCCAGTGTTTTAATAAATATGGGGAAATGGTAATGGCAGATTAAAACTCACCACTGAATATACACAAAGAGACTTAAGTGATAAACTCTAAATATCTGCAGGGCTAGCCATAATGTGTAAAATAAGAGGGAGACAGAGAGAGAGATAGAGAGAGAAAGAGAGGAAACTGGGGTACCTGCTATTAAGGCGGGTGGGGGACGGGGGGAGGGGTACATTGGTGGTGGAAATGGGGCACTGGTGGAGGGATGGGTGCTGGAATACTGTATTACCAAGAACCAATTATGAACACCTTTGTAATTGTGTGTTTCACCGTTGTATAATAAAAAAATTAAAAAAAAAACAGAAAAAAATAAATAAAAAAATAAAAAGTTAAAAAAAAGAAGTATGAACATTATACACACTGAACATATAATTAACTGCTACATAAAGTAAAATCATTTTTTCAGTCTGAATCCAAACAACATATTATCTAAAGTTTAGAAACATACAACCACGAAGATCATATATATGGATATACATCTATGTGGATAAATACTCTGGAGAAGCAAGTGCTCTAAAAGCCTAGAGTAGCAGCAGCCTTCCTGAGGCTAGAGATGATTCCACTTGGCCGTGGGGCCCTAACAGATGTCCCAGGAGAGATTAATAGTTCTTTTTTTTCTTCCTCATTTGGCCACGCCAGATTCAGCTGCTTCCTGTGCCATTCCTGACCACCCTAAAGCCCTTCTCAGTTTGTGTGCGTTTGTGTGTATGTGTGCATGTATCTTCAAGACTATGTGTTTCTAAACTAGATAATTTGTGTATATGTATATATATATCAGAAGCAGTTATATATAATATAATGCATATCATATTCTATATTATATTTTATATCAGATATAACTGGTATATATTATATATAATATATGTTATATAATGCATATGTTATATAATATATAAATATATCAGAAGCCGTTTCTTATCACTAAAAAGCATTTTTTCCTGACCTTAAACAAACCAATGGTCTTTTGCATAAGAATGCTGAAAAAAGCACACTTAAATGTCCTTGACTTGTTAGTGAAGAATGATGTATAGTCAGAACTGTTTGAACTGGAGTTCTTTCTTGTTTCGAGAATTGGTATTTTTAGCTGAGCAGTGATAGCTGTAGAACCCCTTCCTAAAAGCTATTAAATCAAGTGCTCTGATAAGCCGAGAGTAGCTGTGCTTACCGCTCTCTCATCCTGAAAGGGAGAAGCTGAAAATACAAGTTGTGAGAGAACTGGGACTCTTTAGCTGGTCCAACTTAGACCACGGTGACTGGGCCAGCTCACCAAATTTTCAGGGCTCTGCACACTCAGTCATGACTGACAATGTTAAACTACAAAGGCAGAATCTAAAGTACATTGAACACACACACACACACACACACACACACACAAGCAGCAGGCTTTGGGTGATTTTTTTTATCTGAAATGTCCGTTTGCAGACCAAAATAGAAAAAAAAATTTCACCATGGGGTTGAGGGATATTGGGCCACATCCAGTGATATACTCAGGGATTACTCTTAGCCCTGTGCTCAGGGACCATGCATCTTATTCTGTGTCCCAGGTAGGTATCTTAACTTCTTAAACTCATACACTGAGAGTAAGGTAACTAAAGAAACAACACACAGTCTCAGCACTGTCTTTTCTCCATTACTTTACAAATCCTATCTTAGATGGATACAAAACCCAAACACTGAGCTGGATAATTGACCTATCTAAGATCTGTCGCTGAGTTTTTCTGTGCATGGGACCATGTGAGGTTCTAGGACCAAACTCCACAGACTGCATGCGAAGCAAGCACTCTATCCCAATAAACTATCAAGTCCCCTTCTGCTTTGCTTTATGAAAGTCTCATACAATGCATGCAAGGACCTTTGTTCAGTGCCCTTTCTCCTTCTATCTCTACCTTTAGTCCTTGTTAAATTAACTCCTCTTCCTTTCAAGTCTCATTTCATCATCTTTCCCAACACTTTTCCCTATTCCCAATCAGGTGCTGCTTTATTATTTAGAATCAAATATTTATTTCTATAGCTCTCCCCTAACAAAGCTGTAACTGGAAAGTAAGGAGCTATTTTATATTTAAGGATAAATTCTGGCAATAATTAATCAATTTTCTCCAGAATTTTTTCTTATTAATCACAGAAAATTATTCTAATTATTTCTAATTAATCACAGAAAATAATAGAATATATTGTACCAAGGATTCCCAAAACAATATTACTTACTCTCCAACAGATCACAGTGCTAAAGGGAAGACAGATGTTACCTACACTGACAGAAAGATGGAATGAGAGCTCTGAGGTGGACTAGAAAGCTAGTCTCACTCATATCATCTTCTAAGGAAGAGCTTTCTGGGATTTTGGCAGTACCCAAGTATTGAGCCCATTATATAACAGTAGGAATTCACTGTGTAAGAGTGAAAAAACTTGGGCAAGGGAGTTTGCTCAAAGGACTGGAGTACATGCTGTGCCTCATAGTCCTGAATTCTATCCCTGGAACTTCATGTTCCCCAAATACTTCACCAGTCTCTTGAGCACTGTCAGGTGTGACCCAAAGCAAAAACAGACAAGCAAGAGTGGTATACTGAAAACACAAAGGAAATAGGGAGAGTAATGACAATATGCGTAAAGTGCTCAGACAGGTAGACAATTGGATAGCTTGTTTCCATTAGAAATTTTATGCAAAGCAGTGAAGGGAGTGAAGAACAGTGGCAGGGACCAGGCATGATCACAAGAAAGACAAGCACAAAATGATGTCCATGGCATAAGAGAGTATCTACCTTTTGGCATCTACCTGTTTGGTAGAGAGTATCTATCAAACAAAGTTCTTCATACTATAGTTCAGTAAAAACTTGCATAATGCTCAATTAAATAGAGAAAAACAGTTACTGAGTACTTGACATATCAGAAAAGCGTTGGAGAGAATGCTTATTGATAATTATGCCATCATGGCCAAAGATGATTGTTTGACTTCAAACAACTAAGGGCTTTAACTTCACCTTTTGAAAGGAATTACTTCAGGCTTAGAGTAGCTTAAGAAATGGCAATGACAACTTTGTCCTTTCTATGTTTTTTTTTTTGCCTTATAGCTGAGACTTGTAACCTCTGCAATGGAAGTGAATTTGCCGCAAACATCCCGCTTGGAGATAGAGCAAATTAAACACTGGTGCTGGATAAGAAAGGAGACTGTTCAAATTCATCTTATCCTAGTTCCCTAAAGATGTTTCACTGTCCCCTCCAAGAAATACATTTTTCCCAGTTGTAGGTACTATTGTCATCCATTTAGCACATTTTCAGTTGTGAGATTGTGAGAGGAAAAATGATACTTCAAGTTGTCAAAGGGCAATTTCTGCCAAAAACAGAGTTTTTTCCAGAGATATGAAATATTTGTTCTCAACAACTAAATTTTTTTAACTTTATTATTTAATCTGCAGCTTGAATTACAGCATCACATTAAACAGTTTCTGTATTATTTAAACCAATATGTATCAGCTAAAAACAAAAACACACTGAGAGAAGACAAATGTCTTCTAATGTTTGATTTTTATTGTTTCATGTTCAAAGACAGTATTTTAAAATAGTTCTTAAATGGGTTATTTGTAATTATTTTGCCAAAATAATGATATCTGTTAATATTTTACTAAATTTCTTTTTTTTTCAAAGGACCCCTGAAATGGAGTACTCAGTTGAATTCAAGGTTTAAAAAACAAAGAAGAGGGACCAGATCGATAGCCCAGCGGGTAGGGTGTTTGCCTTGCGCGCGGCCAGCCTGCTCCAGCCCAGGTTCAATCCCCGGCATCCCATTTGGTCCCCTGAGCATCGCCAGGAGTAATTCCTGAGTGCAGAGCCAGGAGTAACCCCTGAGTGTCGCCAGGTGTGACCCAAAAAAGCAAAAAAAATAAATAAACAAATAAAAAATAAAGAAGAAATGCTCTGCACTTTTCCATTAGGCTCTAGATTTTCCTATTTAGTATTTTCTACAATTATGCAAATTGTAAATAACCTGTCACTCTGTCAATCATCTTTCACATCATGGACAAAAATATGTCCTGATGTGGGGGTTCATAAAATATGTTTGCCATGTAGATGGAAATAATGAGGTGCATTCATATATCCATGTCAACAAAACCCTTACATTTTTACCCCCCAAAAGTTACAAAAACACCAAATTACTCTCTTACTTTCTATCAACATATTAGCACCATATCATTCACATATCTAGCACTTATCTATCTAACTGTTCTTTTTCTCAATGAGTTTCTATTTAGTTTGCTTAAATTAAAAACAATCCAGTTGTGTCAAAAGATACATCTAATTTTGATGGATTGATTAATTTCCTTGTCATAATATCCTTATGCTTGAGACCTATATTTCGTTCCCTTAACATCAGAGATTTAAAAACTGCTTTCTGGCTTGTTCTTCAAGCCTTTGTTCTTCCCTGAACATGCAGCTTACTTACTTGTCTCTATGGGTCTTTGCTTCCTGCTTTTTGTTGTGGCAAAGTCCATGTTCTCTCTTGAACATATATTTCCTCTTTCTCTTTCCTTTGACCTCTTTCTAAGCAAGTTTTTGTTCAGTAAAAGCTACCTTACTTTGATACAAAAATTAAAATCAATGAAAATAAAAATATTTTCTGATGATTGCTGGCAAATTTTTAATTATTGTAATAATTTACACACAAATTCCATAATACCAGCAAATATAGCATTTCTCAAAATCTGGGCTTGGACTTTTATCAGCACTTAAGCATTGTAGTTTACCATTTTTTTTACCATTGTTAGAAAAAAAGTGAAAATCTGTGTTTTAAGCACAATTCTTGAGGTTAGTTTTAATGTAATGAAGGGTGAAAGGCACAATATTTGAACAAATAAAATCAATAGCAGCAATCTCTCATGAGTTGAAGACTGTTGTAGAACTTCACATTAACAAAGAAATGTGAAGTTCTTTGTAGTATTTTCTATAAAATACTACCAAAAAAAGGTATTTATGTAGTGTGCATGGGTCTCTGTGCTAGACTAGAGATGGAAAAATGTTAACAAGAGTCTTTCAGTTCAAGGAGCTCATGGTTATGTCAAAAAGATGGAAAAAACCCAGCAAATGACAATGCAGCTTGTAATTAAATGACAGAATGTTGTATACAATAACGTATCTACAACTGTGTCTTGGCAGAGCATTGGTGTTTGGAAAGATTTGTCCTGAATAAAAGAAATTATGTACTCCATCTTTAAAAGACTTGAGTACAAAGGTATTCAAGCAGATATGCAGAGCAGGTAATCAGAAATATAAGCCTAACCTTTTGAGAATTGAAAGTGAGGAAAACAAGTTTTCTGAAAAGAAACTGTGCAACAAAGTATAAAAATATTGATATATGGGAGACCCATGAGAGCAATACAATACAAAGTACACTGAAAACATGAAAATAATATCTAAGTTGTTTCTTAAAACAATCAGTTCCCCCCCTATATTCCACATCACCTTAACTCTAATGCTTCTACTGTACCGCTTAGTTAATATGTGGAAGTTGATATTTGCCTTCTCATTAGATTACAAAGTCTTTGAAAGTTCTAAATTTTCCCATAAAGCAAAAACAAAAAGCACTGAGGTGATATTTTAACGTATTCTTAATTAAATCATCTCACAAAAAAATTATCTTTTATATTTTAATATCAGGTTCTTAATACTAAATATATGACCACAATTGGTAAGGTTGCATCTTGACTGCCCTAGAACTTACATTGTTTGACTTTACTGTCAACTGCCTGAGACAAATAAATTCTGTTTTCAGAGTTTCAGGCAAATACTAAAGTCCTTAATGTCAGTTATTTTCTAACTTCTAATTGAGAAAATTCAACCCACTAAATAATATGAAATTAATGGATCTTTTTGTTATTTGTTTACGTAGTTAACCTTTAAACGCATTATTCTTGTCAACTGATAGCTTTCCTCATTATTAATAATAAAAATTTTAATCATTTTCCTATAACAGTGATAGATTTTCCAAGCGTTATTGTCATGACTAGCAAACAAACGCATGCCAGACTGCTTGGTTGGCATAAACACTCTATTACGTGCTCATGCAAAGTGAGCATGAGACTATGAACCCTGGCTCTAACCAGTGCTTCTTAAACATGCAATGCCAATGTATTACAATGAAAAAGTAGCTCTAAAACAGTGCCTGAGTTTTGTATTTATCACAAGTACCCAGGTCATGCCAGTGTGACAGATGTCTTATGCAACTGACCTGTATAACCAGACCAAATATGTATTCTGACAGGACAGAAAGGAAAGTAATCCCAGCTCCTCCCTGGATTACTTTTGGTGGGATTAAACACTCCCACCAATAATCTATGTATTTGATGAAGGAATGAGAAATCTAGATTTAACAAAGGGACAGGAGAAAGAGACAGAGAGACAAAAACCTGTGACAGAGTCAGGGACCGAGACATACAAAAGACTTAAAGGAAAGAGTGTCTGATTCTCTTCCTTATCTGAAGAACTAACTTAGTTTTACTTTCGGTGAAAGAAGACTTACGAATGGTTTTGTGAGACAGTAGGTCTACTTTTGTGCTCAGTTGTCAAGAATTGGGAGTAAGATGACCCTTCTGCACAGATCCACCCCATTAAATTTTATTCATTTGTTTTTATTTTTGACTTATAACACTATTATTAATGGTTTCTCGTGGACATAATTCAGACCCCCCCACACCCATCACCAGTGTACCTGTCTAGCTCCACGCCCTCTCACCTGCCCCCAATTAATTGTGTGAATGAGTCCTTCCATTAAGTTGCCATTGGAGCATTGTTTCTGCCTGTGTATCTTTAAGTGCCGCATATGAGAGAGCACCTTCTGCATCTTTCCCATTCATTTTGACTTCACTCAGCATGTTATACTCTTGTTCTATTCATGTGGCTGCAAATTGTTTTTTTCATAGATCTTCAAAATATTCCATTGTATATAGATACCATGACTTTGTGAGCCATTCATTTGTAGTTGAGCATTGGGGTTGCTTTTGTTTTTTGCCTGTTATCCTAAGAGCAGTGATAACCCTATTATTTAAACCAGTATTCTAGGGCCGGAGCAATAGTCCAGAGGGTAGGGCCTTGCAAGCAGCCGACCTGAGTTCGATCCTCAGCATCCCATATGGTCCCCAGAGCACTGCCAGAATAATTCCTTAATGCAGAGCCAAGAATAAACCCTGAGCATTGCCGAGTGTGACCCAAAAACAGCAACAACAGAAAAAGTATTCTTCTACATCTTTATACTTTCAGATGGATGCTTGTTCTGCATACCTGCCCACAGACTGCAGTTATAACCACTGAAGTATATCAGATATTTTCAACATTTTTAAACTACGGACCAGCATATGTTCATGGACCAGCCATTGAAAACCACCACTTTAGATCAGAATTTCTCGAACATTCCCATTTATTTTATTTATTCATTATTTTTTCTTGTTTGGGAGCCATACCTTGTAGTGCCCAGGGATTATGCCTGGCTCTGTGCTCTAGGGTGACTCTTGCATTGGTGAGGGAATTGTACGAAGTTTCAGGGATTCAGTAGGCGTAAGCAGTATGCAAGGCAAGTTCCTTAATCATTGTAAGTCTCACTTGTCCTCAAACTTTCTGACTTGAACTACCAGAGCGGCTGACGTTGCTTAGAAAGTTTCTGTTAGACCCCCGCCATGCATGGCTTTCTAAGCATAAACAGTTGGCGTCATTCTAACAATCCTAATGACACTGTTGAAAATCAGGCCACAACTATGACAATTACACCAGAATCATCTCTGATGGTGGGATTCAGGTTTCAGTCATTTTAGTTCATGGAATTCCAATGTGCTATCATCTTTGAGAAACAGTGCCTGAAGCGAAGACAATTGCTAGCCCGAGGACCAGGGCAGTTGACCTCAAAAGGTGATTATGCCTGAGGCACTCTGAAACTCTTGGTGATGTGGGATGGGAACATTTGAGTGTTCTGAGCAGACAGACATCCTTGCTGTTCAGACACAGTATTCCTGAGAATAAGAGTTCACTTGTATCTTACTAGTAGCTTTGGTTTAAAAGCGATAAGAAAAGGAGGGATCATTTCTGTATACTAAAGAAAACGTAGTTTTATGTGAAATCTCAGCTAGAAATTACTAATTTCCTGGACACAAACAGATATCTCAAAACTAATTTATGCCATTTCAGCAGATTAGAAGAGTAATTTGTATGTCATTTTCATGTCTATCTCGTAAAATGAGCGCAGTAATATTCAGCACTCAGTAAACTAAAATTTGCTTAGGGAACAGATGCTACATTATGGTTTTAAGTCATTTTCTTAAAAGTTACTTTTCCTCTTAACAAGTTTTTAATACTATACTCAGGCTTGGGTGCTAAGAGAACAAGAAGTCCTAAAGCGGTATTGGTATTTCATCTTCACAGAATTCCAGCAGCTGATGAACAATTTAAAGTGAATTAGGAGAGGAGGGCTTCCTCCCAATATTGAACAGGTTCTGGGGGCCTTAGTTTTTCACATCTGTTTCTCATTAACAAAGGCAAGCTGTTGTTTCACATGCTGTTGGGAATCCATATGTTATCTCAGACAAATGCTGCACACTTATATACTAATACTTCCTGTTACACGTTCTTTAGAATAAGAAGAATTTGGTCATCTCTATGAAGCAAGTTAAAAAAAATCTCTAGGGGCCAAGAAATGACTTAAAGGGCACAGAAGCATATGGAAGTTTCGGTTAGACCCCCACCACTGCATGGCTTTCTAAGCATAACTAGGGGTGACACACTCCAAGTGCTCCCAGAAGTGACTCCCAAAACCAAAAGGAAAGAAAAACAAATAGCAACTAGGTTCTACAGGAGCAGAGGAAATTTATAAGAAAAATAATATTCCTGCAATAAGGAACTTGAATACCAGAATACAGAAGGATCTGGACTCTGAATGATTCAGTCACTGAAATTTGCTGACTAATTGCTCCTCTCCCTGTTGCGTTTTATCACTGCAGATAAATCAGGCTGTGATAAACTACTGCCTGGATCAGTTCTTATGCCTCATCTGATCTAGTAATTGCAGTCATAGGTGCAAATTCAAAAGCAGGAATCCTTCTGACAACTCGGACACTAAAACAGTAGTGGATATAAAGGCTAGAACTCTCTTATTCCAGAGAAAACTAGAATATATTCTCTGGGATAGCTATTTCATTATTCACTCATTGTTATTGGGCACAGCTCAATTCAAAGACTGACCAAAGCCTAACCCAAGATCAGATCATTCATTTTGATTGACTCAACCAAGTCTATCAATTAAATCAGCACTACTATAATTTCCTGTGTAACACTTGTGTTCACTTAAATATGTATAGACATTACAGGAAAAAGCATTACCTTAGGCAAGTCGTGAAAGAAACTAAACAAATGTCCTTTTCATATAAAGAAATGTCCTATTTCATACATAAATGTCCTTACCATATGACTTTTAATGTGTGATTTGTGATTTGACATTTGTACTTCATTTTAAACTTAGTATCTATTCTTTATTTAAAGGAATCATGGTTTGATAATAAGAGTCCTTGTTTTATATCTATCAAATATACTAAAATACTGAAAATACTGGGAAACTTGAGTCCTATAGTTTCCCAATGTAAAATAGGAATAAAATGGCTGCAAATGGGGTTTTTGTATGAATGAAAGTATTATGCAATGTACCTATACTTCACTTAATGGAACCTACTTTTCTCTTCTTCATTAGTATTATTTTACATAAAATACAAATGACAAGTTAGATAACAGCGACTCATATACACCATAGTTCACCAAAAGGCTGAGTCAGACTCAACATTCCGGAAACTTAATTTCTCCTTATTTGTGCATTTATTATTAAGAACCTATTTAGAGGCCTGAAATTTTAGGCTTATTTCACCCTGATTTACCATCATCCTTCTTCTCAAAAGGGGATAAGTTCACATTTTAACTTAGAAAATATTCTTTAATTACAGATCCAAAAATATTTATCGGTGTTTCGCTCTGGTTAATCAATTCCTTGGCACGCTAAGTCAATTCTCCTTCCATTGGAACAACCATTTTAAGAGTTGGTTTCTTGAGTAGAAAGGAGTTAACTATCTTTACAATGAATACCTCTTTAAATTTAAAATGAATTGGACTGTGAAAATTCCCTTGGCTCAAGAATAAATGCCATAAAAATATTTAAAAGATAGTTCTAATGTCAGGAAGCAGTGAAGGTCAGATAGGGTGAGATGATTACTCTCTTCATTATTAACATTGCTTTGCATTTAGATAGACCTTCTCCTTTGCCAGACTCATTCTCATTCTAATCCATTGCTTTGTTTCTGAGCAGTTCATGGGGTTCCTCATGACATCAAGGTGAACCTGATGCCAAAGAGAAGCCTCCAGTCAAGAGGGCAGTAAACAATTAAACTTTAGGTTTTATTTTCTCCCTTATTGTCTCTGCTAAACACCTGCAAACATGCTGAATATCCAGATGAACTTGTAGTTTGGGACTTTTTATGTATCTTAATTACAGATTTGATATACATTAAATATACATCTAAATTTCATCAATGTTTTATCAATTGCACACAAATGTGTGTAAAATTGGAAAGTCTGGATATTTGTTGTCTATGGTAGTCAATATTATGGTTGCTAACATGTATAAGGAGTAACACTAATTAAAAATAAGAAAATTAATTGTCCGCTTTGAAAGTAAGGGACAAATTGTCTTCCTCCATTTTCTCAGAGCATTTTTACATTCAAATCTTAACAATGCAAGTAAATTTTTCCTCTCCTCCAATGCGTATAAATTCTTTTGGAAACTAGAGAGAACTCTTTTTTTCACATTTCTGATCTGGGTCATTCTCAAGGATTTAGAATCTATCTAGTTGAAATATAAACAGATCGAAAAATATCATTAAATCTCTCAGTGTCTGTGGAGGGTGGTAGCCTGACATCAGAGAAAATCTTACTGTAAGCTTCAGTAGTATCTACTTTCATAAAAATACATTAATTTTTACACTAGAAAAAGTCAATACACTAACATAGATGATAACCCCAATTTAAAAGTAAATTTGGAATAAACTATAGTTGAAAAACGCAATTGTCTAATCTTCCTATTTGTGGAATAGCTATTGTTTATCTCAAAATACATTTAACAGTTTCATCTACTTTACAAATTAAAAAAGACCATTAATGAGTGTTCTTTTTTAATCTTTCTGCTTGTTTATATTTGAAATTTTCCATAATAAGCTACTTTCACAACCTCAGTTTGTTCAATTTAAGACTATTAATAATACTCCTCTGAATATTTTCTAAACAGCTCCCATGTAACCTCAAATTTTATTTGAGGTTAATTTGCCAAGCAGTTAGATACTAAATCTTGGCATATGAAGACATAATTTTACACTTAAATCTTTATTCTGGGGGCAAATTAATCACCACTCTTCAGATAAATTAGAAATATTACATAAATTGTATAACGTTTGCTATATGCTGCTCTCTGTGGGTAGACTATTGCCCTACTCCAAATGTATGAGTATTACATAATATGAGTACAATATAAACCTAATATTCCAAATTATTAGGGTCGAGGATTATAGAACATAGCATAAATTATTTCAGTGGGCAATGGCATATTTTTTATTTTGGGGATGTCACACCAGCAATGCTCAGGGATTACTTCAAACTCTGCAGTCATAAATTACGGCTGGCAGTGCTCAGGGGACCATATGGGATGCTGGGGACGAACCCAGGTAGGCAGCATGCAAGCATGCAAGACAAGTGCCTACCCACTGGACTATCTCTCTAGCCCCATCATTTTAAAAAGCGATTTTAGATTATTTTTTATTTCATGAATGTTTTATTGTAGTTTACTTCATTGATCTAAAATGATGAACACTTATATGAAATATTGACTGATTTTTCACTACAGATTTCAGGAGGTGGTAGGACATGCCCACCAATACAGTCAAAAATTATGTCTGTTGCAGTATTGGTTTATTCCTACAAAATAGTTTTTGAACTTTAAGACTGACAAAAATTTCATGAAAATAATATTTCATGGTAATGCATAATATCTTAGAGATTATTACATTAAGTATTATTCCTAAATAAAGCTATTAGCTTATAAGGGTAGTTTTGAAAGTCTAAATTAACTTAGAGGAGAAAGAGGACATCAATTAGGCAAGTTTTGAATAAAATTTGTGTCGATCAAAATGTTATCACCCACCAGCCAATATTTTATACATCTGTGAGAAACCATTATAATAATATTAACTATGAACATTTTGTATGTTAATGTGAAAATAAATTGCTCTGGAAAAATGTCTTTTGTCATTTGCCACTTGTTAATATCCTCTTAATGTAGAAGGATAACCCTCCATGTTTCATATATATTTAAAAGATTTAATAGTCAAACATAATCACTCTTTCTAGATACAATTAGAAAAAGGATTAGGTTCATACTTACCAGGAAATCTACTGTGGAGGTTGGCATCACAATTGTAGCTATTGAATTGAGCAGACCCAAGAAGTATTCTAATCGTTAGAATCAGCAGCAACCATATTTGTTCCATTGCAAAACCTAGAAAAGAGTTACTTGTGATGCAAACATCAAGACCTTAACTCTTTCTTGCTAGATAAATTAAATCTGATCTCAACTCTTAGATAGACAGTCTACATTCACGCAACTAAAGGACAGTTTCTTCCCATCATTAGCAGACTAGATTATTTAAAATAAATAACATTAAAGGTAAGTTTTTCGTAAGTCTATTGTGATACTCCATTTAGCCTCAATGTGCTAAGGGTGACAAATTCAGACATTTACAGTTGTAAGTCTAAAAAAAAAAGTCATAACATTTGCAAAGGAAAAATAATTATCAACAGGAACAAATCAAATGCACTATTTGTTTAGCAGTTAGGTAAGCCAATATCGAAACAACTGTGCACTGAAAAACAATATATGGGCTTGAGAGATTGTGCAAATCATAGAAAACATGCTTAGCTTGTACAGGGTCCTAAGTTGAATTCCTGGCACTGCATGGCCACCAGAACACAGTCAGCTATAGTTCTGACGGCCCCTGAGCAGCACCAGGCATCACTGGAAGTGAAATCTACACCAAAATCAATCTATAAAATAGTGAGGGATTTGTCACTCCATACATGATTCTGAAAGAATTCTCAATATCACTCACTGTCAGCAAATAGTGTCAGGAAACACTTTCTTAACAAAGAACTTCCAGAATACAGCAACTACTCAAATCAATGATTTGTATATCATTTTCTCCAGATGCACCAAAATAAAACAAGAGGGAGCACAGAAAACGTTACATGTGGAATATCATGGTACCTCCCATGATGGCTCATTGTGGGAAACATGGACTGAGAAAAATATATGAGTAGGATGAATTCTTAGCAGAGAATAATAAAAGGTGATTTTTTTAAAGGTGTCAATGCAAGCAGAAGAAATAAATAAAAATTGACTCAGATACTTAAACACCAGTTTGGTGTTTATGTTCTTTCGGAGATGCTGATTAAATAGCTGGATAAAGTTAAAAACATGCTGCGGAAGTGCTAAATTTGTTCTCAGAGGTTTCAGAATACAGTTTGTGTTCTGAAAAAGAATCTTTTGGTTAGTGGTTTTGACCTGCAAAAATAAGAAAAGAATTGTGAACAGTTTTCTCAAATAATTTACTGCATTTTAAAAGCGTGGGTTCAGGGGGAAATGGTATTTTACCTGTTCTTGAAGATCTGCCCTTTGATAATTAAGTTTTAGTGAAAGGAAGGAAATACAGCTTTCTTTTTAATCATCACGTTAGTATAACAAGTTCATGGCGAACAAAGTCACTTTGGTGAGGATGTGGGAAAGGAAGGCCCGAGTTTACTCTCAAAATTAGATTGACAAACATTAATGCAACAGAAGCTTCCTTCTTTTTATGGCAGACTGCTCAAACAAACATAATGGCTGTGATAGAGCAGCCATATGTCTCATTACCTCCAGTCCCCTAGGATAGTCCTTAAATAAATAAAAGACTCACAAATAACATATTCAGACTTTCAGTTTTATTGGCCAAGCCTACTATTCCTTCATTGTCAAGGTCTTTAAGACAGTTTAAAGAGTAAGGCAGCCAGGTTTTTTGGGAGAGTCTTAGAAAAACTCTTAACAAAGAGAACATGTTACTTCTGATGAGAAAATCCCCTTACCACCCCCCTACTCTCCCAGACACACATCAGCCATTCTTTTCTCATGACGAGTCCATTAATTTCCAGAAGATTTCAGAGACCAAATGTTCCACAATGTTGTTCCACCCTTACAAAGTCATCTATAGTCAGGAATAGAGTTAACAAGCTACTTTTGCTATTCTGAAATGTTTTCTGTCTCTTATCTCGAAGGAGAAAACAATTACACCATTTCACTTATTGCCACAGATGCTTCTGGTGGCAGACCATTTATTTGTAGTTTCTCAATCATAATTCTTAGAATAATCACACTGGACTAGAAATACTATTTACCCCATTCACAGAGACAGAAAAGAACATCTCAAAAAAGTTTAAACCATGTGGAAAACAAGTGAATGAACCAGAACACAATTCCACATCTTTCTGTTAACAAAGTTCACCTCACAAGCTACCTAAATAATGGTTATTATGTAAATACAGGATATTTTTATTTGTTTGCCCTTTATCATCGGTTTTTTACTGTTCTTAATGATGCACTCTAACATATCTTTTCATTTTAACATGCACAAACAAATTTGTTTGAAGAAGAAAATTATTTTTATAAAGGAAAGCAAGTTCATCATTGTCAAAACATGAGAAGTTATATATACTATAGACCAGATTTGGCATGTATTTGCCGGTTTAGGATGAGAAAGTCAAGCTACTTGAGTCTGCTGAGCGAAGCAGTAAAACCTTAATTCCACAATTTTGATAAGATCCTCCAAAAGAGGCATACTTTCTCCCTGCACTGTGACAGGAATTCAAGCAATGTTGTGGAAACTGGATTGAAGTCTCAGGAGCTCAAGTGGCTGCCTGGCCGGCACGAGTTCACAAGTTTAAAGCTTAGTTCTGCTCCAGGTGCCAATGCCATCCTGGCAGCCCAACTAGCAGAGATTCTTGGAGCTGTGTGTATTGGAGGGTGGGGATCTTAATAACCAGTTATGGATGAAAAGAAGGAAGGGGGAAAAAGACAGCCAGCTTCAACAGAAAACACATTGATTTTGAAATTGGCAGAGATGAATTAAGTTCCCCTCAGTCATTCTCTAGATTTGCCATCAGAAAATTAAGATGATGGTTATAAGACCTTATAAGGTAAAAGTGTGTAAATAACATATCATGATCTGGACATCCAAAGACACCTGAGTCCAGAAGGTGGAAAGTTGTGCCCTGAAATGAAGGACAGTCGCAGGACCTGTGGTCTTTAGACTAAGTTCTATGTTCCTGGACTAGCCTGTTCCATAGACAGGTGTGTATGCCATGTGGTTAGTGGTGAGCCTAATAAAATTAACTGAATAACTTTATTTATTTATAAAAGTACGTGCTTTACCATTTAGAACTATTGTGAAGGATGTTACTTTTATGAAGATTTATTTTTATTTTGAGGGAAAAGGTCAAACTTGGTAGTGCTCAGGGCTTACTCCTGACTCTACTCAGAGATCACTCCTCATGGTGCTTAGGGGATCATGTGGTATGCTGGTAACTGAACCCAAGTCAGCGGCATCCAAGACAAGCACCATATATACTATAATATCACTCCTGCCTTAAGTGGGAGATTTTTTAAAGCTCCCACATCTCTGATATATACAGTTTTCTCATTTTGTTTCCTATGATATTGGCTGTGCTTATGACATTTTCAAGACTTTGAAAGGCTAGTTTTATATTTCACCTGCTAGGTAAAGGAAAGTGATGAACTGTTAATTTCCAAATTCTCCTTCCTTAATCTTCTTTCTTTCCTTTCCTTACACATAGAAAAATCAGAGCACCAACTTAAAGAAATAATCTTGGAGATGGAACCTGTCACAGTTCTTAAAGTTATCTTCTGAAGTGGCATTACTTGCCACTAATTTAGAAACTCTATTGAGTGTCTTTTATTGTTTATTAAGACCCTTCAGCTCCAGAGCAATTCTAAGCATGTTGTCAGGCTGAAAAATCTTATCTGAGCTTTGTGTTACAAGGTCAGCCTGATTTCTGTGACTTTTAGTGGAATGATCTGAGGTCCTGGCTGTCTCATTGTGACTTCAGGAAATTCTGATTCAAAAAATACAGGCTTAAGAATTAGCCACTTTACCCACTTTAACTAGATGCAAAAACAAACAAAAAACAATATGCATTCATTTGTGCCAACAATATCATACTAGATTGCCTAACAGTGTCATAGGCTATTGGTAGTAGCCTTAAGTGATAACAACCTTGTACACATATGTACACAAAGTTTTTGGACTTGTTTAAGGACTTATTTTAGGTTTAAGGTATTAACTTAGTTACCTACACAAACTTGATGGAAGGGAGAATAGAAGTATTTGTCCTACACTGAATTTAAGGAATTCAGAAGCACTGATTTAAATAGAGACACCCCAATCTCTTAAAATTGTGCTAGGGGTTCTGTTTTTATCACAATACAAGGAAGTCCTATACTGAGTGATTTGCTTTATAGTACATTAATCTTTACATAAATTTCTTTATAAACAATAATTTCTTCAACTCTTAGTTTCTAGTGTATTCATTTAGAATAGAATTTATAATAGAAAACAATATTGCATTCAAAACTAGCTCAGTTTTGCATATGTTAACAGAGTTCTTTCAGAAATATTATTCCCTAGATTTGACAAATTTGACTATGCTTTTTTACGTTCCTTTTATTTAGGTCTATTATGATCAGGCATTGTGCTACATTTACTATTTATCTACAAATGCAGATTTAATTTTCATCCATGTTACAAATGTGGAAACTGAAGCCTAAAGCTTTTAATTTACTCCCCCAGGGTCATAGACCCAGTAAATGCTAGAGTAGAATTCCAAATCAAGCTTGACCTTTGAAATTATTATGCTATACTGTTTGACTTAATTGGGATTTGTCAAATAAATAAAATATTGACTTGTTAATTTTCAAAAAGTAAATTTGTGCTTAAAATATGATGCTTCACATAATTAAGATATGATATTTTAATAGCTACACAATTGTCCTATTTCACTGAGGCAATGAGTGCATAAGGAATATTATTTTTTATAAATGAATGCAATGATAGTAGTAGAGTTTTAAAGGCTATGTACCAGAAATTTTTAAGTGCATATATTTTTTTTTTTGCTTTTTGGGTCACACCCTGCGATGCTCAGGGGTTACTCCTGGCTCTTTGCTCAGGAATTACTCCTGGTGGTGCTCTGGGGGACCATATGGGATGCCCGGGATCGAACCCAGGCTAGCATAGGCCGGCCACGTGTAAGGCAAATGCCCTACCCGCTGGGCTATAGCTCCAGCCCTTAAGTGCATATTTCTAATCATGAAATATGTAATTTGTTCTCCTTATCCTAATGAGGAAACCTAAGCATAGCAATATTAAGTAGCAAGCCCAAGGGTAAGCAGAGAAGCAGTGTAAAAGTCAAGATTCCATGCCAATGTACAATGACTCAGAAGTCATCCTCAATTTTGCTGGAGGACTACCCTTCAGAAAAAAAATTATAACAATAAATCAAATGGGAAATTTGCAAATATAAAATACCAAATATATTTTATGAGTCCTATAGAAAATAAAATAAAGCAAAAATTTCATGGATGCATAAAGGAAGTATAGATCAAGGATATCTATTCAATTACTATAATGAAATTTTCATGGAAATTTTGTAAAATACCTATAAACTATAAGATCTACCTATCTGTAATTTTCTTACTTTGTACTGTTCTTTTTACTTTATTTTCTATTTAGTTTTTTTTCCCAAATAATACAGATTTTTACTCCCTAACTTATTCCTTGGGAATAACTTGGACATTGTTAACAACTGTGATGACCTTTTTCAATAAATAAAAGTAAATTTTAGCACCGAAGAAAACTATATTAAATAGGACTGCTGTGACAATAATAAAATTAAGCAAGTATAAAAAGGCCTTTATATACTCTTGGGAAATACCTTTGCAGGAACAGATGCATGCAACAATTTATCAGTTTCGTACTGACTTAATTTCATTGTCTTCATATAGGTCAATCTATGTGATACTGCTCTATATGGAAAGAATTAGAAAATTCAAGCTAAACATCATTTGTGCTCATGTTTATCCATCAAATATTTCACATTTTTTAACTAAATGAAAGATGATCATTTTATTAGATTTTCAAAACCATGAGATAGATCCTTTGACATTGGTCCTCACCCCAATCCTACCGTTCTCAGGTTGTCTCTGCTTTTATGGACCAGCTCATCTACAAAAATTTCAAATCTGAATCCATAAAGTACATCGAAGAAAATATACGAAAAATCCTCTGTGACATTGAAACTAAAGACATCTTCAAAGATGAACACCACTAACAAAGCAATTGGAAGCCAAAATAAACATATGGGACTGCATGAAATCAAATCTCCATAGGGAGCAGAATTTCAGTGCTAGCTAGGCCTTCTGAAGAACCTACCCAAGTCTTCTTTTCAGAAAATATCAGAAACAGTTTGTTAAACTTTACATGGTTATAAACAGATCCTAAAGAAGGAAATAAGAAGAGCTGTGTGCATTTTTAAAGATATTAAAGTTTAAGTAAAAGAAATAAACCCTATTCAATCCCTGAAGTAACCAATTGAATCCAGTTAAGATCAGGAGCAAAAGAGACCCTGACATTGGGCAGGAAGACATCTGTCCTACTCAGTTAAATCCTAACCTTACAAGGTCTTGCCTCTTATAAACGGATGGAATAGTTTATGTCACCAAATCACCAGTTTAATGTTTTAACATTCTGGACTATTTAATGAAGAAATATGTTTTCAGATGGGTGTCTAGAGT
The DNA here is from genome assembly GCA_021461705.1 of Cryptotis parvus. Lineage (NCBI taxonomy): Eukaryota > Metazoa > Chordata > Mammalia > Eulipotyphla > Soricidae > Cryptotis > Cryptotis parvus. Next base: position 107,022 of record JAJIBD010023220.1, on the reverse strand, counting down.
TGAGCTCTATATTTTTCATTTCTATGTTATACTTGAGTATGACATATACTCAAGGAAAGTACATATTAAAAGGAAGACAAAATATAAAACTTTCATCAGAAATAGCCACCATTACATTCACATGCATTCTTTACATTCTTTAATATAGAATGTCGCTGTCTTGCTGAAGATTAAGATACCCACACTATGTGCTTTCAGAATGCCTTAAACAAAGGAGGAAAATACATTTAAGCATCATAAGACATTGAGAATTTTGCAACTCTAAAGACTCTGATGTATTCCATAAGAAAATAAGAATGCTAAAGACTATTCCTAAGAGAAAAACAAATGCCAATTTTTTTCTGATACAACATGAGTGTTCATTTATTTCCCTTTGTTCAACTTTCATATTTTTCTTTTCTGTTCAAGGTTTTCTCTGGTATTATATAGCATGTAAATGTCCCACAGTATTTAGAATATTTATTTTAGCACCTTTGTTTTTAGGATAATGAGAGATTGAACTAAACTACTACAAATGCTTTTTCTGAGTAATTCACCAACTCTTTTCAAGAATCTTGTACATTTTGTTCTATTGAAGCAATTTTAATGATACGTTCTAATATATGTATTGAAGTCACTTTAATGATAGGCTCTTCCTCTGTTTATATACTTTTATGAAGCATAATGATAAAAAGTGCTTAGTAAAATTTAATTATCTTAAATCTCCACTTCCTCCCAATTTAACAATTGATTATAAGCATAATTTCTTCAAAATGAAAATATATACTGCTCAATAGATAGATAGATATATATATTGTGCTTTTGAGCAGGTACAACACTGTAGTCAGCCAATCAGAAGAAATATCATGCTGATATATTCTTGTTTCCAATAAACACATTTACAAAAGACTAAAGGAATTTAATGGTTGCTAATAATAATAATAGAAAAATAGTTCATGCCTTTTTTCATCTTCATCTCTAATCTAAGAGTAAAGGAAAACCTTCTATTATTACTCTATTACTGGAAATAACCTTTCATATTTTAATTTACTTACATATTTTTATAGCTCAATATCTAAGTGTCAGTCTTAGGATACTAAAAATCAATGATGAGCAAAATAAACATTGCCTTTCCTCTCAAGGAACTAATAGATCAGAGGGAAAAATATCATCAAACTAATGATTGTATACAGATATATATATGTATATATATATTTACAAAGAATATTTGATAAGTGATATGAAAGTAAAATACACTTCAAGCAATATAATAAAAAAAAACAAACATAGGTGGAAATTAGAAAGAAAAGAAATTTTTGAGAAGTTCCATAATTTAAAAGTATTGAGTCAGCCAAAAGAAGTTCAAAAGAACCATGCAGGAGAACTCATTCAATAATTACAGGTTCTACCAAAATACAAAGACAGTCCACAGAATGGGAAAGAATAGTCACCCAATACCCATCGATAAGGGTTAATGTCCAGGATACATCAGGAACTGGTAGAACTTTACAAGAAGAAACAGCCAACCCCATCAAAAAATGGGGAGAAGAAATGAACAGAAAATTCGACAAGGAAGAAATTTGAATGACCAAAAGGCATATGAAAAAATGCTCATCATCACTAATCATCAGAGAGATGCAATCAAAACAGAAATGAGATATCACCTCACACCACAGAGACTAGCACATATACTAAAGGGCAAGGAAAACAAACACCGGCGTGTCATCCACTGGTACAGCCTTTTTGGAAAACAATATGGACATTCCTCCAAAGACTAGAAATTGAGCTCCCATTTGACCCAGCCATACCACTTCTGGGAATATACCCTGGGAAGCCAAAAACACACAGTAGCAACACCTTCTGCACTTTTATTTTCATAGAAGCACTATTCACAATAGCCAGAATCTGGAAATAACCAGAGTGCCCGAGAACTGATGACTGGATAAAGAAGCTTTGGTACATCTATACAATGTAATACTATGCAGCTGTTAAGAAAAATGAAGTTATGAAATTTGCCTATAAATGGATGGACATGGAGAGGATCACGTTGAGTGAAATTAGCCAGAAGGAAGGAAAAAGACAGATATAGAATGACTGCATATATTTGCATGACATAAATATGTGTGTATATATTTTTTTAAGAGAAATTCACATTTATTAGTTTATGTTCATGTTAAATCCGTGCTCTTCCTTGTGTTAAAACCAGTCTGGCCCTGTCGGGGCGTTGCTGCCCAGCATCCGGCCATCCCACTGTATCCCACGTGGTCACCACTTCCTCCCTGAACCTCTTCAGGAAGGACAGGCCAGTTCTGGACAATGACCACCCTGGTGGTTGGCTAGCCCACGGCTCTCTGGGGGTGCAGGTCCTAGCTGGTGTTCTGCACCCTGGCCAGCAACAGGCACCCACTAGGATGGTGGGCACCCCAGGAGGACTCTCCTTAGGCCCCGCTCCATCACTGTCTATATATATAATATATATATATGTACATATATATGTATATGTATACATATATATACACATACTATATATTATAATACCAACATCCAAGGTCAGGAGAAACATGAAACAGGGGGTCTTATCAAAGGTGGAATCTACCACAGGTGTGTGGGAGTCAGAGGTTAGGTATGACGGAGAAGGGAACAGTGTGCTAATAATCATCAAAAATGATAATACCAGCCTAGAACTGAGCATTGAATATAGGCAAAAAGATATACTAAATAACCTCTAAATGTATGTATGCATTGCAATCCACAATGTGTAACAGAAGGAAGAGAGAAAGAGAAAGAAAGAGAGAGAGAGGAAGAAGAGATAAAAGAACTTGCCATAGAGGCAGACTAGGGGAGGGGGGAGGAATCAGGGACATTGGTGGTGGGAAATGGGCACTGGAGGGGATGGGTGCTGGAACACTGTATGACAGAAACCCAAACATGAGCATCTTTGTAATTGTATTGCTCACAGTGGTATTATAAAATATTTTTTAAAAAATAAATAAATTATAGTTCCTGATATAAAAATATAATAATCACAGGTTGCAAATTGTAAAAACTAGTCAATATTTTGTGAATTTTTTTTTTGCTTTTTTTGGGTCACACCTGGCAATGCTCAGGGGTTTCTCCTGGCTCTGCACTCAGGAATTACTCCTGGCGGTGCTCGGGGGACCATATGGGATGCAGGGGATCGAACCCAGGCTGGCACAGGCCGGCAGTGTGTAAGGCAAAAGCCCTCACCGCTGGGCTATAGCTCCAGCCCATACTTTGTGAAATTTTAAAGAAAAACCATGATGCCCTGTTGCAGGACTCCTCTAAGAGTCTCTGCATCTGCCCTGGATTGCCTCCTGCAGGTCACTTCGTAGATAAGGAGGTAGTCTAAATGTGGCAGTTTATCTGACCATGTATTCTGTACTGGCATAAATATTCTGGTATAAATATTCTCTCATGCTACCACAATCATCGTGGGACTAGCTAGATCTTACTGGTGTATTTGCCTGGCCATATTGGATCTCTAAGTAATTAGACCAGAGAGAAATGCTGTTTGCCTCCCAGCAAGCAAGCATGACTCCCTGATAACTCAAAGGCAACTAAAATACAAAACTATCATGAAGTAGAGGAGATTCTTGTGAAGGCTTGGAGAAATATTTAACTGGCATTAGTATAGTCTCAGTACAGAGGCATGACATCTCAGAAGCCCCCCTTCTCTACCCTATAAAGGCATTTCCAGGCAGATCTTGGCTCAAAACATTAGCATATAATAGGGCCTAGGTGAGGTGCTGGGAGAAATTACCTAAGGGCATTTGACCCTCCCTGCTTCCCATAATAGTGGGAGGTCTGAGTTGTAGGGGTATAAAACCAGCCTGCTTCCTCTCTCTCTCTCTCTCTCTCTCTCTCTCTCTCTCTCTCTCTCTCTCTCTCTCTCTCTCTCTCTCTCTCTCTCTCTCTCTCTCTGGGCTCTCTTTTTGGGCTCTCTCTTTGTGAGCTCACACCCTTCTTGGGAGTCTTGTCTCCTCTTTACATGGCCTTAACACGTGGTGGCAGCCATCTTGGCTTACACTTGGCTGGGGTTCTAGCTGGGAACCCTAAGCACAGGGTTTTTCCTATTGCTGATTTGTATGCCTGTGAAAGGGAATTATTGAACCTGTGATAAGTAAAGCCTTTTAAAACTGCATCCGATGAGTCTTCATCCATTCCCTGCCAGCTTTGGATGTAGAAGGGAACTCGCTTCCCAGCACTGTTGGGGACCCCGGCAGCGTCCCCCGACAATGTCCAGCCAGAAATCTAAAGATTTAGGCAGAGACAATGATGCATCAATTTTCCTAACTAGAATAGGATGTCATTGAATACCTTTAAATTAGGGACTAGGATTGTAGTAGCAGAAGAGGACTGATGAAAATTTTTTAAAAATACTACTTTGAACAAAAACAATAGTATTTTACCAGGGACTAAGGCCCTGCTTGCCATACCCAAAGACTGTTCAATCCTCAAACACTGCATACGGTTCCATAGCACCAGCAGTAATGACCCTAAGTGCAAAGCCAGGTGCAGGCCCTGAGCACCACCGTGCAAGGCCCTAAAATCAGATCAAATCAAATATCAGGAATTTTTATTGAATTTTAGATTAAAACTGAGAATAATTAGTGATATATTTTAGATTTGTCTTGATCATCCACATAAACAATAGTAGGATACACTGAGAAGAAAAATAAAATTAAAAAGATTTTTGGAAACAGTTAAATGGTGCAGTATGGAAAAGGTGGCAATGTATTGGTGCATGAGGATCAACTGCATTGAAAACAATTTTGTTCAAAAACTGAAGTTTAATTAAGAATGAAATAAAATTCAAAAGGCAGAAAGGCAATTTCATTTCATTTGAACTTTTAAGAGCAAGCCTGTTGTTATCACTGAAGACTTGGGCCACACCCAGTGATTTTTCAGGGTTACTCCTGACTAGAATTCAGAAATTACTTCTTTCAGAAGTCTGGAGACCATATGTGATGTCAGGATTGAACATTGGTGGCTGCATGCAAGGCAAATGCCCCACCTGCTGTACTATTCTTCAATCCTCTTCAATCCTGATGAGTAGTCTTCTAAATATCAAAAGTGATGCATAATAGGTTGATATCTTAATACCTTATTTTCAGAATCACTCCCTTTGGTTCAGTAAATTGTCCATCTTAATGTGACAAATGAGGAATTAAATAATAATTTGTATAAATTCCTCCTGATAACTTCTGTTGTCCACAGCTTTCCATTTGAGAAAGACAAGACTAGAATCATGAAAATGAAACTCTTGTCTAATTAAGACTTCCCAATAGCCTCACTTTAAACTCATAGTAGAAAAATTAGTTATTAGAATATATTAATTATTAATCTATACACATAGGAGATTTGAGATCTCCATTATGATAATTTTAACTTTAATAGGCTTAAGGACTGAGCTAGGTCTAAACTAACACCCACAGGAAGACAGTATGCTTCAATATATTATAAATGCAATGCTTTACCCCTCAAGAAGAATGCAAAGGATTAGAAAAACAAGAACGCCTAGATTCTGAGATGGTGTTTTCATTTTGCTCCCACTTTAGGTAAAATTATTCTGGCAGTTACATGGTTTCTAGAAGCATAGGGACATACAGCTGGCTTTTCATTTTTAACCTAAGAGAAAATAACTGTCAGAATTCTGCACTGATATAAGGAAGTCAGAGTTGAGTGATAATGGCAGTAGGACAAATGAAGATAGATGGAAGGCTTGAGGTTGCTTTCCACAGGTCTTTCTTCTAGTCTGAGCTATCATTTAAAAAACTTACACAACCCCTAAAGAGACAAAGAAGATAATTGCAAATCGAGAAGTATTGTACCTTGTTCAGTGGAGTAGGTGCTATGTAGGTGGAACTTTGATGACCCCAAGCTAGGAGACATGGGATGTGTCTAAATTCCCATAGTATATATAGCACAGCAATGGTGACACCTAATAACCAAACAGATGACATTTCTCCATTACAGTCAATTGACAAGTGGGCCTCTTAGTTCACACTTCAATCTTATGAGATACATGCTGTAATAGTCCTTGTTTTTCAGATGGGACAGCAAAAGCTCAGAAAAGTGAAGTAGCTTGCTTTAATTCACTCACCAAAGAAGTCCTAGAAGATCTGAAGTCAGATCTCCAGAATTAGTGCTATTTAATGCATACTCTAATATTGTTCTATCATCACTTTCATCACATAAACCACAAGATTAGAAAAAGGGTAGTGGAGACAACATTGACTACATTGACTATATCTATATAGTAATTGGAAAAGAAACTAAGTTTTAAATCAGGAGTGACTAAATTATCCTGAAATGACAAGATTAGACGATTTCCTGACAGGGGCAAAAAGTGGTTACTTGAATAATTTGAGTTCAATCAAGGAGAAATAACAAAATTTTCACTTGGTCGTATCTAGGATATAAACTAATTTTATGTTCAAAAGCCTGAACAGAGTCACACATTAATCCAGGAACTCTTCATAGCGAGTCATTCTCAAAATTAAGTAGATTATTATCTTTCGAAATGAGATTATATTATCAGAAATACATTCTCAGAAGATAAGCTACAACAGAATCTAACAAAGATTTATAACTTGAAGTTTCCAACTGGATGATACATTTTTCATATTTTTCTTTTGCTTTCATCAATCCATTTATCTATGGTAGTAGTGACATTGCTTGATTAATAATATTGATTAAATTTTATGAATTTTTAAAGTTTCATATTTCATCATGCATCTTATAGGAAAACAAAAGGAACTTTTCAATTATAACCGCAACATCCTAGAGAAACCAAGAAAATCACAATTGATTTATAATGGTAACTATATAAATTATAATTTTTACCAATTCACCAAAAATATATTTTGTACTTGATTTTTGACCCAGTCCATGATCAAAACAAAGAACTAATCCATTTAAATAAAGAGAAGCATTCATTGCATTTAAGTTTTCATATCACTTTAATCACCTATATTACCTATATTAGAGGAAATCAAAGTGTTTAATATTATTTCATATCTGTAAAAAGTACATAGTCTTAGTAGAACTATAGAATAAGAGGAAATACAAGATGTCAAAATTAGATATATTTAAAACTTCTTGTATCTAAAATTTAATTTGCTTCTCAAGGCCTCAAAATAAGCAATAATCACAAAAATAATATAAAGCACCAACTATTTGTGAAGACCTTGTCCTGTATCAAATACATTCTCATTAATGCTCATAAATTTTTTAATTATTTGTAGAGCTGTTTGAGGGCATTTAATACTAGCCTATGTGAAATGACTCAGAAAACGCACTGAAATAAACAGAACAACCTTTGTATTTTATTTGTGGAACTGAGGCCAAGTGCATAAATATTTTTCCTAGAAAATGTATATTTTATAACATAATAAAAACAACAATAAACAGTCTCTGTAATAGTAATTTCTAATATCTCTAGCTTAGCTATTTGCTAAAAATAAAGATATATGAATGGTATATGATACTTTGAGGTATAATTCAATGAGATCCCAAGTGCATTATCCAGTTGTATCAACTAGCATATTATATATATATATATACATATATAAACACATACACAAAAGCTTTACTTAAGAATCAATATTAAAATTTAAATATTTATATTTAACCATTTTAGCTAAAACCAATTTTTTCTATTTTATGAAGAAAACCATAGCTAACTAGAGGTGATCATTATATCAAATTATTCTGCTAAAAATTAATAATTAAAGGGAAATAATGTAACACTAATTCTTATATCAAGTAGCAGTATTTCTGTTTTAAAAATTACTCTTCATCAAAAAGCGTGTGTGTGTAGGAAACATTGAAAAATATTAAAACTTGTATTGCATTTTAAGAAGAAGGTGCATAAGAATTTCATATTCTCAAATTCCTCCCAAACTCATGTAAGCTACAAAATCAGAACTCATATAATCTAAATTTGTCTCTAAACTGGGGGTTCCATGACCCACTGTGGGTCCCATGATATTTCATAGGAGATATGGGTAAAAAAATAATCACATGAAAGGGAAGGGGCGTCATGACAGAAGACCAAGGTTCAAGGGTAAAACAGTGCTGGGTGATTGTGGCCACAGATCACTTGATCACTTGAATCCCATTATTCATTGATTTGCTCGAGCAGGCGCCAATAACATTTCCATTGGACCCTATCACGTGCCAATGTAGCCCAATGGCATCTGGTTGATTCAGGAATATGAAGAGCTTCAAACAGTTCCTTCAGGGTCTTGACAAGGAAGTCTGACCATCTTGTAGGCGGTCGGCCATGTGATCTTTTGACATCCCCTGGGATTCAGTTGGTAACGGCTCTAGTCCAGCAGTTGTCTCCAAATCGCATTACATGTCCAGCCCATCGATGCCTTGGCAAACGAGACAGCATCCCTGATTCTGGAATAGCGACGGAGGTCAGAACTCCGGATTCCTTCTCTCACTTGTCCAAGCATAGTTCTTTCGATTCCTCTCTGGGAGACCCGAATAGCATTCTCATCCTGCTTCCGTAGGACCCAGGTCTCTGAGGCGTATGTTAATGCAGGGAGAACGGTGGAGTCAAAGAGGTGTGCCAGGAGCCGGAGGTTCTTTGTCTATTTAGCTATTTTTTTGATGCCTCTGAAGGCATTCCATGCCACTCTCTTACTCCTGCGCAGCTCAGGTTTTAGGTCGTTCATCATGTTGACTTCTCGACCTAGGTACACATAACTGCTGCATTCAGAGATGTTTGTTCCATTGAGAGTGAATGGGGCCAGTATCAGAAATGTGGCCACAGAAAGGAAACAAAATTCAAAGGCACCACATTTGTAAAACAGCTGAGAAAAAGCTGCTCTGTAGGTATGAAGAATTGTATTTCTTTTATCTAATAAAGGGAAATTAGTAAAATCAGTCTAACTGATTTATAGGAGCTAGTCAGTGGTATCAGTGAGAAAGAAAGTTCTGAGCAAAGACTTAAAACTTTTTCCTTTTTAATTTTTTTGTCACCTTAATTTTCAATAATGTCATAGACTGGTTCCTCCTGTATTCCAACACCAGGGCCTCCACCTTAATGTCTGCTTCCCTTCACCATTGTCTCAGGGTCCCACCTAGACGTACCCATTACCCCTCTCTCCCCACCAACTTGCCAAGATGGTAAGTTCACTTCTACAGATCAGTTCTCAGGTTCTACTGCTCTGGACAGTCTGTTATTCCCTGACAATGTTTTTTAATCCCACATATTAAACTTGCCACTTCTTTGTGAAATAAATTTCTATTTTTCATCAAGACACAGTGTTTTTCCGTTATTCAGAGCTGAGTTTTCGATATACTAAGTTGCAGCGCCAGTCCCACCACCAGCGCTCACTTCCCTCCCCAGGATACCTCCCCAAACCCCATACTCCTCCCCACTCCCTCAGCTTACCTCCTAGACAGGTGCAAGTTTAAGTTTGGTTGCTATGGTTTGGATCTCGTTTCTGTGTTGTTCACTCTGAGGTTTGGACATATGAATATAGGCCTCTCTGTACCACTAATGTACCTGTGGAGTCTCTTGTCCCCCCATTATTTTCCTTCTGCTTCTTTCAATTCCCCTAGAATATAGTGCATAGGCCTTGTTGCCTTGAGAGGTGAATATAGATCCAACAAAATTATAAACCTGGAAGAACCAATTTTCATAAGAGATAAAATGACATACGTGCATTACATTTTAGATTTTGTCTTTTTAAACAAAAGGGTTCATGGATTTGAAGAAAAGACAAATTCCAGGTAGTTTTGGCTGATGAAAAACAAGGTTAATTCTGCTTCAGTGTATTTAAATATAAGGCAAGGGTAAAGGAAGGAAGCAGAGGGGGAGAAGATGAGTAGTACATAATACTGTCGCTAAATTTGTAGATTATTTAGCATTATACCTAGTAAATAGGGCCTTTGGAAATTTTTAACATAAATCTTTACAGACACAGAGACCTCACCTCTTACAGATAGTGTTTCACACTTTTTTTTAATTTTAAATCTCTTTTGAATATTTTATTATACCACCATGAGATATACAATTACAAAGATGTTCATGTTTGGTTTCGATTATACAGTGTTCTAGCACCCATTCCTCCACCAGTGCCTATTTCCCACAACCAATGTTCCTGATTCCCTCACCCTCCCTGAGCCTGCCTCTATGGCAGGTTCTTTATCTATTTTCTCTCTTTCTCTGTCTCTCTCCCTTTCTCTCTTCCTTCTCTTACACAACTTCTTTAGTAGACTACCAATGATAGAAGTAAATATTCTTTTAAATCCTGATCCAAAGATTTACACAAGAGAATTCACCCCACAGTATGTAATTAGAGTGCTATATAATGTTGCCTGGTGATAAATTATTTAATCCTAAATGAATGTTGAAAAATGTTTAGTTTGGTTCATTCATAGAATGACTCCATGTAAAAAGTAAAAGATAAAAAAGAACTTAGAGAATAGAATTTAGTTCTTTGAAAGACAAAATAATCCTACATTTTATGTTTTAAGTTATCCTAAGTGTGATTTGCAATTCTAAATGAATCAAGTCTGTCACTAAACAAATCTCAAAGCAACAGAAAAATAAGCACTTCTTCCTAATGATCTTCGCAAACCTTGGGAGTTTTACTGATGCCCTTAGGAGGATACTAGCATCCACAGACCTGCTAAAAATAATCAGTTTAGAAGAATTCTTTGAAATAATCATTCTGCTAAGATTTTATGTAGTGGTTCATCATTAGTTTGTTAAGAGGAGCAAGAGCAAGAGAGAATAGTATGAGATACAACTGAATGGACCAAAATAGAATGGGATACAATGAAATGGACTGTCTGCAAAATGCATATGCTATGTATGTTTAAGTTAGTTAGTGCTTAATCCCAATGTGAAAAATCTATTGGGCCATATTCCTAAAGTTTGAAGTATGGTTTAGCTCAAGGGGCCAGAGCAGCGACAACATAGTGCATGAACGTTTGCCTTGCTCTGGGCTGATCCGTGTTCGAACCAAGACATCCCACATGGTCCCCTGACCACCATCAGGAACAATTCCAAGTGCAGAGACAGGAGCAACCCTTGAGCATCGCCGGTTGTGTCCCAAAAAAAAAAAAAGAGCAAAAAAAGAACAAGATAGTACTATGTTACTAATTTGCTGACCACACACAAACATGTTTAATTTGACCTAATAGAAATAACAAAAAGGGAGAGATCACTAATCTACTACAAAAGAACAATAATAAAAGAAAAGCTGTTTCTTGTGTTGTAACAGCTCAAAGCAGGATTTAGAATCTAATTTATTTTATTTATTTATGTCTTATGAAGATATTTGTTATAAATATTTATTACAGAAATGTGATAACATAGAACAGTTTAAAGGAGTTTGTGAATTGAGGGAGAAAATTAGTAAAGTGCCAGGAAGGGAATTAATGTCTTGAATTTTTTTTCACAAAGGAAATACTTTGATAACAAAAAGAAATGGAAAGAAAACAAGAGTCAGGAGAGAAGACAATTTATAACAATTAGTGTTTTCTTTTGTGTCCACTAACACAATACAATAAATAATCCACAGGTACTGAAAACTGAATTCTATTTTTCTTTCTGGTTCCAGATAGATGAAAATAAAATCAAGGTCTTACAGAGAGAAGCTAATTTATAACCATTTGTTTTATAAACAAAGGATTAAAGCTGGTGTTTTAGTTATTTTTTACAGAAATGAATTAATATTAAAAACACTTTGCATATTACAGTGTCCTATAGCTCTTTAACAAAAAATCACATTCTCATAATTCACCTATGATAAGAATGGTCTGCACACATTAAAGAAGATAAAATTCCTACAATTTCATAACCATCCTTTCTAGTCATTTTAGCCAGTCTTAGCACAGAGTAGCACAGAATAAAGCCTGTTGAAAGTACAAATATCAGGTCCCGGAGCGATAGCCCAGCGGGTAGGGCATTTGCCTTGCACACGGCCGGCCTGTGCTGGCCAGGGTTCGATCCCCAGCATCTCATATGGTCCCCGAGCACCAGCAGGAGTGATTCCTGAGTGCAGAGCCAGGAGTAACCCCTGAGCATCGCGGGTGTGACCCAAAAAGCAAAAAAAAAAAAAAAGTACAAATATCAATGTTCAAAACTGCATATTCAAATCTCTAATCCTTTTCTGTACTCCAGATTCACCTTATCAATTAACTTTATGTAAGAAGTCATACATAAGATTATGTATACAGTAAGAAACGCTGTCTCATTTGCCAAGGCATCGAAAATCAGATGGGCTGGACATGTAATGCGATTTGGAGATGACCGCTGGACTAGAGCCGTTACCTACTGGATCCCACAGGATGTCAAAAGATCACGTGGCCTCCCACCTACAAGATGGTCAGACTTCTTCATCAAGACCCTGAACAAACGGTTTGAGGCTCTTTGTATTCCTGAAGCAACAAGATGCCATTGGATTGCACTGGCACGTGATAGGATCAAATGGAAATATTACAGGTGCCCGCTCGAGCAAATTGATGAATAACGGAATGTCAAGTGAAGTGATCAAGAAATCATGATTTCCTCTTACTCTATAAAACTAGTAGGAAGCTAGCCTTTGAAACAGCATGTGATCATAAAAATAAAATTTATTTTAACTTTTAGTGAAAATATAAAGATGTTTACTAAATTAAAAATAAATCACTGCAAAACCAAATGAAAATTAAGGTGTTGCCACCAGAATCCGTGCATCACTCTAGAAGAATAGCTCTAAATTTGTACTATATCAAAACTTATCCAAATCAACACATTCCCGCCCACCCACCTTTTGGGGCTTTTGGACCACACCCAGGAGTGCTCAAGGGTTCTCTTGGCTCTGCACACAGGAGTCACTCTTAGCCAACTCAAGGGATGAAACCCCCATCAGTCGCTGCATGGCAAGCACTCTATTCACTGTGGCCTGGTTCCCACTATTTCAAACTGGATAATCTTCTGCTGCACTCTAGATAATAGTTCTTATATCTTCCATACACTGCATGGCAAAAGCACTCCAGCCCACTCAAACACTGTCAAATGTTTTTAGGGTCAAAATCACCCTGGTTTATTTAAATGAATATCTTTGTTCTTTCTTAGTGAACTAGACAAGCTTCCTAAGATTATAGTAGTACTCTCACCTTTGAATTTAAGATGAATATTATGAGAGCACTATAGACTCACTTGATTCACTACAAATGGGCTATTACTATGCTATCAAAACACAAAACAGATAAGAGGCATTGTTATTTAAACTTGAGTTATTTACAAGGCAAAATGCCTTACTTTAAAAAAAGATACTGCAAAAAAAATTTTTAAATAAGAAAAAATAGATATTGCTAATTAAAATTAAAATGCTGTTTCATCTAAATTAAATAAAAATCAAAATATTCAAATATATCACAATAAATGATTTATATTAATTTCATAGCACTTGGAGTCCAAAGTCTTGGTTTGACATTATCAACTTATGTTTCAAATAAAATTTCTTAAATTTAGTAAGTAAATTGCTGTTCTTTTTTAAAATGTTCAAATTTTACATGAACATCTTTGTAACTGTATATCTCACGGTGGTATAATAAAATATTTTTAAAAAGTTCAATTTTTGCCTACTTAATAGCTAAAAGTCTTCATTTTTTTTCTTTTTGTGTACATCCAGCAATGCTCAGAAGTTATTCCTGGCTCTGCACTGAGGAATTACTTCAGGCAGTGCAAGGAGGACCATACGGGATCTGAAGGATTAAACCCTGGTTGGCCATGTGCAAGGCAAACACCCTCCCCTCTGTACTATTGCTGCTGCCCTATGGTTTTTCTTTTAAAAATGTTCAGTTATTGACATTGTCTTGCATGCAGCTGACCATCGTTCTGTCCTTGACCCTGTATACGGTTCCTATTAGCAATGCCAGGCTTAATACCTAAACATAGAACCAAGAGTAAGCCACGAGCCCATCCCCCAAAAAATATGTTAAATTGCTTCTTATATTCCCTGAAAAAAAACTTTTTAGATTTAAAAATGCTTGTTAACTATAATGCATGAATTTTTTTTTTTCAAGAATTGCTACCTTTTCTGCTTGTTTGCTATTGAGCCATGCTCAGTGATGCTCAGGAGTTACTCCTGACTCTGCTCTCGGTAATCACTGCTGGCAGGCTTGAGAGACCATATGAGTGCCAAGGTTTGAACCTGAATAGCCACATGTAATACAAGTACCCTACCAGCTGTGCACTAGCATGCAAAACGCATTAAATTTAAATAATAAAATCTCATGCTGCTTCCTTTTGACACAATTAACAATGTAGGCACAAATCTCTATGGCAAACTCATCAAGCAAGACATTTTAGTAACAACAATACATTAAATGTGCATTTAGAATTTCTAAATAAAAATTACTGTGTCAAACTTTAGACATGTGATCACAAATGAGAATATTAAACAAATATGTGTTTCACCTATATTTTATGAAAAAAATGATTTAAAAATCTGTAAATTATTGGTTTGAAATTATATCATTGTTTTGGCTTTTTATATTAGAATTATGAAAATGACAAATGAAGAAAAGTGAGCCTTGAGCTTAATTGTGCATTTGAAAGCATAGTTCATGAAATGCATGGATGTGTAACCAGTAGTTAAATGAATGAAGGTATGTTCAAGGAGTAGTAAGTAGTTATCTAAACTGGACATTTATTAAATAAGCATAGTTATGTAAATATGCTACATGATCAAACATATATTGAGTGTTATGCTTTTTTAGTCTTTCAGTGGTGTAATTTCATTTTTTTTCTTTTTTTTAACATTTTATTATACCACCGTGAGATATACAATTACAACGTTGTTCACACTTGGGGGTTTCGGTCACAAAGTGTTCCAGCACCCCGCCCTCCACCAGTGCCCCTCAACCACCACCCATGTCCCCAATTCCCTCCCCCTCCCACATCCTGCCTAAATGGCAGGTTCTTTATCTCCTCTCTCTCTCTCCCTCTCTCTCTCCTCCTTCTCCCACACATTGTGGGTTGCACTAGTACACTTAGAAGCCATCATTTGCATTTTTTTTGTCTGTATTTAATGCTCAAATCCCTCCACGACGTTGAAGCTAAAGACATCTTCAAAGGTGAAACACCATTAACAAAGCAACTAGAAGAAAACATAAATATATGGGACTACATGAAACTGAAGAGCTTCTGCACCTCGAAAGAAACAGTGACCAAGATAGAAAGACAGTCCACAGAATGGGAAAGAATATTCACCCAATACCCATCTGATAAGGGGTTAATATCCAGGATATATCAGGCACTGGTACAGCTATATAAGAAAAAAACAGCCAACCCCATTAGAAAATGGGGAGAAGAGATAAACAGAAACTTTGACAAGGAAGAAATCCGAATGGCCAAAAAGGCATATGAAAAAATGCTCATCATCATTAATCATCAGAGAGATGAAAATCAAAACAACAATGAGATATCACCTCACACCACAGAGAATGGCCCATACCCAAAAGGGTAAAAGCAACAAGTGCTGGCGTGGATGTGGGGAAAAGGGGACTCTCATACATTGTTGGTGGGAATGTCGACTTGTACAACCTTTCTGGAAAACAATATGGACATTCCTCCAAAGACTAGAAATTGAGCTCCCTTTTGACCCAACCATACCACTCCTGGGTGTAATTTCATTTTACATAGCTTTAATGTTAAAAGCTTTGCTAGCTACGTTTTTCGAGAATTTTAAGATTACTAACAGAGTGGTTGACATTTCATTTAGCCTTACTACATTTTGTATTTAGCATGTAGATTTTTCACATATATAATCACAGAAATAATAGAACTGCCATATTGTCTTTTTTCTTTTTTTTTTCTTTTTGGGTCACACCCGTCTATGCTCAGGGGCTTCTCCTGGCTCTGCACTCAGGAACTACTCCTGGCGGTGCTTGGGGGCGATATGGGATGCCAGGGATCGAACCCCGGCCGGCACAGGCCGGCTGCGTAAGGCAAACGCCCTACCCGCTGGGCTATCGCTCCGGGCCCTGCCATATTGTCTTGACTTACTTTCATCCCGAGGTTTGACTCTACTATTTAAAAAATTAAATTTTGTCACTTAGTGACTCTTTAAATAGCAAAGTATATTAAAAATATATTTCTTAGAGAGTATATCTCATTATGAGTTCTAAAACATTAAGACTAAGTCAGAGGTCAATAAACTAGGATCCACATGCTGATTTTTACACATCTATTGTCTTATGGACCATCAGCAAAAACATCTTTCACTTTTACAATGGTCAAAAAAAAGCAAAATAAATAGCATTTCATTAATAATAAAAGCTATTTGTAATTCATGTCATTGTATATGAAATTTTATTGGAACCCAGATATGCTTACTTGTGATCAATTGTAGTTTCTATCAGTTCTTTTGAGCTTCTGTGAAAATTCTGAATATTTAAGGCAAGCTCACAAAGTCGAGAACATTTATTTTCTGGCCCTTTAGAGAAAAGTTTCTGATACTGTTTTAAATAATATGGCCAAACACAATTGTGAACACATAAATCTCAAGGAAAGTAAACAACACATTTCCAATGGGATTCTTTCAGCAAATATATTATTTTCTCACTAAAATATTTTTTTTATAAGTCATAGCAAAAAATCATTGGTCATTAGCAATCAAATGCATTGGTGTTCATTTAACATTTGAAAGGAACTATTGAACTTATAGAATCCATCATTTATTATTTTTTGATATGCAACATTTTTATGTTATCACTGAAGTTTTGCCTTTGGATTTTAATAATCCCCAATTTGAAGTCATTTAGATATCTGATAACGAAGAATCAGTAATAATGCTAATCTATAAATTCATTCTAAAGCTATGTCTTATTAAAGTTAGGGACCAGAGAGATAGTCCAGCAGGGAGGGTGTTTGTCTTGCATGCGGCTGACCTGGATTTGATCCCGGGCATCCCATATGGTCCCTTATGGTACCAGGAGTAATTTCTGAGTGCACAGCCAGGAGTAACCTCTGAGCGTTGCAGGGTTTGACTCCCCAAAAGAAACCAATATATAATTTTAAATAAATAAATAGATAGATAAAGCTATTATATCTGACTTCCAATTGCACTATTCTGTAATGAAAATAAAACACAGAAAGCAGATCAAACTTTATAGTTTTGATGCAATTTATATTCCAACTTATATATAGAAAAATTAAGATTTGGTAAATTAAACAAAAGACATTTCTTTGCAAATAAATATCGCTAATGTGTGTATAAATGCTGTAAAATACCATCATTCTCTTCTAATGCACTTAATGTTATTTGAGCTATTAGAAATGTGACAAAGACATAAATCTTCAATAATTCACTGTTTCTTGCCATAACTAAATAGATTATAGCCTGAGCATCTGTTCGTGGTTTGTTACCCTTAAAATAAAAAAAAAATTTTAAGTTTTGTTATCTGAATCATTAATATAGGCCTCCTTTTAAGCCAGGGCAAAAGGGGTTTTATAACTGTTTTGAAGTAAAATTGAATTTGCTATAATGTTTGACATGATTCTTTTACAATTTCATGTGGTTATTAGCAGTGACAATGATTTTATATTACTTTGAAGCTGTCCTAAAATATTTAAAATTAAAATACATTCATTGTAGCAAAGTTTTACAAGAGTTACAGAAGAAAAAATTTAAAGTTATTAGGAGCATTAAACTTATTTCAGACCAGAGTGATAGTTCAGTGGTTAGGACACTTTTCTATCATGACCAACTCAGATTCAATCCTCTGAACCCCATATGTTCCCCCAAACCCTGCCAGGAGTGATTGATTCCTAAGCACAGAACCTGGAGTAAACCCTGAGCATGGTTGACTATAATTTTTAAAAATTACATATATATGTAATTATATATATATGAATAGTCTAAATAACAGTTTGATATGTATCTTATAACTAAAATTTAGTTCAGAAAATGAAATAGATTTTTTTCTATATTTATAGAGAAACACAAGCTTGTAAATTAAGTTTAAGTACAAATTAATTTCAACTGAAAGTTCAAAATCGTTTTACTTTGGCCCATAAATTAAATTATAAGAAGCTAATTCAGAGCAGCAAAACAAATAATGTAATACTCCTGAGGAAGAAAGGTTAGTATTTCAAATACAGGAACCTAAGAAATTAGGCCACTTTCTTAACACAAAGATTAACTGATTTCACCAAAGGCATTATTGGAAGGGAAGCAATCTTAGAGATCTCCCAAAAAATATAAATTACAACAATTTCTGTTAGATGACTTCTCCTAGGTTATGTGGATTACATGTCAATTATAATATTACTAGATTAATCATTAAAATCATTTTCATTTATAGACATAATCAGACCATAATTATTTTCAATTATCATCTCATCTTTGTAATTAGAAATGATGCTACCTTTTGAGCCAACTTTTCTGATACGATTACACCCCCAATAAGAAATTTCAAATCTAAATAGTCTTTGTTTTCCTTAATTAACATATGGCAGTAAACAGTGGATGGTACTTTAATCTATAGCATAATAGTGTGGCAAGTCCTACAAAACTTTCAACTCAAAGCTATGGTTGGAGAAACTGCCCAAAGAGTCAGCACTTTCTTCAAACCCAATAAAAAAATATTCAGGATAGAGCTACAGTTTATCGTCCCTACCTTTCTACAACCAAATATGTAAAGTTATGTACTTCCTTTTGTTCTTTAAGATACTTCCCAGTCCTACCCTTACCTGGTGCTGGAAACATACGACCAAAAGAGTTTCACTGGCAGCCACCCTATGTCATACAAACATTATAAAATTTAAATGAGTTTTCCCAGTGAACTGAAAGGCAGCATTTGCCACCAGCAGAGGTGGCTTCTGTGGTGGGCACTTACCCAAGCCCCTGGCTCTGGAGTCAGCTATCCTCCATGTGCTTGGTAAAGCCGCATGTGACTGAATGTGCAAATGCCTGGTCTTACCAAACTGTTTCAGAAAAGATTCAATCCTTCAAGTGGGATTGAATCACTTATTGTGAGAAGTCTTAAAAAAAAACTGGATTAAAAAAAGATACTTCCCCTGGTTTCAGATGGTTTTGCAAAGCTAATCATCACCAACATGAAACTTGAACTCATCTTTTATAGACCTTTGTTTTTTCCAACTCCATCTTTCAATTTTCGTTTTCTTCCCTTGCTCCTTTTTCCCACTTGCGTTTGATCTCCTATTTTATACTGCACAGAATTCGTGAGTGGTATGTGTGAAGTAAACCATCGTCAGCCTGATGAACGAAAGCCTGCTGGTCTACAAAAAATCCGTAAAGTAAGAAACAAGGGCTGAGATTGGATCAAGAGTTAGTCTGCACCGTTCTCAATGTCCTGTTGTGCTTAGTGAAAGATTCCTGGGCCTTTCAGTACTGCATTTCACATAGCGATGAAAATGGGATATGGAATATCATCGTGAAAACTGGTTTGATTGGGACAACAATGACTGAGGCCATTAATTCAAAAAAAAATCCACAGAACTCAATTGTGAAGAATGAGGTAGACACTGAATCTGCTTTATAATCTCTGCTTTTGTTTAGGGGCCGAGAAGCAACTCTCACCTCAGCAGTCCTTGGAGCTTTGGACCCTGCTTGGAAATCATCTAAACATTCCACTCTAATAGATATTATATTTTATCCATGAAAGGGAAAGTGGAAATCTGGGATTTAGGGCCCATAGGAGAAGCTTTTTTGAAATGCCTTGGCCACCGTAAAGCTTGAGGTGCCACTGTCTATACAGTAAAGTCTTTAGTAAACAAAACTAAAAAATGTGTATATTTATATTACTCCATCGACTGCTTACGTCTATCCTAAAACAGTACATTGCTTCATCAGTGAAATCACTGGTCTATATTTTTATAAAAATTCATTTTATTTGACTAGCTTAAGATATTTGAAACTTTATGTTACTGATATTTCATGGTAAAAAGTGGCAAATGGCTAATTTAAAGTGAGTTTAAAATCCAAGGGTTTAAACTTTTAAAATCTTCAGTCAATTCCTGAACTCAACTCATTCCCTAAATGCTAAGTGAATTTAAAGCAAATATTACTTCTAAAAAATATAACAACCAGAGGCAATTCACATTCCTTCGGTCTACTCTTTAGCATTGAGAGAGCGCTTGGTGCTTTCTATATCAAATAAACCCAGGTTCACGTTTTCCAGGAAAATTCAGTCCCATAAACAAGTTTACTTATAACATTATACTTATGAGTAAATCCAAGATACATTAATATATAGATTTTAATACCACTAATGTAAATTTCTTTGTGTGCTTGTGGTTAAGAACTCATTTTAAACATGCAGGTAATTCTAGAAAACCTTTTTTATGGTCTTTCTAATTATGCTGATGGGAACTGCAGCTTTCCATTACTCTCCAGGGTTATTTTACTCTGTTATGAAAATTCAAGTTAGTTATTTTCAAGCATGTTTTAGGTTTTGCTCAGCATGTATATCTACCATGTCGTTTAACTCTACTTTAAAAGTTAAAATAAAAATGCAGTAAGTTCAAGAAGCAATTAATAAATTCTGTCATTTGTAGAAGAAATTGGCAGCTTTTCTATCATGCGAAGGCACACATTTCATAAATATTGAATATCACTACCCACACACTCTACAACTTGGTGGGTTGAGAAAACTAATTCCATTAGAGACTCTCAGATGAAAAAAGACAAAATAGTTGAAATAAAGTAACTCACATTATTTGTTATTATTTTACCTTTAAAACATAACAGACAGCAGTGCCATACACCTTACAAACGTCTAAGAAAATAATTTATCTGTTATCTGAAAATTCTGAGCCCTTTATTACAGAGATTTTTGTCTTAGAGACTATGTCACTAGACTGAATATTTGACTAGCCACACATGAAGCATATGCTTGTATCAGTGAATAATTTTAGCCATATTAAATATTCATCAGACTCTGATAGCACCAGAAGAGGAAATCTGAGCAGTTATCCTGTCCAGAAAAGGACTTACTTAATGTTTCATAATCAGAGGAAAGAAGACCATTGCCCTTCAGTTTTTAGAGAAGGTTGAATTTAGACTACCAACTGCTTCCTCAAACTAGATGGCTCTCTCCCAACTTCCTTTTAAAATGATATAATAAGTCCTCAGTGACTGAGCTATTTCACTAGAAAATAAAAGTGGAAACCACTTCTTGGCATATGGAGTTAATACAAAGTAGAATCATTAAGTCAGTCCTTTAGAATCTTGCTTACAGGAGAGCCATGCTTCTCATTCATTCTAAACTTCTTTTCAGTATGGAACGTAAAGGTGATATTTTGCCTTTCTCTTGTTAGAGTCAAATCCAGAATGATGGGACTGACATGCACCAACAGCTTATTTAACATGTAAGGGATAAGGGTGATGTCTGCTGTAGTGTCACAAAGCTATCTCAGAGACAGAAATACCCTTGGGGCTTAGCCTTCTCAGTCTTTGTCATCATTTTCTCTTTGCATGTACACTCTTGCTCCTGGGTGATTTCACTCTCATATGACCTCTTTTTTCTCATTTTCTAACATACTATATGATTTATTCATTGTTTTCTTCCAGCCACATACCTGAATGCTGTTCTCCCTGGGCCTTATCCTTTCTCCAAAAAACTTTCCTAGTACCAAAAAAAAATTTTCTGTTGTATAAGAGAAACTTGATGAATTTTGAATAAAGGAACAAATTAAAAAACTTGGTAAGGTTTTACAGAAGATGTATATGACTTTACAGTTTAAAAAATTGAGAAATATGCTTGTCTCAAAGTTAAAGGAAAAGGTTTGTAAGCCTAGCTTGATCAGTTTTCTATTTAAAATTTTAGTTGCATGCTGAAGAATTATATTATAAAAATAAGTTAATAATTTTTTAAATTTTAATACCTGATTAAATTTGTACTAGCCAAATATTTAGTCTCATTTTTAAGTTTTTTGATATAGAACTCATATACATATAAATGTTAATGAATTTAGTCCAGCAGCCAGAAAACATATTTTGATAGTGTCTAAAATATATTTTGATTCTTCCCCACCAACTAACTTTTCATTTTCACCTGGTCTGCAAATATCTCACAGATACAGCTGATTAATTCTGTAGCAGAGCTGAATTAATCAGCTTGGAGCACTTGAGTGCTCCAAGTTTTACAGGTATTAATAAAATCTGTTGTTAGCTATGTACTCGTATGTAAAAACAAATGGGCTCTATGTTATAATGAGAATTTAGGCATCTAGCATTATAGATAGAAGATAAAAAAAATTAGTCAAAATGGGGCTGGAGTGATAGCCCAGCAGGTAGGACATTTGCCTTGCACGTGGCCGGCCTGTGCTGGCCCAGGTTCGATCCCTGGCATCCCATATGGTCCCCCGAGCACCGCCAGGAGTAATTCCTGAGTGCAGAGCCAGGAGTAACCCCTGAGCATTGCCGGGTGTGACCCAAAAAGCAAAAAAAAAAAAAAAAAAAAAAAGTCAAACTAGAATAAATATGACAAGCTGTATACAGAAATGAAATTTATTTCTCAGTTCAACAAGTAATTTAACCAAATATTTCTAATCCCAAAAGCCCAAGCTGAATAAATTAGGTTATGCCTTGATCAGTATAATTAGTTGGTAAGTTAACAAACAACTCTCTATGACCAAACAGAAGTCTTAATATATTGAAGATATTATTGCAATAAAAAGGGGGAAATTATGTTAAAATAATGTTAAGTTTACTACTCTAAGATCATCAGTTGATTTGATTTACTGTTAATAATATCCACATAGTATTTAAACTTCTTTTATTTTTAAGTATATTAGAGATATCCCTATACATATAGAATTTAATGATTTATTTTAGACGGTTTCAATAAAGATTTCATGGTAATTGCCATACTTACAGAACTATAATTTCTTGGTAGTTTTTATTTTAAGAAAACAATATGAAGAGTCAGCTTTACTTTTGTTCTAATATTGAATAACTTTAATGTCATCTTTAAACTATTTCTAGATTTATAAGTTTTCCAACAACAACATAAAGTTATTGTTTTTCTTTTTTTTTTGATGATTTAAGCATACCCATGTCTAGAATCGACTAATCTAAATCCTTAAATTTAAAAAAATTCCAAATTACAATGGGGGTCACTATAATTGTGCTATCACTAAACTAGTTCTCCAGTACAGTAACATTTCCAAATAAAAACGCTAAAACTATGTTTTTTTTAAATTTCCAGCATGTTTTTTGTTGAAAGTCACAAACTGGATAATCACTGTACCACTGTCTTCCCGTTCATCATCAATTTGCTCAAGCGGGCACCAGTAACATCTCCATATGACCTGTCTCATGCAAGTAGAGCCCAAGGACACCTGCTTGCTCCAGGAATATAAAGAGCTTCAAACCATTCCATCAGGTCATGGGAATGAGGTCTATAATTATTACTGGTATCTGGCATATCAAATACGACACGGGTAGCTTGCCAGGCTCTGCCGCACGGGTAGCATACTCTTGTAGTCATCTCAAAATCCAGCATTTATTGATGAACCGCACAGCCGCAAGTTGCTGTGATAGGCTGGTCTGCTGGGTGGAGTTCTGATGAGGGGGAAGTCCAGATGTGGAAAATGGAGGCCCTCATGGAGTGGGGGGTCATCTGGCTTGTTGTGAGGCTCTGCTGGGGTGGCAGGCCAGGGCTAGAACCTGCTATCCCTCCTAGGTGCCTCATAACTGGATAATGGTAGGAAAAATTATTCTGGTCATATCCATTGTAAAGCAAAACCATTCATTCTAAAGCCAGAGATTATAAGAAATTTCTAAGCTGAAGCACAGGCTACAAATATATATTATGGGTTAGTATTAGGCTAGATATATACTTCGGAATGGTGGGAGTTCAAAGTCATATCACCCACCTCTTAGAACTGAAACAATCTGAAAAGTGCACAGCGGCTGTGAGGTAGTGTAACCATGTAAAGTGCTGCACTTGGCTATTGGCACATGACACACAGAGGGGGCCATATCCAAGAAGAGAAAGGCTTGCCTAAAACAGCAATTGCTGTGCACACGAAATTGGATACATGCAAGAATACGTTTCCCAACAGTGCCAGAAATTCTAATTTTTTAAAAAAGAGATGATAAATGTTTTTATTTGTAAACTCCCTTTGTTGAGGGGTGGTGTCCGTTATCAAAGTGAGGACCTCTCATTGAGCTGTATTTCCAGTTCCACACAACCATATGTATCTACCATCTCATGGTTTAAAATTATTTCTGCATACTTGTATTAAATTTAACCATTTATTTATTTTTTTTTGCAGGGGAAGACCACACATGACTGTGCTCAGGGCATACTCCTGATTCTACACTGAGTGATCACTCCTGGCAGTGCTCAGGGACTATATAGGGTACCAAAGCTAGAATCCATGTTGGCTGCATTCTAGTGCAAGTCAAGTATCCCAACCATTGTATTATCAATCTAGCTCCTGAATTCAACCTTTGACTACCAGCTTGTCACCTTGTCTAGAAGACGGTAAAGTCAATGATATTTTTTTTAATTAAGAAAAGGTGTGGAAATTCCTCTTAAAATCTTGTTCTTAGTTAGCCAGCAGTGAGTGTCCTTTTCTGGGTTTGTAGTGAATGCTCTATTTCTATTTACACACTCATTACCATGAGCACACACAAGGCTCAGCATCACTGTTTCATGTACATACATCTGATATGCATAAAAAATCTACATATTGAGGATATAAATGACTGTTGATTCAAAGTAGACTGACTATAATATTACAATTGCTTTTGACACAACATGACAGTATTCAATAGCATTGTTCTAATTAAACAGAGAAGAGATAATAAAAATAGTTTTTCTATTTTTTAAATGTATGGCTTTAATTTAATTTATTGGAATAAATTAATAAATTACTAATAGCTAAGCAGAGCCTGGGAAGTTACCCATGTCATATTTGATATGCCAAAAACCAGTAACAATAAAGACCTCTTTCCCATGACCTGAACAAATAGTTTGAGGCTCTTCATGTTCCTGGAGCGAGCAGATGCCATTGGGCTACACTAGCATGTGACAGGACTTACGGAGATGTTACTGGTGCCCACTCTAGCAAATATATGAATTACAGAAAGACAAGTGATACAAGTGACAAATGAAATTAATAATGATTAAAATTCAATGTGCATGGAAAAAATACTCCTGGAATATTATTTTCATAAATAGAGCCATATTAATCATTTTTCTATCATCATTTTTAATTTTTAGATATTTCAACTTTCTAACCCCTTCTTATATAATCACCATTATTTATAATGATTAAAATATGCAACATATATGTGGTATATTCATATACATACCTATATATGTAAGGAGAGAGAATGATAAAAATAAGATAGTTGTATCCTACTTGTGTTGTATCTGTAGAGAACAGTGACTAATAAGGCAAACTAATGTACTTCTACTGACAAACTGCATCTATCATGTCTTACAACTTTATAGATGTTTCCCTTTTTGTTTTGGTCTGTATTCAAAATGAAATAACATGTTATCCACATAAAATGTTATCCTTAAGATCAACTCATTTTGTGAACTACTCTTTTGGAGGGTTGATCCTGGTCTTATTGACTCTAGTCTCTTGTATTAACTTTTAAGTTTTATCTCAAATAAAGAAGACAGAGCCATGTCTGCTTCACCAATACTAGGTTTTCTGTTGAGGGCATTGTTTCTTTGGGAAACTCCCGAGCAGTATTGAATGTAAGGTGGAGGCATGGGGGAATTTTCAAAGATACTTAGCCTGGCTGTGTATGCTAGAATTTACAAGCCTCAGACTTGCAATGCTTCTAAGATCCAGCAGTGCTGGGGGCTACCAGGTACACCTGGGTAGTGCTACGGCAGACACATGTGTGTGCACTCCAGCCCTTTGAACTATATCCCCAGCCAAAATCTAGTTACTGAAATCAGAATAGTATGAGTTAGTTGAATTTCTAAGAAAATGATCTACACCATTCATAGCCAACAGAATACAGTCTTGTCAGTTCCCAATCATGAAGTTACCTAACAGATTTTTTGAAATCATGCTATACACACTATATGCCAGTTTATTGTAACTTAGTGTATTAAAGTCTCAGAGGAGAAAAAACTCTAACAAATGATCTCAAATTATTCCATGTTCTTAAAGAGAATTTAGACCATCTGCTGTTTGTACTAGACAACAGCTTTCTTTTGCATGCTTTTAAGTTTGAAGAAGTAGAACCAAATCTTCCTCTAGTTACAATCATTTCAATCTATAGTCAAATGATTTCTCTATGTAAAAAAAAACCTTTTGGAGTCAGAACTTTATGTTATACAAGATCCAGAGTATTTTTTGCCCCAATGAACATAGATGTGTATATGAAAGCACCAAAAGAATATGTTGCAAACAGACACAATCATTCTCAGGATTTGATATGCTTTAATAATTGTTTTCTGAAACCCTGTGAACCTTTATATAAACAAGTTTTGGGTCAAATAACTCTTTCCTTTTAGCCCAATAAATAGTCTGGAAAGTGAGCATTATCACATATTGTAAAAGATGAGCAATCTATTAGTATTCATATCTCCCCCATCCTTCCCAGACCTTCTCGTCCACTCTCTCTTCCTTCTCTCTGAACACAAGGATGTGTAGCAGACCTTTCATGAACAAGGAATCTATTCAGTATTCAGATACAAGGGGCCAGTCTTCAATCAGCACTTTTCCTATGCCTTGTAGGTGCCAAACAGGAACTCTTGTGTTTCTCTGAAAGAATTCTTAACAGAGAGGATTAAACTCTAAGTGGCTTTCTGATTTCAACATTTCTGAAGTCCAGTGTTAGGTTGCTGAAAGATCACTTCATTTGCACTATCATAAACTTAACAGACTTTAGAAACTGAGTTAATGATGTTATCATCTCTGTGTGTATGTGTGTGTTTGTGTGTGTGTATTGAAGTAGCTAGCAATCTATAGTGATAAAGGCTTATACAGATTTTGAGCAGCTCGTTATTTTTGTTTATCAACCACCTCTTCATATTTAAAGAAAAACAACTCTTCAGTATAACATAGTAAAATAAACAACATGAAATAAAATGTACAGCTAAATTATAATAATAAATTGTGTAGTAATAGAGCAGAGCAACAAATGTGAAAAGATGCATGTTTGTTTTCTATACTAATGATGAATTCCACACTGAGAAAATATCTGCTCTTTATCTGAATATGAATAGTTAAACATCCGGAGGGAGGGAACACACCTATAAATGTTCAGTGTGAAAGAGCCAAAAACTTCTCAGCAGGCATATGTTAATCGGGTCAATATATAATGGTGAAAGAGCAGTATAACTCACATGAAATAAGATACTCTCCAAAATATCAAATGTAAAATGCACTAAGATAAAATGTTGAAAGTAATGCTCTTATAATAAATTCTGGAAAATGAGTTTTATACAAATATAATTAGTTCCCAAGAGTTACTTATAAAAAAATCTAATCAATATGTTATGATATGTAAAATATGCCTCCTACCATCTCATGGTGATTTCTTGCCAAAATTTCTTGTGCTTTCTAAGGAATTGGATCATTGAATATCCATATTCATACCATGTGATCATACCCAAATTTAAATTATGTGATCATATTTTGTGATTTGTTTCAATAAAACCTGTTATCGAGCTTTCACCCTGAAATTAAAAAGGAGGCATTACTGGAATAAATAACTTGTCAGAGCCATTTATTATCACAGCTCTAGTAAATGTGAGAATTGCATAGGCAAATTTACTAAAATCTTAAGTAATTTCCTTTTGTTTCATGGAAGTGTGCCTTCCTATGATTTTTATAAATGTAAATTGGAAGGACAGGGAATAACTCAATGATCTCAAGTACGTGTTTTCAAAAGTTAGGCCCTGAACTCAATCTCTGGCATCACTAAGCCCTCTGGACCACTAGGCCTAAATAACACAAACTCTCTGGGTCCAAGCATCAGGTGTATAGATCACAAACTCTCTGGGTCCAACATCAGGTATATAGATCTCAGTCAGTCATCTGAAGAGGTCCCCTGAGTCCTCAAAGCACTGCTTGGGGAGGGGGTGATAAAAAAGAACAAAATCAAATTAGGAAGTTTCAGAAGTGTCATATACCAAAAAAATACTCCATATAATGTTGAAACTAAAATATTAGATGATTACCTTTGATAGCTTAGAAAGTTTTTTAATTAATTTCATTTTCTATGAGTCCTATATTCAAGTACAAGTGACGTGCATGGTACTATTTTTATTGGTAGGCATACATTGTGCTTATTGAAAACTGGTTCTAAGGCTCATTGCATATTAGTTTAAGAAAATATTTTAATGTCAAGCACATTTTTCCAAAGCCCACAACAATTTTTAAAAAATTTTTATTATGCCACAGTGAAACATACAATTACAAAGCTGTTCATAATTGGTTCTTGGTAATACTGTGTGCCAGGACCCATCCCTCCACCAGTGCCCCATTCCCACCACCAGTGTACCCACAACCCCTCCCAGCCACCCCAGGCTGCCTCAATAGCAGATACCCCCTTTCCTCTCTGTCGATCTATCTCTGTCTCTGCATCTCTCTCCCTCTTCTTTTACACATTACGACTAGCCCTGCAGATATTTAGGACTATCATTTAAGTCTTTTGTGTATATTCAATGGTGAGTTCTAGTCTGACATTACCATTTCCACACTTAGTAAAACACTTATGTTTTTATATCGCATTAATGAATGCAATCATTCTATATCTGTCTTTTTCCTTCTGACTAATTTGACTCAGCATGATAGTCTCCATGTCCATCCATTTTAAGTAATAGGTCAAGCATAACATTTTCACCTACTTCTAAATTGATACAGGGATTCTTGCTACCAAGAGGAATATAGATGTTTAATAAAGATTTTAAAGTGTGAGTCGTACACAGTAAAAGAGGGATTTAATTTAAGTCTATAAGAATAATTTACTGAAACATGAACATTCAACAGAAACTTTACAAAAAATGAAGAATTACAGACATTCTTTTCTCTGCTTATTTTTATCACTGGTTTCTTAAGATTCCCAAGTCCAATGTTTCGCTTCAGCCTTCTGGAACTGTGAGTTCCCATGAATGGTCTTGGTGGACATGATGAACTCAGATAGTCTCTCACCCTGTTCGTTTCATTCTATGCCATGGGTCCCAATGTGGAGTTCTTCAGCCGATCTTCTCGGTTCTATCTTGGCATTAAAATCACCGACTATGATCTTATAGAAGGTGTGATCTTTTTTATAGAACTCCTCCAGTTCCATGAAGAATTTCTCAATTTCAACAACTTTGTATGTGGATGTTGGTGCATTGACAATGAAGATAGAAACTGCTGTCAGTGGGCCACATCTCTTCAAGTGTAATTGTCCTATCCGGTTTGTTAGGCATTCAAATGAATCATTGTTGACGGCCATGTTCGTGTTGAAAAGGACACCAACGCCAGTGACGCTTCTTTCGTCGCAGCGTTCCAAGGAACAATTCTTCTCCAGTGTCAAATACAGCCTGATGTGACTGACGCCTCCTCATCTCAGTAAGACCAATGATGTCGTACTTGATCTTTTGCGCTTGCACCATCAGATCATCAATATATGCTTCCGATGCCAGCGTACATGCATTGAAAGTACAGACAGTCATTTTAGTCCTTCGTTTTGGCAGCCTAGGATGGCCTTGAAATTTTATCAGGCACTGCTTTTTCACCTTTCTTACAGCTGCTGTATTAATGGCTCTTTCGGGGTCAGAAAAAAAACATTTTTGTTACTGGTTTTGGCATATAAAACACGCATAGGACAGATTGCCAGGCTTTGCCGACGGGAAACGTTGGACATAGGAATCTCCTGGTGAACAGTTCCACAATGAAATTGACTGCATCATCTTCAATCGAATGTTTTGTCTGACCAATGTAGCTGTCGTCCCCAAATTCCAAACAGGATCGGACCACCGTCTCCTTCGTGCAAAATTCTACTTCCCACAATAAGGGAGAAAACGATACAAAGTTTAAGAAGAGAACTCCCAGAATCACCACCAACTGAGAACTCTTTGGCACCATTGCAGCAACATGAGAAGATACCACCATTGAAGACATTGATGAAGAATACAACCAACTGGTTCAGCACCTCCACTATTGTGTGAAGAAAGAGAAAGACACAAAAGGACGCTTGTCTTCAGAAACTCTCTAGCTCAATTGCCAACGTGGCGAGGAGCGAGCCTCAGGAGGCCAAATGCTAATGTTCAAGCTTGCTAAACGGTGCAGAGAAGCGATAAAAGAAGACCTCAAAAACAGAAGAGCAGAAATACTGGAAGATGCAGCAGAAGCAGGGAAAAGCATTCTCAGGGCCCGCCTGTCCTTCTCCAACTATAAGACCAAGATGACTGCCCTCCGATGCCCTGACGGATCTATCACATCTTCCAGAAAGGCAATGGAGAAGATTATCCATGACTTCTACTCAAATCTCTTTGATAGCCACATCCAACTGCCCACATACCAAATTCCACAGTATGGATATGTCATTACCAACGTTCTTCCTTCTGAAATCCGACATGCCATCTTGTTGGTAAAAGCGAACAGCACCAGGCCCAGACAAAGTCAGACCTGAACACCTGAAGAATCTGCCATTGGTACTCATCAGTATGCTAGCTCGGCTCTTCACATGCTGCCTGTCCGAACGCAAGGCACCCTCCCAAAGGAAAACCAGCAGGACAGTTCTACTGTTCAAGAAGGGAGACATTCACGACATTGGCAACTATCGCCACATCTGCCTGTTGTCCGTCACCTACAAGCTGTTTACACGAGTCATCCTAAATAGGATTGGCAGAACATTAGATGAACGACAACCATGCGAGCAAGCTGCTTCTGGAAAGGATTCAGCACAATCGACCATATCCACACACTAACCAAGCTCATTGAGATTTGAAGGGGGTACAAGATGCTGCTCTGTCTCACGTTCATTGATTTACAGAAAGCCTTTGATTCTGTGGAGACTGAAGCAGTCATCGAAGCCCTAGCCAAACAGTGTGTTCAAACTCAATACATCAAGATCCTTCGTGAGCTGTATTACGGATTCACCATCAGGATCTCACCATTCTGCAAAGAAGTGATCATTGATGTCAAAAGAGGGGTTCGACAGGGTGATACCATTTCCCCAAAACTCTTCAGCGCCAACCTCGAGAACATCATGTGACAATTAGGATGGGAAGGAATGGGAGTGATGATCGGCAACTACACCACCTCTGCTTCACTGATGACATCGTTCTAATAACACAAAACATTAGCCAAGCAGCACAAATGCTGGCTGAATTTGACCAAGAATGTGGAAAGACAGGTCTACAGCTGAATCTAAAGAAAACTATGTTTATGAAAAATGAACTCGTTCCAGAGGCCCCATTCACTCTCAATGGAACAAACATCTCTGAATGCAGCAGTTATGTGTACCTAGGTCGAGAAGTCAACATGATGAACGATCTAAAACCTGAGCTGTGCAGGAGGAAGAGAGCAGCATGGAATGCCTTCGAAGAAATAGTTAAAAGGACAAAGCACCTCCGGCTCCAGGCACATCTCTTTGACTCCACCATTCTCCCTGCATTAACATATACCTCAGAGACCTGGGCCCTACGAAAGCAGGATGAGAATGCTATTCAGGTCTCCCAGAGAGGAATCAAAAGAGCTATGCTTGGAATATCATGCCTCACTCAAGTGAGAGAAGGAATCTGGAGTTCTGACCTCTGTCGCTATTCCAGAATCAGGGACGCTGTCTCACTTGCCAAGGCATCGAAAATCAGATGGGCTGGACATGTAATGCAATTTGGCTGAACTATAGCCATTACTGACTGGATCCCACAGGATGTCAAAAGATCACAAGACCCCCACCTACAAGATGGTCAGACTTCCTTGTCAAAACCCTGAAGGAACGGTTTGAGGCTCTTCATATTCCTGAATCAACCAGATGCCATTGGGCTACATTGGCACGTGATAGGGTCCAATGGAAATGTTATTGGTGCCTGCTGGAGCAAATCAATTAATAACAGGATTCAAGTGATCAAGTGATCAAGTGAAGCTTTCTTAAGAAAGAGTTCAGAGGGAGAAACTTAAGATACAGGGTATCTTTATTTTAACTCTCTGTGAGAATTTTTTCTTCCAAATATCTCACTTTCTACTGAGATAATCATTATCCCAAATATTTTTAATTGCTTCCTTAATATCTGTTCACTCTATGCCTTCTTTCTAATAGAACTCAAGTTAATTTTGTGGGCATGTATATATTTTAAAATATTTAGATTTCCACATTTATCTGAAGATGGATAAATGACCTAGTTCCATGCAGAGTTACAAACGGAAATTAGACTTGAGTCATTCAGAGTGCTCTTATCTTGACAAACTAGGCAAACCTAGTCAATAAACCTGAACATATTTTTCATCCTTGACCATTTTCACTGTCTTTCATCCAGAACTGGAAAGTGATTTGTTGAAAGACAATAGGTTGTTCTCACCATGAGGAGGGCCTTGCAAAAAGTTTGACAGCATCAAAAGTTATGGAGAATCTAAGACCTTAATGTCATTGTCATCATATCATTATAAAAACTCTGGACTGTGGCCTCCTCCAGAATCTACAATACATTACAAATTTAATAAGATGAAAAATACAATAAAATCACTTTAACTGAGCTTCTCTGGCATGTAACAAAATAATAGTACAGCTTCCAACCTTCTTTATGTATCAATCCCTGTTTCCTTACTCTTTCTTGATCCCACGGTATCGCTAATAATCTAAAATGCAATATTCCCCCACCCTCACTGCATTGCAAATTTTAGAACAGAGATTATATTAATATTTTGAGAATAATAGCTCTATAACTCTACTCATGTCTACATAGCACATAATAGAAAATCAATATATTTGTTTAATGGAAGATAGTTAAAGAAATGTTTTGAAAGAGTTGGCCACCCGATGGGGTGACTGACTGGGAGCCTCAGAACGCCGCACCTACCAAGGAAAACTCTGAGAGACCGGGTCCTCTGCAAAAAGCAAGGGTTCTATTAATAGCGAGTATACTTGGGCCCATAGCATGACCCCAAGTGGTCAGTGGCTAAGAGCCCCGAACCCTTCCAGGGAGGATCTTTTAAGAGATAGTTCCCGCCGCTACAGGAAAGCCCGCGCATATCCATCCAATAGATTTAAAATATTACATCAAGGTTCATGCGGCAGGCAGCCAATCACTTTGTACCAAGTAACCATTTCCCACCAATCAGATTATTTTTAATACTTCTTTCTATATTTGGTGTGGCTAGATACACGCGGTGGGATCATGGGTCAGCAACGGCTATGCGTACTTGCAGGAATGCAATTCAGGCAATTCAGGCCAGATAGTAGATTCTGGGCGGGGGTCTAATAACCTCTAACAGGAATTTGTTCTGGGCCTTTTGTAGATAACAAAAAGGTTACTTTAAGATGAAAAGGACACTTAGGCCCTAAATTGGTAACTTTCCATGAGTAGGCCTGCCCTGGTTGGGAAAGGGGGTTTCTGCCTTCTTTCAGTTTGAGTAAGAAAACTATCTACTTCTCTATAAATGCCATAGTCCTAACCTTGCCCTTTTTTTTTTTTCTAGACCACACCAACAGCACTCAGGTCTTACTCCTGGTTCTGTACTCAAAGACATTCCTGGTGGTGCAAAAGACCCAGTGACATGCAAAACAAACACCTTAACTCCTGTGCTATCTCTCCAACTTTTTTTAACCTCCTTGATAAAAGTTGGGTTCTCATGCAACTCACCACTTTTCCTTTGCTTTAAAACCTTCCCTAGTTGCCCAACAGATGTAAAATAAATGCAAATCCTTCCGACTTTCTGAAAAACGTGATGTAATCTGACTACTTTCCACTTATCTGTGTATATTTCTTTCTTTTGTCATAGTCCAGCCACACTGGATTTCTTTTAGTTATTGGACCACTCGAAGTTTCTTCTCACCTTAAGATTGTTATGCCAAATGATCTATTTGTATTGATTTTTACAAAGTCAGGTCTCTCTTGCATTTCAGATTTGTTTGAAAAACATTCTAAGAGGTCAACAACTGAGTCTGAAAGATATCATCAAGCTGGTTATGCAAAATCTGCAAAATAGTAGTGTGGTATTGTAGAGATGGTACTTTTGTTCCTGCATAACTACTGCCTCCCTAGTAAAACCTAGGGCTAAAACATAATTTGTAGAAGACTGTCACTGAATACTTAAGGAGATTCTCACAAAAATTTGTGTCACCAGAGGTGTATGTTTATATTTTAAGAGGAGTAAGACACAGGATAGTGGAGACAGTCTGAAAGTCAGAGATCAGTGATCTTTCCCTTTTATTTTCCAAGGATACTCTTTCAAAAGGTGAGGAAGATGGCACATCCCCCAATCCTGTGTTGGGTGACACACCTTACTGAGTCTTAGCCTCCAGCTACACTTAGCTTATGTGAAGAGCTGGTTCCTGCCTTTGGGGAATCTCCAGAGCAGACACAGTGGGAGTTTGGGCAGAATTGGATTGATTTCATAATTTTATATGGCATAAATATTTTAATCATGAATCTTGCTGGCCCCATATCAATATTCTGTTCCCACGGGTCTCCATGTGGAACATACATGCAAATATTCCAAGAGTACTTGACTACTTTGGATCAACCATAATGTAATCAATTCTCCTAGTTCAGAGACATGCCAGTGCACCTCTTGGCAAACTAAACGTGTCTCTGACTCTAAAGGTAATGTCAAAGTGGATTATTCTGATGGATTTTGTCCGTTAGCTATACAGAGTCTGGGATCTGCTAACTATATATTCATGATAAAGGTATTAATGCCATGTCCTACAATTTACATTCTGAACTGCTTTCTGGTTCAGAGACACAGCCCCTCCTCTCTCTGCTAGGGAGATTTTGCCTCTGGACATCAACTCTGGCTTTTGTGAAGCTTGAGCCAAAAGCCCACCTAAAGATCTACATTTCAAAAGGATCATTTACCTGGCTTCCTCTCTAGATAGCCCAATCCACAGCGGGCTGGGCTGGAAGATTTTAACAGGCTTCTGTCTATAAAAGAAGCTAGGAGAAAGAAGAAGGGACTTTTTTGCCATTTTGGCTTCCCTTGGCATTTGCCTCTTTTCGTCCTCTCCATTCTCTGTTGGGGTTCAACAGGTGGTGGCAGCCATCTTGGTCTACATGTGGCCAAGGCCCAGTCGGGAACCCAGAGTCTGGGGATTTTCCTGCTCTTGGACTGTATATCAGAACCTGTGATAGTAAAGTCTTTTAAAACCAACCGGATTCCTAAGTTTTTATCCATTCCCCGCCAGCTTCGGAGGTAGAAGGGAACTAATTTCCTGGTGCTGTTGGGGACTCCAGTGGTCCCCAACAATCCAGTATACAAGTTTCAACACAACACTGATTTTTGTTGTGAAAGTTACTCACTATAATATAGACCAGGTGTGCCTAAGGTGACATCTGGCTCTAACTGCATATGCCACCAGAAGAAAAATATTGTAGGACAGTGAACCAGCAAGTTGTTACTTGCTACAAATATATAACAATAAATCTGATTTGCCCAGAAACCTCTTGTTACTATGCAGGTTAATAGCGTTTAATTTAGTATAAAAAATCAAACACCTGTATCTTTTCATTCTTATTCTTATTTGATACCAAGCAGCGGCAGCATCTTGTAGTAGTTCATCAATTCAGAAAGCTCATCATGCCTATAACTAATACATAAAAGATTTCCTGATAGGAAATAAATAAATTACTAGCTCATTACACAATGAAGCAAACATTGAAATTTTGGGAACAAAATTGCATAATTTTTTTGGCTGATTTAGCTAAAGGAAAAACTATTCATTTTATAAAAACAATGTCTATTTCACATAGACTTCTAAAGGATAATGGAAGTGACATATGTTTGAAATTCACAGCATAGCAGTCCATCATTTTGACTCAGTCACCAACCTGGTCCTACCAGTTCTACAACTCTGAGGAGACACAAGTCCAGCAGCTAAAATTCACAGAAACACCATAGTAACACCAGTCTCCACTGCTGAAAGTCCTGGGCCACCCTCAGGAAATGGGTGGGACAGTACCCACAGTATTTAAGTGCTCAGAAACTCCAACTGCTGCAACCAGACCAGCTCAACTAATATTCGCTAATTTACACTGTTTCACTAATACTCTGATGAGATGCCAAATTATGAATAATTTCAGGAAACACAGTGATTAGGCTGAGAATTCTGGTGTCTTCACAGACTCAGTGTGGGCAGCCTTCCTCCATCCCCCAACCTTCCAGAAGTCCTGGCCAGCACCTTCACATTCCACAGTCATTGCCTTTTCTCTCACTGGCACAGACCATAGATCCTGAAGTTTCTGCAGCCAACCCTGCAACCAATTAAGCTGAAACACCTCAAATTCCTCAATACTGGAATTCCTCAATTCCAGTAAAAGCACACTAAAGTATATGGGAAAGTAACATAGAAACTAACTAAACTCAACAAACAAAAACAATAACCCAGAAGCTCAACTAGCAACAAACAGTTTATCAAATTCTTAGCAACCACTTGATGAGATATAACAATTACCACATAAAATTATTGATTTTTTATACTTACTGTTTTTAATATTGGAACTTTATTATCTAATAAATTGAAAATCTAGAATTGTATCAACAATTATGGCTTTTGTCTACATTAAAATAAATGAAATTTCTATCTTAAAAACGCTTATAATTATAGCTTTTATACATTTCTGAAATTATGATATCCTTTTTCTTCTTATACACTGATTGCTTTGTCATAGCTACTAGTTAGATAGTAGGCAAGATTTATATTTTATATGAATATTGAATAGTCTATCTGCATTCCTGCTCTGCCACAAAGCTATTGACATGAGCATGACCAAGACTTTTCTCAAAAATGTAGTTTTAGACTGGGGTTGCCGTGGGAGAGCCTGCCAGGTTTGGAGCAGGGATTGAGGCTCCTCCTCTCATCCCCCCACCCCCATTGACCCATTGGGCTTGACTATGAGCTGCACAGTTGCCTCTCACAATTGACCATGAACCAGAAGTGATCAGAAACTCCAGAAGAATGACCAAAGGCACACTATCAGAGCTCCTTCCTGTGGCATGCTGTGAAGTGGCCGCAAACCATG
Source organism: Cryptotis parvus (assembly GCA_021461705.1). NCBI lineage: Eukaryota > Metazoa > Chordata > Mammalia > Eulipotyphla > Soricidae > Cryptotis > Cryptotis parvus. The sequence goes on along the minus strand of JAJIBD010023220.1, from coordinate 69,882 downwards.
TTAACAAAATCACCCAGTTTAGGGCCAGGTCTTTGTCAGGACCTTTCCCATATAATGTTACAATGACCAGTGTGCTTGCAGTCAGCTATGGAGCTGGTGTGAGGATAGGAAGTGGAGGGGGTGGTAGCCTTTGGTGGCATTAGGGTCACACTGGTAGCAGAACTGATGTTGAACAATGAAAGCTTGTGACAACTGTACTGCAAAAAAAAATCTGTAAATCAAGGTGTTTTAATAAAGGAAAATAATTAATTAGTTAATTTGTAGGGGAAAGCCGCCGGGGTCCCCGACAGTGTCAGGACAGAAGTTCTCTTTTACCTCCGAGGACACCAGGAGAACAGATGAAAACTCAGGAGTCTGGTGCAGTTCCAAAAATGGCTTTTAATAGTACAAAAGCTTTTCCACAGCAATCCAATATAATGAACAAACTCTAGCTCTGGTCCGAACTTAGACCATACAAAAGAGCCTAAGTCTCCCACCAAAGAGAGAGGATTTCACCCGAGCTGAGTCCTACTCAGAAGAAGGAGCAAAAGGCCAAAGAGCCAAAAGCCAAAAGCCTAAAGCCACAGGAGACAAAAACTGAAAGCTAAAAGGCCCAAAAGGTAAAAGGTGAAGGGGCCTCAAGTCAGCCCCTTATATACACCAAAGTAATCCAACCGAGAGGGTCATGTAAACAAAGAACTCTAAACAGAGTGTAGTGCCATACCCTATTGCAGGTATAAACAAAGGTTATGCCAAGGTCTATTCCTTTCTACCAAGATTACCACTTATGTAAAACACTGGAGAGAGGGGGCTGGTATAAAGTTATACATCTTAACTTTATGAGCTTCATGTAATCTAGATGGTAGCCACAAGGTCCTTCTTATTATTATCTGCACCAGGGTGATTCTGAGTATCTTGTTCTTGTGTACTGAAAGGGTCACACTCGCCTGCTTAGAGCAAACTAGTATGATCCTTCCTATAGTCTTCCTATAGTCTCAACGTAGCCAGGGTGATAGTCTCCTGGTAAATTCTAACTGTCCCACACTGAGTGCAGTGGGTATGAAGAGGAGCTGTGCCCAATCTAGAAAACATAGAAGTCTTAGTAGATGTATAAGTCAGAAGTTATTCAATCAAGGTGACTTCTGTAACTGCCACACCCTCTAGCAGTGTTTACATAGAAGAGAGGTCTCATTAGAATGAACCTTGACTTAAATAAGATTAAGCTGGGAGTGGGCAAAACAACAAAACTCCCAGAATAGCTAAACCTGTCCTCCAACATTAATTAAATAAATGTAGTTTTAGCTCTTTTATATCTTCTGAAATATCTAAACAACAACATACTTATATCCTCATAGTTTTGCACTATTTACAAACTGGAAAACATCTAGCGAATCCAGTAAATCAGTCCCTATTTTGTAAATACCAATAACAATTTATACTTGAGTAAGGACATTTCTATTATTTAAAAATAAATTCCACCAAAGTACAATCTGTAGAACCTGCACAGTACACATGTTAATCATCATCCCTTGCATATTGAAATGTGTCTTTAACAAATAAGGATTTTAATTTTTGTGAATTTAATATTAAGCTCTCCTGATAACATTTTCAAAGTTTGTTCAAGCTGATAATCTCATCACAGAAGTATAACATATTGATACCATAAATATTTGATGAATGTAATTATTTTCCTTTTATTGAAGTACCATTACATTATAACATGTTTCAGAAAGCATCGTTGTAAATATATGCATATAATGCATAAACTCAATGCTGAAAGTCAATTCTATTCTTTACCACATGTCTCCTTTGTCTCAATTCAGCCACCCCTTCTCCCTGTTATTTAAAACATTTTAAATATCTTTATTACTTAACTTTATGTTTTAGGCACCGTAATTTATAATACTGTTAACTGTAATACTTCAGGTAATAATGTTACTCTAATACAACAAACACCAGAATGTCACTATCCCTCCAGTGCTCTTTTAGGTCCCCCCACCCTGAACCCTCACCCCACAACCTCAGCAAATTCAGTTCTATAGATAGACTCTCTCAAGGTCTGTTACTAATCTTGGCAGGTAGGCTTATGGAAAGGCCCCCAAGACAATGGAACTCCTAGTAATTAATAAAACTAATAGTTCCAAGGCTGTAATCTCAGGAACCAAGGCCTGATAAGACTTCATCTGAGCAGAGACCCAGAGAAGGCTGGACACCTCTCCAAAAGAAGCTCCAGCAGAAACAAAGGCCAGGATAGAAATTTCAAAAGAGCCATTGACCACTCTCAGCTCTACCCTAACAACAGACTCTTACCTAGGTAGAAGCCCCACATTGGGGCAGGTTGCAGACACCCTATAAAACCACCCTGAACAAATGAAGCATGTGCATATGATACCTGAGCCCATGTGCTACTTGAGCCTACGTGGCCTAACACATGCGGTGGCTAAGTACATGTGTTGTCCATGTCTTCTCCCCTCTTGAAAGCTCTCTCCGCCTTTGGAGAGCCTGAATTCTCTCTCTCTTTCTCTGTCTCTCTTTATCCCTATCTGTCTCTCTCTATCTCTCTCACTCTCTCTCTCTCTCTCTTTTTCTTCCTCCCCTTCCTCAAAACCTCCAAATATAATCTGTTTTAACTTCACTGTTTGTCTGCCCCTGAAATTCTTCATCAGAGAGGCAAAGACAAGAACCTTCAAGACCTGGGTGAGGCCTAGCCTGCCCAGCAGTTCTCTATGGCAGATTGGGAGAAAGTGACAGCCTCTCTCCTTCCCACCTCACATGAACCACCAATGGGGGGCCCACCGACATCAAATCAGGAGAAAGTGACCTTTACTCTCCTCCCCACCCTCACCTAAGTCACACATGGGGCGCAACCGACTTAATTATCATTGGTGATTTTTAAGTTACCTATTTGTAACTTTATATTCTACATGTGTGTGGTTAATTTTGTGTTTATCCCTAGCTTGACTCACCTCGTTCATTATGACATACATCACCACCATCCAAGTAACAGTGAATGCAATATCCCTTTTCTTCCAGCTGAGTTGTAGTCAATTATGTATATGAAGCACAATATCATTAACCATTCAACTGTTTGTGAATACTTAGGCTGTTTCATAATTTTGACTATTGTGGTGAACACTGTAGTGAGCACAAGAATGTAAATATTTTTCAAATGAATATTTTGGGACTACATTTTGTGTATATATATAAAATATATAGTTATATGTATATATATTTATATAAAATATATATTTTTGATATATATCAAAAACATATTCAAGAAAAGTAAAAATTATAAGATGCACTGAGCATGAAACTGAATGCTGTTTCTCATGTGTCAACCCTAGCTTACAATATTTGCATTACAGAAAATAATAATATAGGATCATTAGAATTGTCAGATAAGGATTTACAGCCTTCTTTTGAGGGTAAAAGCACTGAACCTTCCTAAACAGGGATAGTTTGTTGTTGTATTGCTTAAGGATTACTAAAAGCATATGGCCTTTTTGAGAATGAACTCTTAGGTTACTGCATCTTAGATCTGATGATTTCTGCTACATAAAAGGGGACCTTGTGTTTCAGAAAACCTTTTTTGCTGAGAGTTCCTCTTCCTTACATGCTAATATAACTAATGCTCTAGGAAGAGAAGCAGTACTGAGGAGCTTACTTCTAACAAAGCACACAGAGTTGAACTAAAATGCAGAGAATAAGGAGAAAACAGAGGGGTTAGTATATGCTCTGATACCTTGGTTCTGATTCTATTTAGAGCTTGTAACTAGATCCAGTAAAGTTTGTTTATACAGGTAGAAAGAAATCCTCCATCACGTGTTATATGGAATCCTAACAGAATCACCTATAGCACAAAAGCAAAAGCAAATTTATTGTCAACTCAACCTTTCTTAAAATGGCAATTCAATTGTAACATCAGTTGGCATAGTCTCTACACAGTTGTTCTCTGGCATCATTCCCACAACCGCCTATAATTTAGAATTTCTAAATAAATGACTAAATGAAAGCAGAGTGCCCAGATATCGTGTGCTTTTAAAGATTCAAAATGAAAATAGCGGGATAAAGTAAATCAGTTGGACTGCTTAGTGGTAAATGCCTCATTTTCTTGTTGTGTTTACCCTTCTGACCCAATGGAATAGTAATGTATATTCCCTCACTGCATTCTTAATCAGGTTATTTACACTGCATATACAATGAGTTTGTGCCCTGTGCAATAAATTTTTTGCACTGAAATGTGCATGGGAGTGCAGACATTGTTATTGGAGGAATTAACCTTGTAAATGAGGAGCACCTTATCAAAGCTCTGGATTTTGATTAATCAAAAGCGATGCAGGGAAACAGACAGTTTTCTATGGAATCATAATGATAAGCCTTGCATATATCCACTATGCATAAGCAACGATATCTTGGCAAGGGAAGAATTCTGATTTGCTCTTTTCAATATCTGTGTACTACTTCATTCTAGTGCCAACAGAAAAATATTGCAAACATCTCTAGAGCAAAAAATTCAGATGATTTATCAGCAAGGAAATGTACTTTTATATAACTCCCAGTTAGCCCCAGAGCTTCTGCTGCTAAGTCTTGCCCCTGCATGTAGTCACGTTGATATAACTAAACAATCACAGATGTGACATACAAGAAGAAGATATAAATGTATCAATTACATGACTCACTTAGAGATTATAGAAAAGTATATAATGAAGCTACTAGGTCATCGCTTTAAAAATTAGTGATTTGTAGTCAATGAAAAATCAAATATTTTCTCTCTTACGTACAAGTCTAGAGCCAAAGCATTATCATAGGACTTAGAGATTTTTCTTTGATTCCCCCCCCCCCCTAATTCATGACACCTACCCCTTCTTCCTTGGACCTTGAAAAGACACAAGGGGACATTTCAGAGCGTCTATAATCAAGAGGAATATTAAAGTCCATTAGCTTAGAAGCAAAAGCTCATGCATCAAATGTCCTTCAAGTTCATATACAATGCTGAACTCTATGTTGGGACTTCCCTCTTCTCCCTATGAATACTTTCTGAATTTATTCATCCACGACAATCACTATAATACATATAAATTTCACCGCTGATCATGGTATATATGAGAGTCAGAGTGCACTTATGTGTGAAAATTATACAGCTAAGATTTGTGCATTTCAACATCTTTATTATATCTCACTCCTGTAAGTATTAATAATAACAGCACATTGAGAAGGTGAAAGAATTATTAAATATTGAAGATTTAAAGCAATGTGATGGACTCCTACTAGTTCATTTTACTATTTATTTTGTAACATGTTTTGAATTTAGCCTAGCATAGGGTAAAAATGCTGTTTCAGTTTTATCACTAATGTACAGGCATAATTTTTATCAGCATGAGGATTATGATTAAAATCCACTTATATGTTTGACATTTACCAATGCAGGCTGATAGCATCAGCTTCTCATGACCCAAACTAAAAGAAATGGCTTGACATTTCTTAACTTAACTACCTTCCCTTGAATAACAATAAAGCATTAAAGAAACTAGCTCTCATAATCAAATATTTTATTGCTTTGTGAAGTCATAAAAACATACACCCATTGTTTTGTTATGTTTTGTTCTATTTTGTTATGTTTTGTTATCAAGTCATAAAAACTATACATCTGGTATTTTGGTATGTTTTGTTATGTTCTGTAATGTTTTGATATCTCAAAAAATATTTTTTTTAGGTTTTATGTTTTGAGAATGTACTCATTCGAGTAAAATACTCTAAAGAGGCATAAAATATATACATAGATTTAAATAAACTAAATACAAATGAATTTATTAAAGCCCCTAATAACTAACTTACCCTTTATTTACTATTTTAAGAATGTCCAGATTAGGAATATTTAAATTCTAAAACACCAGTTAATATACTCTGTGCCTAGTGTTGAGCAGAAATGGTAGGGTCTTTAGATGCTATCAATCTTGACAAAATAGAATTAGCTGTTTTTTGCCTAAATTTTAAGGTATTAATAGACACAAGAATAACAGTATTTTTAAAGTACCAGTATCTACATACTGTTTTTCTACAAATGTTTCATATCATCCCAAAGATAAAACTGCTTCACAAGCATCATTTTAGTATTATATAAGATTTAATAAATGCCTATTTAATGACTAATCGTACAGCAACTAGTACAGCAGTTAGGGTCCATGATTGGCATGGAGTCAGCCCAATCTGATTCCAAGTACCACCTGGTCCATACAGGATTGCTTTTTGCATTGCTGAAGTATGACAGCAGGATGTGGTCCTGGATGCTTGCAACACTGCCATTGTGACCCAGACAGCCTCAGAGCTACAGCACATAAGCGATATCACATCCTCCAGCTTTTGTGCTAAACCAACACTGCAGTCAGCTGAGAATTGCCAGTGGGGTCTCTGGAAGTCCTAAACACCTCTTAGGAGCCACCTAAAAAAATAATAATTGTATAATAAACTTAAAATGCAGATAAAGGGGCCGGAGCGACAGCCCAGCGGGTAGGGTGTTTGCCTTGTGCGCGGCCAGCCCATGCCGGCCAGGGTTCGATTCCCGGCATCCCATATGGTCCCCGAGCACTGCCAGGAGTAATTCCTGAGTGCAGAGCCAGGAGAAACCCCCTGAGCATTGCTGGGTGTGACTCAAAAAGCAAAAGAAAGAAGAAAGAAAGAAAGAAAGAAAGAAAGAAAGAAAGAAAAGAAAGAAAGAAAGAAAGAAAGAAAGAAAGAAAGAAAGAAAGAAAGAAAGAAAGAAAGAAAGAAAGAAAGAAAGAAAGAAAGAAAGAAAGAAAGAAAGAAAGAAAGAAAGAAAGAAAGAAAGAAAGAAAGAAAGAAAGAAAGAAAGAAAGAAAGAAAGAAAGAAAGAAAAGAAAGAAAGAAAAAGAAAAGAATGAAAGAAAAGAATAAAAGAAAAGAAAAAGGAGACAAGTAAAATTCTTAAGTGGGAGGGAATCAGAAAGACAAACAGTAAGGTCGGGCTGGAGAGACAGCAGAGGAGGAATTACCATGCATACTACCAGCACTCTGGTTCAAATCATCAGCAATCTGTACGCTCCCCTGGACACCTGCATGGGTCACACATTCCTTAGTACAGAGACAGAAGTAACTCGTGTACTGCTTTGAAATCATTTATATGCTTATTGTAACCAACCAATGCAATTTTGTATTGTGGGCTTTAAAAGATTAATTTTTCTGTGTTTTTTAAATTTTTAAAAAATTATTTTAAATATTTTAAATAAAGAAAAATTTTATAAAATTTTATAAAGCATTTTTTTAATTTGAAAATTTCTATGGCTATAAGAGCTATTAAGAAAATTAGTCAAAAATCTAAGGGGGAAATTGTCTTTTGCTACATAAAATATTTATTATAAGGATAGCCTTAGTTAATTAAATTTGACTTTGGTTTCAAATGATCTCAACTACAATACCAAAAGTGAAATAAAAAGGTTTGGGAACCTATATTACCCAAATAATTATTTTTTGCTTCCCCTTTACTATAGCATTTATTTATGTTAAATACTGAGTAGCAATGATATGAGCACCCAAATAATTCTAAATACATATAAATAAAAATCCATTTTAATTATAGCTAAATATTTCATGTAGAGGCTTTCTTAAACTTATCAAAGTAAAAATAAGACAAAACAAGCAAACAAAGAAAGGCAATAATCCTTAATATCAAAGGGTAAACTTAATACTGAAAATTTAGGCAAATCAGCCAATTCTATCTTGTCGACAGATAGCGTAACGTGCGCTCACCATCTGCTCAACACTCGGCAGTCAGTGCTCTCACCCTAGGAACACACCAAAGCTAGTACTTGCAAATATAAAGGCATTTTGCAAAAATAACCTGTCAATCATATAAACTCAGTATCCAAAATATGCAAAACATTCAGAAGAGATCTGAACAAGTTTTGCATCGCATTGTACTTCATACACACTTATGAGATACATAAAGGCACTAAATTATGTTGCTCTGTCATGTGTTAATATATTCATGAAATAAAAATTAGTAAAGACTGCCTTTGAAGTATGATTTCATATGTATGCAGTTTACATATATATATATATATATGTAAACTGCATACATGTCTAATATATATGACAAATATTGGAATCACTGCAAAGCTCATTTTGGAGGATGCATTCTACAACTGACATGGCAAACAGACTGACATATAACCCCAATTTTCTCTCACTGCCAATATTTGATACTTCTCCCCTCCAGGTCTGGATTTTGTTTTCTTCATAGGAATAGCTTAATGATGAATTGTGATAGAAATTTTGCCTTAAAAATGTTTAGTCATGGCTTCAGTTGGAGAGAAAATAACTAATGAGTCCAAGGTCACAAGTTCATACTGACATGTATTTTATATGGAAAAATAATATTCCACACCTGCAATTAATTCTGGTTTGTGACAGTAGCCTTTGGTATACTTAGTAAGTATAGGAATATAATTATATATGTATACATATAAATATATATATATATCATATAAAAGGCTAAAGAGCTAGAAGAGTGTGGATAGGACACAAGCTATCAGCAAAAAAAAGTTTCATTGCTGAAGTATTTGATTTGTGTTAGAATTGTGAGCTGCTAAATTAGGTTTGGAAATAAAAAAGGAGTGTATATAACAGCACCTCTAGGCTTCAGCAACACACAGTCTAAAATGAGAAAGAGAAGACAGAAAAATAGATAAATATCAAATAATAATGTATAGTATTATTTTGCAGGGCTAAGTAAATAGTGGAACCAGGTAGTGTTAAAGGAAAAAGAGAAAGATCACATTTCTCAGTTAAGGTAGTCTTTCGTGGGAGGCAACCTGATTCAAATTTTTCTGAGCATGAAAAAGGGCAGAGAGTCGGAAAAAGGGGCTCCCTTCTTCATCCATAAAGAAATGTGGGGACACTCCTTTCAGGCAAAAAGACAAATTGTATTTTCAGTGTGCATAGCAGGAGGGTAACATTTTAATGCCAGTACAACTAAACCTGTGGTGCATTCTTTATTTAGCAACAACGGACACAGAAGATTGAGTTCAGAAAAAGAAAAAAAAATCACTGTTTAAAGCTCTGCTAAGTGCACATCACATTGAGCAAAATCATTTAAGACTCCCACTACTGGTGATTTTCACAGTTCTATCCTTGGATCAAAATAGAGTTTCATAAAGCCACATATCATAACAGACTTAACTTAGCCTCTAACAATGTTCTTCACTGGGTTACACTTTAAAATTAGCATCTCTGAGTAGAACAGTGGTTACCAAAAAGCTGTAGGGATGAACCATGAGAGAAAATGGTCAAAGGATACAAACTTTTAATCATAAATTAATAGTTTCTGCAACTCTAGTGTACAGACAGCATGGTGAATAAAGTTAGCAAACTGCACTACACAACTTAAATTTGCTAGCATACTAAATCCTAAGCATTCTCAACACATCGACAAAAAGGTAACTAAATTATATGATAGATGTCTTAATTAACCTATTGAATAATTATTTCAGTATTTATATAAGTTTAACCATCATATTATATAACTTTAAATACATACAATTTTTATTTGTCAGCTTTGCCTCAGTTAAACTAGAAAAAATAAAATTTAGCTCCCTGGCTTGGTATATCTATCAAAAATAAAAATCTCGTGTTCTTTGATCCAATAATTCCATTTGTGTAATTATTCCTATAAATAATATCTTTTGAATGTGTAATATACATATGTGATTAATCATATTGAAGATATTTTTCCTTCTTATAATGGCAAAAGACTGAGAAGAACCTAAATTCCTAATAAGCAGAGAGACAGACATGGGGCAGAGCTGCTACTGGCTCTCACTGTGCCCAGCCACTCATGAGGTGCCCGGGAGGGATGGCAGGTTCTAGCCCTGGCCCACCACCCCAGCAGAGCCTCACAACAAGCCAGACGACCACCCACTCCATGAGGACCTCCATTTTCCACACCCAGACTTCCCCCTCATCAGAACTCCACCCAGCAGACCAGCCTATCACAGCCCACTCATCGAGACCCACCCTGCTGCAGTCTTTTTTAATCTGGCCCAGGTATGCTCATCCAGAGACAGACATGGGGCAGAGCTGCTACTGGCTCTCACTGTGCCCAGCCTCTCATGAGGTGCCCGGGAGGGATGGCAGGTTCTAGCCCTGGCCCGCCACCCCAGCAGAGCCTCACAACAAGCCAGACAACCCACCACTCTATGAGGACCTCCATTTTCCACATCCGACTTCCCCCTCGTCAGAACTCCATCCAGCAGACTAGCCTATCACAGCCCAGCTCACAAGGCCACAAGCATCTGCATGGTACATCAATAAATGCTGGATTTTGAGATGACTACAAGAGTGTGCTACCCGCACGGCAGAGCCTAGCAAGCTACCCGTGTCGTATTTGATATGCCAAATACCAGTAACAATTATAGACCTCATTCCCATGACCTGATGGAATGGTTTGAGGCTCTTTATGTTCCTGGAGCAAGCAGGTGTCCTTGGGCTCTACTTGCATGAGACAGGTCATATGGAGATGTTACTGATGCCCGCTCGAAAGCAAATCGACAATGAACAGGAAGACAGTGATACAGTGATCTTTGATTCAATAATTCCATTTGTGTAATTATTCCTAAAAATAATATCTTTTAAATGTGTAATATGCGTATGTGATTAATCATATTGGAGATTTTTTTTCCTTCTTATAATGGCAAAAGACTGAGAAGAACCTAAATTCCTAATAAGCAGAGGACAGGCAAACTGAATTAAGGATAATCCATATAATAAATATGATGCATTATTTAGAATATGATGTATATCTACACATACTGACCTCAAACTAGGACCCTATACCTGACTGATGAGGAAAACAAGTAATATAAAGGTCTAGTGCTAGAATATATCAACCTAGGTAGCAATGAAGAAAAACACAGTGGACTAGAAGAATATTCCCAAGAAGGCCAGCAGCAACTGTCCAACAAAGTGAGGTGAATAAGTGAAGAAGGAGATGAAGATTAACACCTAAGGGCAAAGTAAATCACACGCTTAAAGGTTTTTATAAAAGTCTGTTAAAACTGTTTAAAACTGGATACAAAACTATTGGCCATTGAAGCACTCATGCAAAAAAACCTGGTGTGGTCATGCAGAGAAGCAGCCGACCTGAGGAAACAATTTAGGTAAGATGTGTGCTTGCTCTCCCACTTCTTCGTTTTGCTTTATTTATAAAGTAATAGCATCATTCACTTTTATCACTTGTCACTTGTCTTCCCCTTGTTCATCGATTTGCTCGAGTGGGCGCCAGTAATATCTCATTTGACCCTGTTTTCATGCTAGTACAGCCCAATGGCCTCTGTTCCTCCGGGAATATGAAGGATCTCAAGCCATTCCTTCAGGTCATGGGAATGAGATCTATTATTATTACTGGATTTGGCATATCAAATGCTACACAGGCAGCTTGCCAGGCTCTGCTGTGTAGCCACTCAAAGTTTTTGCATTTACTGATGCGGCTGCATGGAAACTGGGAGAGCCGTTAGCAGCTCTATTTGTGCCTGTGAAATAGCAATAGTATCATTATGCATTTAAATATCATTGTGCTGCTTGTCTCTTTTCTTAAAGTATAAATATAATGTTCTAAAGAATGTGTGTGAATTATAAGCTAAATTAGCAACAATATTGATAATGTATGTAGAAGGAGTAAAAAGCCTAAAGCCAGGACTCCAACAGAATTGTCTTTAAATTTGATCTAAACTTTTCATTTTCTTATATTTAAAAGATTGCTGGAGTATTTACGTTCATGACAGTGAAAAGAAGATTAGGAATTAATATGAAAAGGACATAGTATAATGTCTGTAATTCATTTAAAATGGCCAGCAATTGTTTGAGAATAAAATGGAGAGAATGCAGTTTCCTATTATGAGAAAAATTTAGGAATTTTGAAACAGAGTCAGAGGTGCAGAGCAGTTTTAGGAAGGTCATACATAGGAAATTCTGGGAGGTTCTGTATAAAGAAGAAAGTCCAGTTAGTAGATGATTGCATTCTTCACAACATCTATTTCAGAAAGCAAAAGAAGGGATCTCATTATCACCATTGACAAAGGAGAAAATGACTCACCTGGGGTTAAACAGCAAATCAGGGGCAAAAATGAGACCAGGATGGAAAAATCACAATTCCTGGTTTAAGCACATTAATTATCTTGACCCCTACTACCTACAGTATTCAAATATAGTACATGAATCTGGCTATTCACATGACCTTGCTCAAATATTGAACCTCATTGCAACCCACTAGATAAATAACAGATCAAAAGTCATAGAATAGAGAAAATAATAGTCTCTCCCAAGTTCTAAATGTTTTTCTTTTTTTAGATTTACTTTAGTTATTTTAATTTTTTCCTCTAAAAATTACATCAAATGAGTCCTCTTTATTCCTGCTGAATCCAAATGTATATATATATATATATATATATCTATATCTATATCTATATATCTATATCTATATCTATATCTATATCTATATATATCTAGGCTTCACATGTGTGTTTTCACACACACATTTATCTAGAGGGTGACCAGTCGCCATTAGCACAACTATGAAGAAAGCATTTCAAAAGAGAATCTGTCATTTAATTTGCTATATCTTTCTAACAAGGAAAATTTTTTTTTATAAATACTTCAAGAAAATATTGTAAGTGTGAGAATTTAAAAATCATGGTGATAAGTTCTATGATCACTTGATCACTTGAATCCCGTTATTCATTGATTTGCTCGAGCGGGCGCCAGTAACATTTCCATTGGACCCTATCACGTGCCAATGTAGTCCAATGGCATCTGGTTGATTCAGGAATATGAAGAGCCTCAAACCGTTCCTTCAGGGTCTTAACAAGGAAGTCTGACCATCTTGTAGGTGGGCGGCCACGTGATCTTTTGACATCCCGTGGGATCCAGTCAGTAACGGTTCTAGTCCAGCGGTTGTCTCCAAATCGCATTACATGTCCAGCCCATCTGATTTTCGATGCCTTGGCAAACGAGACAGCGTCCCTGATTCTAGAATTGTGACGGAGGTCAGAACTCCGGATTCCTTCACTCACTTGAGTGAGACGTGATATTCCAAGCATAGCTCTTTCGATGCCTCTCTGGGAGACCCGAATAGCATTCTCATCCTGCTTTCGTAGGGCCCAGGTCTCTGAGACGTATGTTAATGCAGGGAGAACGGTGGAGTCGAAGAGATGTGCCCGGAGCCAGAGGTTCTTTGTCCTTTTAGCTATTTCTTCGATGCCTTTGAAGGCATTCCATGCCGCTCTCTTCCTCCTGCGCAGCTCAGGTTTTAGGTTGTTCATCATGTTGACTTCTCGACCTAGGTACACATAACTGCTGCATTCAGAGATGTTTGTTCCATTGAGAGTGAATGGAGCCTCAGGAACTAGTTCATTTCTCATGAACATAAGTTCTATGAAAACAACACAAAATTTTGTACCAAACAACTTTAATTTCATTGAGAACTAACATGTTTTTAAACCAGGGGACTGTTAGTGAAGTCACACGCAGAACAGGTAATGAAGAAATTCATGCTCTAGGTTTAACTAGCAGTGAGAATTAACTCATATAGGCTCCCCATATTAGTAGGACTATAGACTTAGAGACATGCCTTGAAGAACAGAATGGTTTTTTGGTTTTTTGGGAGAAAGTTATATCCATTTTTTCCAAATTGCTTTGGTCTGGATTTCTTGGCATACATAAAACTTTATCATGGCTGAAAGGATAGTACCGTGGTTGGGTGCATGCTTTGCATACATTAAACCTGGGTTCAACCTCCATATGGTCTTCCAGCCTCTCCAGGAGAGGTCCCTTAGTACAGAGCAAAGCGTAAACCTTGGGCACAACTAGGTGTGGCCCAAAACCAACAAAACAAAACTCTCAATCTGGGAGTTCTCTCAGGAAATACTTCCTGACCTTTAGATTCTCAGGATGCTTTTCTGAAAAGGTCCATCTGTCTCTGGTGATAGCTCCATTTCTGCAGTTCCAAAGAGCTCAAGATTAGCAACTCAAAGGAATGTGTACTGCATGCCTTTGGGCTAGCTTTAGGCTTAGCAATTCTTATTTTAATTATTTCTAGAAAACTCATTACCAGGGTTGCCCTATCTAGCTGTCTGCAACTTTCTCTGAGAGATTTAACCCCCTTAAATCTTTAGGGTACACATGGGTGAAGATTCATCTTCTCTAATTGGTTATTAAATTGACAAGGCCCCTATCAATCCTCTTCTATGCACAATATTCACTTGCAAAGATGTAACTCTACCCAACAAAGGTCTGCCAGTGAACACAAAGTTAACTAAAGCACTAAGAGGAAAGAGAAAATGAAGAGGAAAAAGAGGAATTTTCCTCAGAGATTCCTGTTGCTTCTCCCTGACAAGAACTGACCCATAAACATTTACTTGAGTCCTCTGAATCTCCTTGTCTATCATTCTTAACCTTGCTCTTCTGCACCCAATTTTAGCAAGCACTCTTTTTAAATCACCCTAAATTATTGGTATGTCTTCACCTTGGTATCTGATCAAGTTCCTAACAGGGTCCCTTAGATATCTAATCATCTCACCTTCAACAGAATTTCTATTAAGTTGATTTAACAGACATCCCTCTAACAATATCTTCCTTTATATCTTAATTTCATTTTTTTACTTGAAATCAATTACTTTGCTTTTAACTAATATATTTTTAGAACTTTTATTATGGCACCATTGTTGGGTCCCTTTAACAGATTTAAGAGATCTCTTAAAGGCATGGCTTTTGCTTCTTAAAGGGATGGTCAATATCCCAATTATGGGGATATAGAAGAGTTGGAAGGAATAGACAGTTGAGGAGTCAGCTGAGTCTGGGTTCTCAGCCTGGCTGGCAGAAGTGAGTTGGAGAAGCAGAGTCCAGCAGAATAGAGATTTAGAGGAGTAGAAAGAAGGGTTGGCTGAGCTTGCCAAAGGGCAGTGCTTGGTGACAGTTTGAAGTATTAAAGGGAGTTCCAAGCCTCTGACAGTATCAGGTAACTGATACTGTCAGATACAGAACCAGTTTACAGCCACATATCTGTTAACTGTCAAACTATGATTTATAAACTTGTGCAAAATAGAGTTGTTTCAAGGCATATAATGTTCTAACACCAATCTCACCTCAAATATCTCCTTTCTTCCACCAGTGTACCCAGGTTTCCTGCCAGACTCACCTTGGCCGGTACATAAACTTATTTCATATTGCTTGCTCTATCAAAACTCAAAGAAATGGCAAATGGAATTATTAGAAAATAAATCAACCCACCCTAGAAGAGCCTCACAACAAGCCAGACTACCCCCTCTACTCCATGGGGGCCGCCATTTTCCACATCCGGACTTCCCACTCATCAGAACTTCACCCAGCAGACCAGACTATCACAGCCCGGCTCGCACAGCCACTAGCGGCCACGTGGTTCATTAATAAATGCTTTTTTAGAGGTGACTACAAGAGTATGCCACCCGCACGGCAAGCCTGCCAAGCTGCTCGTGTCGTATTTGATATGCCAAATACCAGTAACATTTACATTAGGTCATTCCCATGACCTAATATAATGGTTTGAGGCTCTTTATGTTCCTGGAGCAAGTGGATACCTTTGGGTTCTACTAGCATGAGACAGGACATATGGAAATATTACTGGTGCCCGCTCTACCAAGTAGATGATCAACGGGATGATAGTGATAGTGATAGTGATAGTGATAGTGATAGTGATAGTGATAGTGATAGTGATAGTGATTGATAGTGATAGTGATAGTGATAGTGATTGATAGTGATTGATAGTAATAGTGACAGTGACAGTGACAGTGATAGTGATAGCGATAGTGACAGTGACAGTGATAGTGATAGTGATGATAGTGATGGTGATAGTGATAGTGAAATCAGCCCAGCTGGAGCCGTAGTCCAGTGGGTAGGGCATTTTCCTTGCATGCAACCTACCCGGGTTTAATCCCCGACACCCCATATGGTCCCCTGAGTACTATCAGGAGTAATTTCTGAGTGCAGAGCCAGGAGTAACCCCTGAGCATTGTGAGGTGTGACCCAAAAAGGAAAAAAAATCAACAAAGAAAATTTATAGTAGTTGATTGCTCTATGATTATAAACTATAAAAATATAAATTCAAATCATTTAATATAACATAGTACGATGCCCAGTTTCATTTATGTAACAATATTTTCAACTCTGGTGTCTAAAATATATTACCTTACCTTTAATAAAAATTAAATTTTATTTTGTACTCATATTTTATTGTCATAATCATCATATCTTCCTTGTCATAAATGATTATTTTTGCTCCCTTAGGAAGCATACAGTTAATTGATTTCATATTGTTTGTCACAATAAAACTTAAAAGAATGGCAAATAGAATTATCAGCAAATAAATCAATAAAGTCAAGTTGTGATGACTAACTGCTATATGTTTTTAATCTTTCTAAATCTAATAACAGCCAACTCTGGAGGTCCCCATGCATCACTTAATTAGTAGAAGTAATTTCTGGCATCACAGAGATAAAACAGAATCACATCCTTGGACCTTTGCATTTTGTTACTAGGCCAAATGAACCAGATTCACTGGTGAGGCATTCTGAGCCCAACACCTCTCTTTTACAGAAAAGAATTTTAGGAGGAGGAGAAATAGTGAAACAGATTGCTTATTAGACAAAACTTTCAAGGATAGGGGATGAAGGAGGGAGATGGAAAGGCATATTTTTCAAAAGAAAATACCAACTTGAAAGACAATAGAGCAAGCAAGTGAGATCCCTTCAAAGACACCCCCCCATGAGTACTCTGTATACACAGAAGTTAATGTAAGTATTGCCACAGGAAAATCTTGCACTGTTGATGACCTTCTCATAATCTCATTGCTTGAATTGTTGATAATCCATTCATAATCTCATAGATTATTATGTAGCTTCACCTTTTCTGAGGTGTCCACCCTTTTCTGGGTTTGGCCTTGGGATTCTGCATATGAGTGATGCCTCAGTTTCTCCTTTTCAAAGAGCTGAGGATTTGCATGCCAAAAGGTCTGGTCTTCATGCCTTTGAGCTGCTTCTGGCCAGATAACCTCTTCATTATTTTCTAAAAGTACATTACAGAAACTGCCTCCACCCCCCCATAACATACATAAGCACACACACACACACACACACACACACACACACACACACACCTGTGTACAACTCTGTATGAAAGCTTCTACCCTGCAATCTTGGAGAAATTATTCGTTCTTCCCCAGACTATTTCCTTATCTGCATTAAGATCAATTGGGTTTTTCATGCTGTTTTATATTTTGTATTATTACCATGTATTATTATTATTGTAAGGTATTGTTTTAAGTTTGACATCCCTAAAAATATAGACTCCTATATAATGAATCAATACAGGACAATCTTTTCAGCTGAAAGGCAAAAGAGCTAAGTGCAATCCAGCAGTTTTTTGATGAAGTTTAGGAAACCAGTATACTTAAAGGTGTTTATTAGTTAATTCATTTGAGTTATTTCCATTGGTACCATCACAGGTAACTTTCACTAATATCACTTGATCTCTTGACATCCTGTTATTCATCGATTTGCTCGAGCAGGCACCAGTAACATTTCCATTTGACCCTATCACATGCCAGTGTAGCCCAATGGCATCTGGTTGCTTCAGGAATACGAAGAGCCTCAAACCTTTCATTAAGGGTCTTGGCGAAGAAGTCTGACCATCTTGTAGGTGCAAGGCCATGTGATCTTTTGACATCCCGTGGGATCCAGTGGGTAATGGATCCAGTCGGTAACTTTCACTAATATAAGGTCTTTTAATTGTCACTTAAATGTCTTCAAAAATATTACACCATGAGGGCTATGAGGCAGTTTGAATATGCCAGACACTGCTGCATGCAGTGTTGCAATTAGAGATAGAAGACATTGCCGGTGTTTCAGAATAAATCACAGGACTTTTAAAAGTAGTGAAGCATAACAGCCCTGATTCATGCATAGTGCAGGACTATCACTGGAGCACCAACATCTGCTGAACAAATGCTTCTACTCGAATTTCAAGAGAAGCTACTAAACTTCCAACATTATGTAATTCAATTACAGGGAATATTGAACTATGAATTAACAAGAAGCAAGTTCAAACAATGCACTTCATTTAAAAACACTTTTAAAGTAATCATGAACCTCAGTATGAAAAGCAGTGTGTTATGACCAAATTATAATATCTTTCTCACAGCCTAGAAAAAATCAGAACTATTAAAATTTGACCGTAAGAAAAAACTTGGCTGTGAGTTTGTTGTATAAAAAAATATTTAACAATATTAATAAAAATAAGCTAATGATCATTCGTTAAACAATGCTTGAAGTTTGGGATTTATTGCTGAGTCTTATGAGATTAGCTTTAGTCTTAAAATAGATGGCATCTTTAAGATAAATATGAAGCTGCCATTTTGAGTGGGTGGAGTATTTGTTTCCTAATTGCTATTTTTATAAACCAGCACAATAGAAGTGGCATGAAACATTAAAAATTTATTATCATGCTGTTCTGGCTCATCAAAAGTCAAAACTGGGCTTTCCAACATTAAAGTCAAGGTGTCAATGGGTCTGCATTCTCAATGCATGCCTTAGGGACTGTCCATGTTTTGCTTTCCTAATTTCCAAAAAGCTGCTTGTCTCAGCCATTGTTATTGGGAATTCCAACTGGTAGAGACTTTTTTTGGAAAACAATAAAGACATTCTTCAAAATACTAGAAATTGAGCTTGCAATTGATCCAGCAATACCACTTCTGCATATATATATACCCTGGGAACCCAAAAACACACAGCAAAAAATGTTATCTGTACTTCTATGTTCAATGCAGCACTATTCACAATAGACATAATCTGGAAACAACCTAAGTGACCAAGAACAGACAACTGGATAAAGAAATGATAGTACATCTACACAATGCAACCACCAGAAAAAAAATGAAATCATGAAATTCACTTATAAATGGATGGACAAGGAGAATATCATGCTGAATGAAATGATTCAAAAGGAGGACAGACATAGTCTGATTGCACTCATTTGTGAGATATTAAAAATGTAGTATAAGACTAATATCCAAGGAACTGGAAAAGCAGGGGCCAGGAGGACTGACCCATGGTTTGAAACTTGACACAAGTATGTGGAGATCAGAGGGCAGTAAGAAGAAAGAAGGGACCACTATGGCAATAGTAGTTGGAAATCATCATTCTGGATAAGAACTGAGTGCTGAAAGTAGGTAAAGGGCATGCAAGCCATGATGCCCAAAAAGAAGAAGAGGTTGAAAAAGAGAGGGAGATAAGAAAGAGAGAGAGAAAGAGAGGTAGGTAGATAGATAGAGAGATAGAGAGAAATGATAGACAGACAGACAGATAGATAGACAGATAGACAGATATAGATAGATAGATAGATAGATAGATAGATAGATAGATAGATAGATAGATAGATAGATAGATAGATAGATAGATAGATAGATAGATAGATAGATAGATAGATAGATAGATAGATAGATAGATAGATAGATAGATAGATAGATGGATGGATGGATGATGGATGGATGGATGGATGGATGGATGGATGGATGGGTGAGTGGGCGGATGGATGGATGGGTGAGTGGGTGGATGATAGATAGATAGATAGATAGATAGATAGATAGATAGATAGATAGATAGATAGATAGATAGATAGATAGATAGATAGATAGATAGATAGATAGATAGATAGATAGATAGATAGATAGATAGATAGATAGATGTAATGTACAGATTCTTCCAGGATATTACCCCTAATTTAAGAGTTATAACTTAATCACATCAACAAAATTTCAGATTCCGAAATTTAGGACAGAGACAATTTCCAGAGAGATTCTACCCACTGCAAGATTCAAGCTAGAAGTAAGTTGGAGACTTTGTTTACCACGTGTACATGTCAATTTTATCCCATAAGCATGGACTTTAATAAAGTTGTAATCTGCCTCCGAGTGCTTCCTTCCTCCCCTTCCACCCTTAATCACCATCCTCAATTTCAGATAAATTTATGTTTAGTTTAAAATCTCAAAGCACAAATATTTTTCTACTTCTCTTTTTCTACTATTTCTAGGTGTTCATCTCCCTCATAATATTTATTTGTATAATAACACATATTTGTCTATGCATATTTTAAAGAGGGGGTAGAATATGTCTATGCATATTTGTAAACGGGGGTAGAATATAAGCCCATGCTGGGATTGCATTTTACATGTATGAAGTCCCAGGTTCAATCACCAACATCAGAAAAAAAAAATGGAGTAGTCTTTGGAATGAGAATTTACCCCTTCTACTTCAGTAAAATTAAACTGATACAAGCTGAAAACTCTAAATTTTTATGTAAAAGAATCTAATTCTTATTTAAGAAAAGTCCCAAACTATAAGCATGACTGTGAAAAATAAACTATCATGTTTTCACATTATGTAAACTATTCATAATAACATACCCCTGAGGTTCATCCCACATTTTAGCTTCAATGCTTCTGCTTTTCTCTTGATGTATATGTAACAAACCTCTTCCAAGTGTTGTTTTGGTTACTCATTCATTTTGCATTGCTTATTTCTGAACCTTTGACAAGTTCAAGCCACAAGTTTATGGGCTTAAAGACAGAGAGAGATTCCTGGTGAAAGTTCATTGGTTGAGAACCATATTTCAATTTCTATAACTCAGTCACCTACAGGAAATCAATCTTTCAGTCTTTATCAGTCTTAAAGGTCTCTTTCCTTGAGTGTACAGTCATTAGTTTTTTTTCATTACCTCTAGTTGCATTTTAAATTTATTACAATCCTCTTAAAAATATTTCCTTAAAATTTGTCAGACATAGATATGCCATTCCCCTACCACCACACACATACTACACCTGTTTCCTTTTAAAACGTATTTTGTAGCATTAGGAATCACAAATGTGGTACAGAGACAATTTATTTAGAGAATGAATTTCCACGCTTAAACAGAGGGTCAAACCACAACACTACCCCCTAATTCAGGGACCTGGATAATTGCATCCTGAGGATTATGTGCTGTATTTCAATTAATTTTACCTTCATGATTTTCAAATAACTTCAGAAATCTCTAAGGAGGCCTGAGGTTACTAACACAATTAATAACATTAGTGATCAATGGATGACTCTTTTCTTTCTTTTTTTTTCATAAATAAAGGAAGGAAATTTTAAAAAATCTATGTCAATGAAACTTTAAAAGTTTCCAATTTAAACATAAAAGCCAGGAAATGCAAGTTAAATATCTCATGGGAACATTAGTTGGTTCATATTTCATGCACTTCATTTTAAGGTATAACAGTTAACAGTATAATTAGCAATCAAAAATATTTTATCTGTACACTGTGGGTGTTTGATGTTATTACAAGATCCTTGATTTTTGCATTTCCTGACTTCTGTGTTTAAATGTATAACCTTAATGCTGCATTATTGTCATGTCTCACATTAGTTATTGATGGCTTGTAAATGAAATAGATGCCCTAGCAGGTCTTTTCTACCTCTAACTTCCGTAGATAATTTCTGCAGACACACATTTTATGAACCAATATTACAGAAGCTCTATAAAAACCATAATGGAAAACAACACAATTCTTGCTGAAATGTATGGAGGTACTAAAAGGTTTTTCACTTTGTAACAATTATGTTGAGGAGCCTCTTTGAAAGGTTGTTACTTGTTTTGCTTCTTTATGTCATCACATTAATTTTACCTTGTGCTGAAAACATTTCAAAAATTAAAGCTCCACAACAATTTCCCAGCAATCAAGGGCTTAAATGTAGCCTTGAAAGATCTACATTATTCTGCTTTCTCTATTTAAAAAAAATCACCAAGCTCCCTAGCAACTGACAGAATTGGCACTTACAGGTATGCTAATTGTGAAAATAATTTATTTGAAAATTAATATTTATGATTTTCCACTGATATATTTCACTAGTAAGTAGCAAAGTGGAAGGAGTTTAAATGCTAGAGGCATTTCTAATTTAAGATGTTATCAACTAAAGCAGCTAACTTTCAAACATCATAAGTAGTTTCATAAAAATAATGAAAAATAATTCCACAGAATAAAAATGCCTTGTGAGTTTAAAACTATCTCCCCACAATCTCATCAGAAAGATTTCTGCCCTTCATATTTGTCCTCAGAGAGCTTCCTGTCTCTCCCATTCATGGTTTTGTGGGGTTTTTTTTGGGGGGTCACACCCGGCAATGTTCAGGGGTTGCTCCTCACTCTGCACTCAGGAATTACTCCCTGCAGTGCTAGGGGAACATATGGGATGCAGGGATCAAACTCTGGTCAGCTGTGTGCAAGGCTAATCCTCTACCCTCAGTGCTATGACTCTGGGCCCGTCTCTGCAGTTGATAGTAGAAAAATAAATAGTGTTGAAAGTCTAAAATCTCCGGTATTCTCCTGAATAAATCGGAGCCCTATTATAGTGACAAAATGTTCACAGGATCAAAATAAAAGTTTGAATATCATCTGTTGACCCAGAAATTAGAGATTTCATATCTTTAGATATCTCACTGCTACAGGAATTTCAACTGGGATTTCATATCTTAAAATGGGAGGGATGGACACTCCTCAACTGCCTCATGTTCAAGACCAGACTCCAATACTTGGACAAACTCTACCCAGAAAGTAATACATTGAAAACGCAGATATGTGAGTTTTTTAACTGAAATCTCCAGGCTTTGATGGAGTCAGGGATGGACTACCTCCACCATCTCCATGTTTTTCTGGAAGGCCTGGCACTTGTGCCATGAACTTCTCAGGATCCATTAATCTCATTCACTGGCTATGATCCAGAGACTCATATATAAGTCTCAAAAGAGATAATCAAGCGACAGAGAACCTCTAGTTTCTGTGACAGCCTGATGCATTAGGGCACCCCAGAAGAGGGCAGGTGAGGTTCCTGGCCTTCCCAACAGAGCCCCAGCAGCTGAAAGCCTCCATACTCTACAATAACTGCATGTTCAAGGCCAGACTCTGCAGCTCAGACAATCTCCACCCAGAAATTAATCCTTTGAAAAACTCAGGTATGCAGGTTTTGCAACTGAAATCACCAGAATTTCATGGAGTTAGGGGATGAGTTACCTTCCTCCATCTCCATGTTTTCCTGGAAGACCCGGCAGTTAAGGCCTTGCCCCAAAGCTTCCACTCAGTTAAAAATTTAACTCCAATTTTATTATCCTATTAAAAATTTTGTAATTCCTGCAGCAGCACAGCTCATCTCAAGCTCTACAATACTAATAAACCAAGTAGCACACCACAGTTGATGGCATGTGAATTACATAGTACCCAATAATGCACACTGCCTATCCCTTAACAACATGTCAGTAATGGTCCCATGGTTGAGATTGAACAATCTAAAAAAAATTCCTGCTCTAAAAGATCATTTAAAAATCAGGAAATATAAGAAAAGATTTCCTGATCGTTTTTTAGCAAATTATCTATTACAAACAATGTAAATCAAAATACTGAGGATCTCTCTGGACAGGCTTAAGGAATGACTGGGAAAATTGGAAATTATGGCGGTGTGAAATTGCAATAGAGGTGGTATTAGGGGTTGAATATTGAATATCTGTAACAAATTAACATGAGCAACTTTGTTGAAATATTGAGTAGAAACCCACTAAGTATAATAAGTGAAACCAACTACACAGATGCATGTAAAAAGGTCTTAACTTTAGCAACACCATTATGAGATATATGTTGTAATAAGCATTATAAAGTAAATTAATTAGTGCCTGCTAAGGGATCAGGCTTGGAGTGGGAAATTAGGGACTCTGGTGGTGGTAAGGGTACATTGGTGATGGAACTGGAGTTGGAATACTAAATTCCTAAAACAAACTATATTGTGAAAAACTTTGTAAATCATGGTGCTTAAATAAAGTAAAAAATATTTTTTTCTAAGTAGCCAAAGGGCTATACCTATATCTGTATTGCAAACCATAAGGCCCAAAGAGAAAGAGTGAGAGAGAGACAGATGAAGAGAGAAGAAAGGTGCCTGCCATTGAGGCAAGCAGGGTGAAGTGGGGGGCAGGAGGGAAACTGGGGACATTGGTGGGTGGAAATGTACACTCTGAAGGGACAGGTTATGGAATATTGTATGACTAAAACCCAATCACAAATAACATAACTGCGAATCTCACTGTTATTCAATAAAAGGAAAAAGTAATAAAAATAAGTGGTATGATGATATTAAAGATATAATAAATAGAAGAACAACTTTTGTGTTGGAATGGAAATGACTTTGGAGTTAGGTTCTATTATTTTAATGGCCATCTTGTCTGTGGAGCAGCAAAATTACTATGTGGAATTCTAGATTGACTTTGCAATGGTGTCTTCAATGAATCAATTTAGTTCCTGAAGAAATACTAAGATTTTTGATGTTACATGTTTATATTTCCTGGTGCTCGAGGTGTTGCAGGTGTGACTGCAGTGCCCGGCTGCATCAGCAGGTGGCAGACAGGAGATAGGCTACTCTACACCCAGGGCTCTGTCCCGTGGGCCCTGGATGGTTGAAAGTCTGGCATAGAAAAAGATTGGGTCCCCTGGGATGAACCCAGAGCCACGGGAGAGCCTGGCAAGCTACCCATGGTATATTCGATATGCCAAAAACAGTAACAATAATGAACCTCATTCCCAATGAATGGAGACCTTACTGGTGCCCACTAGAGCAAATCAATGAACAATGGGAAGTCAAGTGACAAGTGATGTTTTTATTTACTAGCTCAAGATTCAGAGATAAACTCAACCAAATGTATTAATATACTATTATCAATTGAATCCTAAGAGGAAACTTACAGTTTCATGGAGGGTACTCAATAAAATATGCGACCTTGGAACTAGAGAGATAGTACAGGAGCTAAAGCATTTTCCTGGCATGTTGTGAACCCTATTTAGTCCCCAACACTACTTCTGATCCTTTGAGAACATAGCCAGGCATTGCCCCTGAGCAATGCCATATTCCCCCACTTAACCCATGTAGGAATCATTGTTAGCTATAGACCTTCATAGTGGTCTGTCAAGGCTTGTTAGAGAAAGAAAAAACACAAACAAATATTAACACTCACAGTTTGCCATAGCATAATTTTTCTTTCCTGATCAATACTTAAAAATTCAAAGCCATCCTGGTAACAGTTATTTTGCTCACAAGCCTGCATTTGTATCAAGGTGCAAGATTAGTAGGGATATATGAAGCTTATGTTTCATATTGTAGTAGCCAATAAGGCCAATGGAGATGGTGAACTCAGTCGGAATTAGAGGGCTAATGTAATGGTGGTTTACTGGAGACTGCTAAGAAGATGCAGGCTATATATTCCTTGCTAGTGGTTTTCTCATGGAGTTGTTCAAGTTTCCTCCAGTAATTTCTGTGTTAAAAGTGTCCCAAGAGAACTAAGCAGAAACCTTAATACTTTATTTTATAATTTCTATTACTGCTTAAGCTCTGTGGAAGTCAAAAGTTACTCAGCTCAAGGACAAGAAACATAGATAACATTCTGGAATGGCATCAAAGAAGAATGTGGAATCACTGGGCTATTTTGGAGAATGTGCAATTTCACACTACCCATGCAAATTTGTCAAAAAATGTATACTTGTCCCCTGGCACCTGAAGATTAAGTTTCCTTTCCTCATATCAAGTATTGGACATATTTAAAGAGACTTAAGCAAATAACATCCACATTTTTAGTCTAGTCTTTAAAAAGCCTTTACATAACTTCTAAAAACTTTCTTCAAATTTAACATATTTGGTTGCAGGATATGAATTTTGAAACTAGACTCTGCATTTTTTAACCAGAAAACATTCACATCAACTTTTTTAGACTTGTGTAAAATTAGTTAAGGAACTTAAGAAACATCAGCATACTAAAAGAGAAGCCTGTGCTACATGGATCCTTTCTTCTGAACAATTTCCCAGAAACAGAAAAATATCAGTTTGTTACATAAAAAAATACATGGGATGCTTCTCTGACATGAATTGTGAATTCAAGGTTATCACTGTCTTACATATATGTTATTTGAGGTAACTTTTATTTTCAATAGTTTAAACCTACCTTTTGATTGTTTTACTTTGTAGCACTCCGATAATCTCTTGCATGTTTTGATACTGATCTAGACATGTGCTCTGAGTTAAGCAGTGTGTGGTAAGGAGAACACAGGCTGTGGTGTATGCCACTGCCCATCTCAGCAATCAATTTCAAACAGAATGACTTTATCAATTGTTTGAAGATCTATATCTGTCATGAAGACCCATTGCAGCAAACCACACACTTCATGTTAGTTGAGCTTTGATTCGATTTTCTCTGCTCAAAGGGGTTTCTGACAGGTCTAATAGAACCATCTGCATCCCATTGTTAGAGTAACTCAAACAGCTTTAAGTCTTTTTCCATATTCTAAATACATGAGAAAACCAGACTCAACTGAATTGTTTTATGCATATTTTTATATATTTGAATAAGACATATGCCCTATAACTCAAAAGGTTTAAGTATAGATATGAGTAAAAGTTGTGGTACATGATGCTATAATATCTCTTTTGTAATATGGTATTGTTAACAAGTTTTCTAAACAGGAAAGAAGGATAGAATCAAATTTTAGAGGAACTGCTTTGAAGTTATTTGGAACAAGAATTTCTGTTTTATCTTTAAGCTAGTATTCACTTACTAGCATATGGCTAATAAATTATGGGAAAAACACAGGTTTTTAAAAGATTGTGTATTTATTTGGGTAAACTAATATAGATTGTATCTTATTTGGGAAATTTGGGATATTGGTGGGAAATGTACACTGATGAATGAATGGGTATGGAACATTGACTGAAATCCAATTATGAAAAACTTTGTAACTTTTAAAAAATAAAGATAATTGAACTTAAAAAAGAGTGGAACATAACAGGATCTAATGCAAAAGGATTAATATCTGATGAACAAAACTTCAGCCAATCATGTGACAAAACCATTAAAAGAAAAATGAACAATAATTCCTCAGGGTTTAAGCACGTAATTTTAGAATGGTAGGTTGGATTAAGTGTGCAACATAATGACTGCAAAACAATGCCACTTGCACACTTTACTGTAAAGTTATATATCATATATATCGTATCATATATATATATATCATATGTGTGTCTTCCTCATATTATATACATATGATATAAGAATATGAGGAAGAAAACATATATATCTTCCTCATATCATATATCATTCATATGTATGATATATATCTCATATATGATATACATAATAAAGTTCATAAACAAATTAATATATCATATATATGAGATATATATCATATATATGATAAAATAAAGAAATGTTGGTCATCACCCTAGAAGCAAAGCAGATGGGACAACTGGCTGGAATAGTAGGCCCTGGTTTTCCACCCGGCACCATATCCCTGGCTCCTAACAACATCAGGCCTGATACTGTAGACATCCAAGTTCCCCAGACATGGATGTCTCCAAGTAATGGCGACCTCCAGAGCAGTGCTGCATCTAGGGACTGAGCACTGCTGTGGCAGGTCCAGGCTAATGCAGTGGCCACTAGGAGAAAAGTAAAAGTGACAGAAGTTGGGAGATGTGGAAAAACAAAAGACAAGGCCATGGATATTGAAATTGTTGACTTATAAAGCAAGGATTCCAGAGATATAGCTCAAATTAATGAAGCATAGGAAACGATGGTTATCTATCAATCTATCTAATTATCTAACTATCTATCTATATCTGTAACTTAATTTTAGAAAGTTGTAGAAAATTAAAAATAATTATGTAATTTAATAGAATGGGGGAATAATGGAGGAGAGTAAATGAATAAACAATGGAGGAGAGTTATGAAAAATATAAACATGTCAAAATATACTTAATCAAGAAAAATAGCAAGATAGTCATTGTTTAGAAAGCTAAGCTGACAACAGGTAAAATAGCTGAAAAGAGGAAAAGTAGAAATTTGTGAAAGGGATACTGGAGTAAATAAGTATTACTTTCATCATAAAATATCTACAATATTTTTAAACATTTTTTAAAAAATATTTATTATACCACCATGAGATAGACAATTACAAAGATGTTCATGTTTGTATTTCAGTCATATGGTGTTCCAGCACCCATTCCTCCACTAGTACCCATATTCCACCACCAAAGTCCCCTGATTCCTTCCCCCAATAACTTTTAACTAGATATATACATTTCTACATTAATTAAAATATATGATTGATTAAATACAACTGTCCAAGTACAATAAAAAAGACACTAAGACTTAATAATCTCTTCAAGTGTATGGTTTTAATTTGTCTATATATAATTTGATTATTCACTGTTGGAGTCCAACTTTGAGGCTACCCACTGTACTTTGATATCATTTTATTGGTTAACATTTAAAATGCCTAGGAAGATATAAACAACCTCTTAGGTTCTAAAATTGCATATCAAAAATGATTTCTGATAGCAAATATGTCTTTCATGAGGAATTTTACAAAATAATTCAGGAACTACAAAGATAATTTCAGCAAAAAAAAAAGAATAAAAAAGATTAAAATTAATGTTTTAAGTGAGTTCATAGAATAATGGAATTAGTTATAAAGAATTGAGTAACTGGAGGGACCGGAGCAACTGTACAGTGGAGAGGGCATTTGCCTTGCAAGAGACCAACCTGGATTCAATCTCCAGCATCCCATATGGTCCCCAAGCAATGCCAGAAGTAATTCCTGAGTGCAGAGCCAGTGGTAATGCCTGAACATCACTAGGTATGACCCACAAAAAAAGCAATCAATCAATCAATCAATCAATCAATCAATCAATTAAAGAATTGAGTAACTGGGAGAGAATTTTTAAACCTGAATATACAGTAGATAATTTGTACGTATGTATCTTTTTCAGACCTGCACAAAATTAGGTTCATAATTTTTTTCTCATATATTACATATGCTTGTCACTTGTCACTTGTCTTCCTGTTGTACATCGATTTGTTAAAGCAGGCACCATTAACATATCCATACATCCAGTCACACGCAAGTGTAG
Organism: Cryptotis parvus; assembly: GCA_021461705.1. Taxonomy (NCBI): domain Eukaryota; kingdom Metazoa; phylum Chordata; class Mammalia; order Eulipotyphla; family Soricidae; genus Cryptotis; species Cryptotis parvus. The sequence goes on along the minus strand of JAJIBD010023220.1, from coordinate 40,840 downwards.
CCCAAGGGCATCTGCCCACTCAGGAACACAAAGAGCCTCAAACCATTCCTTCAGATCATGGGAATGAAGTCTATAATTGTTACTGGTTTTGGCATATTAAGTACTACATGGGTAGTTTTCCAGGCTCTACCATGTAGGTGGTACACTCTCAGTAGCAGGCCCTCATCTCAAGCTTTACTGATGAACCTCAACAGGAATAGATCAGCTTTTCTCTTAGGTGGAGCTCTGATGAGCTATGGAGTCCAGATGTTGAGAATGACTGACCTCATGGTGTGGTGGTTTCCCTGGCTTCTTGCTAGGCTCACTGGGGTGATGGGCCACAGGTAGAACCTGCCTAGAACTGTATATAGTGTAGAAATGTGAAAGATCCTGAGAAGAATCTTATCCTAACTTCCAGTACTATCTAAGACTGTAGTGCAGCCACTCTGAGACAGTCTGGAGTGGTTGGATCTGGAGTGTCTCTCTTCCGGGGTTGCTGGAACAGCTGAGGGTTGGGAGTGTCTCTCTTCTGGGGTAGCTGGTTGTTCACGTGAAGCTGACTGCTTTACATGGAAGCAGCCCATGGAGATCCAGAAGCAGTAAATTGCTTGGCCAACCCCTGGCCAAGTACAACATAGCTCCAAGAGTTCGCTCATTTGTGTGGGGAGGGCAACACTGACAGGACTTAGAGCTGGCATTTGGGCTCCTCCTCCCATTCCTCCACCTCCATGTTGGAAGGTGTGGCTGTGAGCTCCCAATCACATATATTAAGTATTCAAATAACTACCTAACAGAATTATCGCCAAGTAATATGGATATATAGCAAAATCATGATTATATTTTTTAATAATTATTTCTAGAATTAAAAATAAACATAATTTTGTAAAATGTATCTCATGGAATCAACTCTCTGAAATCCTCCTACCAAGTATATTGACAATTAAATTAAGCAATTATTCATTTAATTTAAAAACTTGAACAAAGATTGAGAACCATTGGAGTTTTTTAAATATTTTATTATAGCACTGTGAGATATACAATTACAAAGATGTTCATGTTTTGATTTCATTCATACAGTGTTCCAGCAGCCATCCCTCTACTAGTGCCCATTTCCCACCACCAATGTCCCCAATTTCTTCCCCTCTTCCCCAGCCTGCCTCTATGGCAGGCTCTTTTACCTTCTTTCTCTCTCTCCTCTCTCTCACTCTCTCTCTCTCTCACTCTTCTCTCTCTTTCGTTTCTCTCACACATTGTGGCTTGCAATACACACATTTAGAGATTATCATATACATCCCTTTGCCTCTGTTCAATGCTCAGTTCTAGGCTGGTTTTATTATTTCCAACTATTATTAGTACATGTTACCTTTTCTGCCTTACCTAACCTCTGCTCCCACACACTTGTGGTATATTCCACCTATTGACAAGACCTCCTAATCCATGTTTTGCCTGGTCTTGTGTTGGATGACAGACCTAGCTAGTTTGGGAACTTTGCTGTTTCATCAACTCACAGCTTAATCTATTTACATGTTCTTAAGCCAGGGTTCATACCAATGAGGTTTCTCTTCTATGAAACACTGATGGAGGATGTGGCAGTTACAGAAATCACATTGACCCTGAATGAGTAAATTCTGACTTATTATTATATATCTACTAAAACGTCTATGATATCTAGATTGGGCACAGCTCCTCTTTATACCCACTGCACCCCATGTGGAACATTTAGAATTTACCAGAAGACTATCACCCTGACTAGTTGAGACCACTTAAAATTATAGGAAGGATCATACTATTTTGCCCTCGATTAGGTGAGTGTGACCCTTTCAGTATATGGAGAACAAGTACTCAGAATCACTCTGCTGCAGATGATAAATAAGAAGAATCTTGTGGGTGCCATCTAGATAACATAAAGCCCATGAAATTAAGATGTATTACCTTATACCAGCCCCCTCTTACTCCAGTGTTTCACATAAGAGATAATCTCAGAAGAAGGGATTAGTCCTCGGGTAATCCTTTGCTTATACCTGTAGTAGGTGTGGCACCACCTCTCTATACTCTCCTACTATCTAGAAGCTATTTAGGTTTCTTTGTTGACAGGACCCTCCCTGAAGTTAGGATTACTTTGGTGCTTATAAGGGTACTGACTTGAAGTACTGCTCTTTCTTTGGTGGGACTCCCTTCTGGTAGGACTCTCTTTGGTGGGACTCCTTTCTGGTAGAACTATCTTTGGTGGGACTCCTTTCTGCCTTTTTGGAACTGCGCTGGACTCATGAGTTCTCATCCATTCCCCAGTGGCCACGGAGGTAGACGAGAACTTCTGTCCTGATACTGTTGGGGACCCTAGTGGCTCCTAGACAGCCTTGGATATTGGTATCATACTATATATATAATACATATTATATAATATTATATATAACATATTATGTATAATATTATGTATTATGTATATTATATAATCTATATTCTACAAATAAATGAAGTCAATCTATCTATATCTGTCCTTTTCCTTCTGGCTAATTTCACTCAGCATGATCTCCTTCATGTCCATAGATTTATAGGCAAATTTTATAACTTTATTTTTCCTAACAGCTGCATAGTATTCCATTGTGTAGTTTACCAAAGTTTCTTTATCCAGTCATCAGTTCTCAGGCACTCTGGTTGGAGAAACGGTTGTATTTAAGGAGGGCTATTTAGGATGGTTTTGTGCAAGAAGAGCCTTCTCAAGATTTCTGGCTCAATTTGCAACTTTTCTGAAATTGGTGAAAAAATAGTTGAGAAAAGAGGAAAAATTTAAAAATTATATTCCAAGAATCAGAACAAAACAATGAAGATAAGCATACTAGCTCCAAGGGATTAGCCAAGTTGAAGGTGGACCTTGATATGGTGATAAGAGACTGACCACTGAATTGTGGTCAGCATTTCTAGAAACTGAGCAGGAGGTGAAATGTTTCCTGGTCTGGAAAGGGAGTATAGTTTGTGTGTGTTACCATGAGCAGTGATGGGAATCAAACCAGGGTGAGATGCATGAAAATTAAGTGCCTACCTCTCTGCCTCTAACATTTAGTTTTCAGTGATTAATCATTTATCAGTGATTAAATAATCACTATCGACTACAATGCTTTTTATTTATGCTTTAATTTTATTTGAAACACCATGATTTACCATACTTTAATGATAGGTTTCAGGCATATATGATTTTAGCTCCAAATCATTAATCAGTGTCCGCTTCCCTCCACCACTGTCTTATGATACCTCCCACTCTGCACCCCACACCCTGTGCTTGGAAAGTTCAGTTCTACAGACCTGTTCTGTAGACAGGTTTTCAGAATCTGCAGTCTATGATTTTTTTGTTATTCCTACACTGTATTTTATATGACAGTGAGCTTTCTGCATCAGTGCCTCTCCTATGACAGACTAACATAACTCTTTTGCTTTTATTAATGCTGTTTAAATCTCAATAAATTTCATAGTTCTCTTGTATTTATAGTGAATTGGTTGAGTATCCATATAAACTATAATTAATGCTAAAATAGTTAAAGGATTTTTATGATTGAGAATTCCCAAAATATAAAGTAATTCCAATTTCTGCTTGACAAAGTTTATAAACAAATTAATATGTCAATAATTTCAAAACATTACACTTTTCTTTATACACAATGATATTTGGTACCAATAGCTTTATAAATTAAATTTTCACTCCGCACTTTTTTCAAGAGGACTGACAAGGGAATGAATATTTACATGGAAGAGATGTGTATGTCTGTGTGTCTGTCTGTGTCTGTGTGTGCATCAGGGAACAGGAATAATATTGACAGGTTACCATGACAATTGTTATACATTGTAAATATACCTTGGTAATTTGTTGGAGGACATGTTTAGCTAATCTGGGAGTTTTGTTGTTTTGCTTTCTTTTTCCATTCACCTTCACCTTTTAGCATGGCAAAAGTTATAGTATGGCCTGATTCCTTTTCTCTTAAAGTGTCAATATTCCGGTTAACCCCATCTGCATACCACATTTGCCATTGCATGTACTGTGATTTGTTTAGACAAGTATGGGCTACCATTTCAAAGTCTCCCAATACCCACTGATCATTTTCGCTCCAATCAGCTAAATATTTTAAAGTATAAGGACTTGATATTCCAAACCTGTCGCAAGCCTTCCTAAACGGGGTTATTGCCTCAATTTTTAAGTCTTCATGAATCGGTTTTACTTTATCTTTAGATTGGTCATGAGAAAGATTGCTGCGCTTTGCTCTTTGACTCGAGCTAATCTGTTCCTCCCGTTCTTCCTCATCAGAGCTTGTGGTATCTGGCAGAGGAACATCTACCCCATTGAGGGTATTAACTCTGGGGAGATTTTCAGCTTAGGAATTTGCCTCCTCTGGGTTTTCCTGTTCCTCCTCTAAGTTATCAGCCACATTAGAATTCTTTTTAGATTTTTTTTGCTGGGAATGTATACACCTTTTTCAAGTCTACAGCTTTGGGGCGTGTTTGTGAATGGCTTTTAGTTGGTTCACGCCTCAGTATTGGGTATGCGCTAGGTCCTGATTGATAAGTTATGAAATCAGAAATCTCCCTGCGTAATACATCCATTTCTTGGTTTAAGTTTTCAAGTTTCCTATATGTTTCTTCCTTTTGTTCTTTCAATCTTATGTGTAACTTCCAAACCTCCTCTTTCTGTCCATCTATTCTATCTCTCTGTTTGTCAATTTCTTCCTCTAAGATAATGCTGATTTTATCGATATCCTTCTTCTGTTCTTCAAACTTTACTTCAAATTTTAAATCCTGTTTAATAATTTTACTTTCCTGTTCTTCTAATTTTTCTTTGAATTTTAAATCCTGTTCTTCTAATTTTTCTTTGAATTTTAAATCCTGTTCTAATTTTTCTTTGAATTTTAAATCCTGTTCTTCTAATTTTTCCTCAAATTTTAAAATCTGTTTAATAATTTTACTTTCCTGTTCTTCTAATTTCTTTTCAAATTTTAAACTCTGTTTAATAATTCTGTCCTCAAGCTTTAAGACCAGTCTACCTGTAGTTTTATGATCCTCACTTATTTCTTCAATCGCTGAGTAAACCTCGTCCCTTAAGATTGCATTTAATTTATTACTTTCTTCCCTCTCTCTATTAAACATTGTTCTTACACAAAGGTACAGTTTAAAAATCGCAAGGACCCAGATGATTTGTGAAAAGATAGAGTAGTTCTCAGAAAGGAACTTTATAGACTGGGCTATGTATGGTTCTGAGCCAATAAAAGATACAATTTATCTATACCATGAGATATCCATCATTTTACTCACGGTTCGGAGGCAGATGGTCTCTGTCCGATGATAATTAGACCAGATGATGTTCGTCGTGCCCACCCAGGGACGCCAAATGTCGGGCGCTCCGCCGGGGGTCCCGACAGTGCCGGGAAGCGAGTTCCCTTCTACCTCCGAGGCCGGCGAGGAATGGATGAACACTCAGGAATCCGATACAGTTTTAAAAGGCTTTACTTATCACAGGTTCAGGCATACAAATCAGCAAAAGGAAAAACCCGATGCTTAGGATTCCAGGCTAGAACCCCAGCCACGTGTAGGCCAAGATGGCGACCACCACGTGTAAAAACTTCCAAGGGGAATAAACGCTCACAAGGCGAGATCCCACAGGGAAGAAGAAGGCCAAAAGCCAAAAGCCAAAAGCCGCAGGAACCAAAAAGCTGAAGGCTGAGGAACCAAAAGGCAAAAGGTGAAGGGGCCTCAAGTCAGCCCCTTATATACACCAAAGTAACCCAATCGGGAGGTTGTCATGCCAACAAAGAACCCTAAACAGAGTGTAGTGCCACACCCTATTGTAGGTATAAACAAAGGTTACACCAAGGACTAATCCCGAGATTAGCTCTTATGTAAAACACTGGAGAGAGAGGGGGCTGATATAAAGTAATACATCTTAACTTCATGAGCTTCATGTAATCTAGATGGTACCCACAAGGTCCTTATTATCTGCACCAGGGTGATTCTGAGTATCTTGTTCTCATGTACTGAAAGGGTCATACTCGCCTGCTTAGAGCAAACTAGTATGATCCTTCCTATAGTCTACCTTTAGTCTCAGCGTAGCCAGGGTGGTAGTCTCCTGGTAAATTCTAACTGTCCCACGTTGGGTGCAGTGGGTATAAAGAGGAGCTATGCCCAATCTAGAAAACATAGAAGTCTTAGTAGATGTATAAGTCAGAAGTTATTCAATCAAGGTGACTTCTGTAACTGCCACACCCTCTAGAAATGTTTACATAGAAGAGAGATCTCATTAGAATGAACATTGGCTTAAATAAGATTAAGCTGGAAGTGAGCAAAACAACAAAACTCCCAGATTAGCTAAACATGTCCTCCAACAGTAATTGACATTATAACGAGGAAAAAGCAATTTGACTAGTGGGGGCTAGAACATAAGGTTTCACATAGATGCAGGCACTGATTTAAAAAAAATTAAAAAGTAGTGCCAGAGAGATAGTGTTGGATGACAGGCCTAGCTAGCTTGGGGACTTTGCTGTTTCATCCACTCAAAGCTTAATCTATGAACAGTTCCTTAAGCCAGGGTTCATACTAATAAGATCTCTCTTCTATGTAAACACTGATGGAGGGTGTGGCAGTTACAGAAGTCACATTGACTCTGAATGAGTAACCTCTGACTTATTATTACATATCTACTAAGACTTCTATGTTATCTAGATTGGGCACACAGCTCTTCTTTATACTCACTGCACCGAGTGTGGGACAGCTAGAATTTACCAGGAGACTACCCCCTGGCTACGTTGAGACTATTGTTTAAGATTATAGGAAGAATCATACTAGTTTGCCCTCACACAGGCAAATGTGACCCTTTCAGGTATACAGAGAACAAGATACTCTGAATCACCCTTGTGCAGATAATAAATAAGAACCTTGTGGGTACCATCATGAAGCCCATGAAATTAAGATGTATTACTTTATACTAGCGCCCTCTCTCTCTCTAGTATTTTGCATAAGAGATAATCTCATAATATCGGAAGAAGGGATTAGTCCTAGGCAGAATCATTTGTTTAGATCTGTAGTAGGGTGTGGCACCACCCTTCTACACTCTTCTATTATCTAGAAGCTGTTTAGATCTTTGTAGACAGGACTCTTCCCAAAGTTAGAATTACTATTCTGTATATAAGGGGACTCTCTCTGATGGGATCCACTTTTGTAGGAGACTTGTTCCCTTGGGTTTGGTCTAAGTTCTGACCAGAGCTAGAGGTCTTCCATTATATTAGATTTTGGTGGTAGAGCTTATTGTGCTATTAAAGGCCTTTTGGAACTGCATTGGACTCATGAGTTTTCATCTGTTCCCTGGTGGATTCGTAGGTAGAAGAGAACTTCTGTTCTGATACTGTCGGGGACCCAAGCGGCTCCCCAACATGATAGAATAGAGGTAAAGCATTCACCTTGCACTCCACTTACCTGAATTCAAACCATGACATCTCATATGGTCTCCTGCACCAAGAGTGTTCCCTGAGAATTGCCTGGATGCTTCCCTTGAAAATACAAAGAACTAAGGCCAGAATGCCATCTTTCCTTCTAATTCACAGAACTGAAAGAAAAATTCGTCAATATTTCACTGTCCTTCATTTAGTCACATTGTTTCCCTTCATTTCTGTAACAGTGAAACATTGTAGGGGTTCTGCCGTTTCCTTTCCTTTACCAAGAAATGATGGCCTTACCTGTACCAGAGAACGTATCCATTCACTGTGATACTCCTCCTCTACTAAATTCATAATTAAACTTTTAACAAAATGAGCTATATGATAAAGAAATAATATTTAATATTATAAAAATGAGTACAAATAAAATTGGTAAATAGTACAGAATAGTCCAATAGTACAGAATAAAATAATAGGACTTTCTCCTAGCACTGGGTTTATAAAACTATCTGCAGTGATGGTAATCAAACAGGGTTGGCTGTTGGATGACAGGCTTAGCTAGTTTGGGAGCTTTGCTGTTTTATTCACTCAACGCCTAATCTATTTACATGTTCTTTTTTTTTTTTTGCTTTTTGGGTCACACCCGCGATGCTCAGGGGTTACTCCTGGCTCTGCACTCAGGAATTACTTCTGGTGGTGCTCGGAGGACCATATGGGATGCCAAGGATCGAACCCAGGCGGTCACTGGCCTGCAGCTTGCAAGGCAAACGCCCTACCCGCTGGGGCTATCGCCCGGCCCTATTTACATGTTCTTAAGCCAGAGTTCATGCTAATGAGATCTCTCTTCCATGTAAGCAATGATAGAGGGTGTGGCAGCTACAAAAGTCACCTTGACTCTGAATAACTTCTGACTTATTATGCATCTACTAAGACTTCTTTGTTATCCAGATTGGGCACAGCTCCACTTTATACCCCTGCACCCAGAGTGGGACAGTTAGATTTACCAGGAGACTGCCACCCTGGCTACATTGAGACTATTATTTAATATCATAGGAAGGATCATACTAGTTTGCCCTCACACAGGCTAGTGTGACCCTTTCAGTATACAGAGATCCAGATATTCAGAAACACCTGAGCAGATAATAAATAAGAAGGACCTTGTAGGTACCATCTAGATTACATGAAGCCCATGAAATTAAGATGTATTATCTTATATCAGTCCCCTCTCTCTTCAGTGTTTTACATAAGAGATAATCTCAGAGGAAGGGATTAATCCTTGGAATAACACTTTGTTTAAGCCTATAATAGGGTGTGGCACCACCCTTCTACACTCTTCTACTATGTAGAAGCTGTTTAGGTTCTTTGTTGACAGGACCCTCCCTGTCAACAGTTAGGATTACTTTGGTGTGTATAAGGGGACTGACTTGAGGCACTCCGCCTGTTTTTTTTTTTGGGGGTAGAAATCCTTTCTGGTAAGACTAGCTTTGTTGGGACTCCTCTCTGGTGGGATCCTCTTTGGTGGGAGACTTGGGCTCTAGTGAATGGACTAAGTTATGACCAGAGCTAGGGGTCTTTCATTATATTGAATTGCGATGGTAGAGCTTTTGTACCATTAAACCCCTTTTTTGGAACTGCGCTGGACTCATGAGCTTCCATACATTCCCCCAGCAGCCTAGGAGGTAGAAGAGAACTTCTGTCCTGATACTGTTCGGGACCCCATGGGCTCCCAGACAATTGGCTGCACCCAAGACTAGTATATTAACCCCTATACTGTCCTCTGGCACAATTATTCCAAATTTAAAGGCAAAAATATAGGTAGAATCAATGAATTTTTAGAACAACTGTTTAATTGTGAATCCAGAACTGAAATTTAAGACTAGATATTTCTTATAACAGTATCATAACCAGTATCATAACCATAACATAGTCCCTCCCACAGAAAATGAAGTTAATATCAGAGATTTGGTGATAGTGTTTTACGTAATTTTTATTATATTACTAGGATATGTAATTCTGTTTCTGTCTTTCTCTCTTCCTTTCCCCCCATCTTTTTGTATCTCTGTTTTTTGTTTCTCTCTCTCTCTCTCTCTCACACACACACACACACACACACACACAGAGCACCTACATATGTGCACACACCTAGACACCAGAAGATGCATGAAAAAGCACAAGATGCAGGAAAACTGAAACATTTACTTAACTGGTTCTTAAGCCCTTCTTGACTTCTGTGACAATGAAGTAAAAAAGTTTTTATTCTCTTTTAAATGAACCTAGAAAAGTTGCGAACATGCACATAAAGTACAGGGAACAATGAAAAGCAGTAGGAAAGATGAGGTTTCTTCTATTTATGCCATCTGAAATCAGACTAGAGGACTAATTTAGAGGTAAAAAGAGAGTTTCCCCAAAATTGTGCATATGAAATATTTTAAAATTTTGTCTGCAATGTCACGGAGCTGCCCCCAAAATTTAAAAAAAAAAATGAAAAATGTGTATTGACAAACATTAATTGGAATTACTAAAGTTTGTGAATTGATAATTCGAAAGGAACTTTGTAAAATTAAACTGTTAACAAGTCTGCATTGTTCTAAGTCAGTAAGGCAGTTTGAAATATACATTTTTGCTATAAAAAAAAAAACCTTCCCAAATTCCTATGATCATAGTCTCTTACCTAACAGCATGTTGACATTGGAAAATACATTCACTTTGCTCAATTTTAGTTCACATTACTGGAGAAAGTGTATACTAGGTATTAGAGCAACTTGCGAACTAGAAAAATGTAATAAGCAAATGCTATTTGGCAAAATGAAACATTTTAAACTATTGTAATTAGAGAAACAGTTTATATAATCCTAATTTTTTTAAAACAATGAAAATATTCTTATAGGATTATGCTTCTTTCCCAGTTGGTAAATTCATCTCACTACTTACTTATTAGAGGGCTTTAATCAGGGACCTGCTCAAACCTCACATTTCATTAAAGGTGGTCTTGAACAGAGCACAATAGGAGGTCATGATTGTACTGCATTGCTCCCTTACAATTAGATACTCACAAAATGAAATGACTTTATACTGAATAAATGTGTTTTTGTGATTAAATAGCTTTACTTAAACTAGTAAAATTAACTCACTAAAGTATGATCTGTCTTATTCAGTATTAACAAGTTACTGTTAGCATCCTGGATATTTTGCCTAGCTATTTTTAAGCAACTCTAATGGTAAATAGCTTTTCCTATATTCAAGGCAATTAAATATTTTAAGTACTCTATAAAGAAAGCCTAATTTATCATTTTTATTGGCTCTTTTGAAAAGGGCATCAAGACTATCATTTACAAATGGAGTAGAGGACCACTAAGTTTAAGTGAATTGACCAAGATCCAATCCTAAGAACAATTTTTTGAATAATGTTTTTAAATAACAGGATGTTCTCTAAGACATCTAAAATACAGTGTTTTGTGAAATGAAGCTATTTCATTAATCTATTAGTGAAGTTGTTTAGCGTGATGAGTCACTACCAAGAAGTGAAAATAGTAAAAAAAATTATGAAAATATCAAGAATTTTAGGATTAGTAATCACAAAAACTTTTAACTACAAGGGCCAAAAATAAAATACAGTTCCTACTGCGTAAGTATGATTTGGTTCAGAAGCTACATCTATACTAGTGTCTTAATGTATCATTAAGTACTGTTGTAAAGTTACTTAATATTATATAATTAACATAGCTCTATCAGTGTTGTCAGTCTTGGTGCATGCAGCCAGAGATTATATGCATGTTTTAGCAATTCTTATTATCAGGATTAATTAACCAATAACACATAGTACAGGACCCCACAGAAGTAGAGAAAGTTGTAGTTCACCCTTTAATATATGAACTCTATATTTGTTTCTCATTGCACATTCCAGAGAAGTCTTATTGCTTATATTCTTTGAGAAATACACCAACTTAATTGATTCATCTCAAAGTCCTTTGCTAATAGTTACAGACAACAAAAAGCACTCTGTAAAAATATCAACAAGGAATGTTGAATTACTGTAATCCACTCACTGTTCAGTAATTCTTTGGTGAAATTCAAATTTAAGCAAAAGAAAGAAAAGGAAGAAGGAAAGGAAAGAAAGAAAGAAATAAAGAAGGAAGGAAGGAAGGAAGGAAGGAAGGAAGGAAGGAAGGAAGGAAGGAAGGAAGGAAGGAAGGAAGGAAGGAAGGAAGGAAGGAAGGAAGGATGGAAGGAAGGAGAATAGGTTAATTTTCACTTAATGTGAAAATTAGGACAAAGCAAGTCTGTTCTGGATAGCTAGTTGCATATAGTAACAAATCTTTAGAGAAAAGAGATATGGGCACAAATTTGGCTCGATGAAATTTAGCTCTTGGCTAGCACTTGCATTGCACGTGATCAACCTGCGCTCCACCCCACTCAACCCATACAATCACCCTCTTAACATCAAGATTGGTCCCTGAGCAAGAGCCAGAACAATGCCCTGAGCATCAGTGTATGTGACCCCAAACAATCAACTTGACCACAGTGCTGATTTAGGCATTGAAAATTTCTAATTTTTCTTGTCAGCCTCAGGCTTTATTGCTAGGATAAGGCATACTAGAAGGAAGGTTAAACACTATCTTTTCTCCTGCATTAAGTGAAAATATTCAAGATGGGGTTGGAGTGATAGCACAGCGGGTAGGGCATTTGCCTTGCACGCGTCCAACCCGGGTTCAATCCCCGACATCCGATATGGTCCCCTGAGCACTGCAAGAGTAATTCCTGAACTCAGAGCCAGGAGTAGCCCCTGAGCACTGCCGGGTGTGACCAAAAAAGAAAAATAAAAGTAAAAAAAAAAAAAAAGAAAATATTCAAGATGCCAACAAAATCAATGTCAACAAACCTCAAACCATGGGAAGGCACTATGCACAGTAGAAGTGTTCTCAACAGACTAGACTGGTCCACATGCGGTTTTGTTTCTATATCCCACAGGAGCTCTCCACTGCAAACTGGTCCTGAACATGGTTTCCATATCAAGTACCATATATGTGTCCAAGAGCTCTGGTTCCTAGAAGTCTTGTGATCTATCCTCCATGAGAAAATCAATACCTGTCAATGGAAATTCTGGGAATATTTATAGACTTTCTGAAATCAATCATCAGTTTATGCTCATAAGATATTTTTCTCTTATCCTGATACTGAAGGCATGGAATGCCTTCAAAGGCATCGAAGAAATAGCTAAAAGGACAAAAGAACCTCGGACTCCGGGCAAATCTCTTTGACTCCACCGGTCTCCCTGCATTAACATATGCCTCAGAGACCTGGGCCCTACGAAAGCAGGATGAGAATGCTATTCGGGTCTCCCAGAGAGGAATCGAAAGAGCTATGCTTGGAATATCACGCTTCACTCAAGTGAGAGAAGGAATCCGGAGTTTTGACCTCCGTCGCTATTCCAGAATCAGGGACGCTGTCTGGTTTGCCAAGGCATCGAAAATCAGATGGGCTGGACATGTAATGCGATTTGGAGACAACCACTGGACTAGAGCCATTACCGACTGGATCCCACGGGATGTCAAAAGATCACGTGGCAGCCCACCTACAAGATGGTCAGACTTCCTTGTAAAGACCCTGAAGGAACAGTTTGAGGCTCTTCATATTCCTGAATCAACCAGATGCCATTGGGCTACATTGGCACTTGATAGGGTCCAATGGAAATGTTACTGGCGCCCGCTCGAAGCAAATCGATGAATAACGGGATTTAAGTGATCGAGGTGATCAAGTGATCCTGATACTCTTGTTGCCCTTCAATTTTGGGGGATTTGGGCCAATCTAATTCAACTGATTAAAAGTACTTTTAGATAGGGGCCGGAGCGAAAGCCCAGCAGGTAGGGCATTTGCCTTGCACGCAGCCGGCCCATGTCGGCATAGGTTCGATCCCCGGCATCCCATATGGTCCCCCGAGCACAGCCAGGAGTGATTCCAGAGTGCAGAGTCAGTAGTAACCCCTGAGCATCACCAGGTGTGACCCAAAAAGCAAAAAAAAAAAGTACTTTAGATATATTTAGTAAACATTTTTAGATTTTATTAATAAAGTATTTTTGTTTCTGCCTATACTTTGGAAGCAGCAATCTCTCTTTTATTTATTAATTAAATTGCTTTAAGTCCTATGGAATAAAATATGCTCTGTGTCATTTTTTATTATCAAGTTGAAAATCATGAAGAAATTCCCTAGACACTGCATCATTTTTATCATTTGAAAAGTAGTTTTCTTTCGCTTTGATGCCACACCCACCTGTGCTCAGGTCTTACTCCTGGCTTTTGCTCAGGGATCACTCCTGATAGAACTTGAAGGACTTATCTGGGTCAGCCTCTTGTAAGGCAGGCACCTATTTACTTAACCTTGCTCCAGCCCCTGACAATACTACTTTTAAATTGAGTTGAGGTTTAGTAACTATAAACACAAAAGATTTTTTTTTTCTAACTTCAAAGATCACTGTATCAGTGTCTTCCCATTCATCATCGATTTGCTCGAGCAGGCACCAGTAACATCTCCATATGACCTGTCTCATGCAAGTAGAGCCCAAGGGCACCTGCTTGCTCCAGGAATATAAAGACCCTCAAACCATTCCATCAGGTCATGGGAATGAGTCTATAATTGTTACTGGTGTCTGGCATATCAAATACGACACGGGTAGCTTGCCAGGCTCTGCCATGTTGGTAGCATACTCTTGTAGTCATCTCTAAATCTGGCATTTATTGATGAGCCGAACTGTGATAGGCTGGTCTGCTGGGTGGAGTTCTGAGGAGGGGGAAGTCCGGATGTGGAAAATGGAGGTCCTCATGGAATGGGGGGGGGGTCGCCTGGCTTGTTGTGAGGCTCTGCTGGGGTGGCGGGCCAGGGCTAGATCCTGCCATCCCTCCCAGGTACCTCATGAGCAGCTGGGCACAGTGAGAGCCAGTAGCAGCTCTGCCCCATGTCTGTCTCAAAGATAGTATATATTAATGCACCCAATAGATTCTATCCAGAAGCAAGAAATGGACACTTTAGGATAGGAGAGTTTGAAGTTGGAATGAGACATTCTCAGCTTCAGAGCCTATATTTTAATCTCCTATTAATAAATAATTTAAAGTGATTGAATTTTTCACATACACTCCGAACTATATTTTAAAATATATAGCGGTGATATTCTTCAAAAGTAGTTGATAGTAAGAAAAACTTGGTTGAAGTTTGTCAAGATAAATTTCCTAATGAACATGGTTAATGAGAGCTGCAATTATGTTTTGAACAATAATAAATTCAAGCTGGTTATAATTTGATAATTTTTCAATTGCAGTATCTTTGCAAAATGTTTAAAAATAATTGTGAACTGTGATATTTCTTTTTACAATTTTTTATCTTATTAAAGCATAACTGCAGAGTACAGGGAGAAGGAAATAGAGTAGAGGAGAGACAGAATAGAAATAGACCAGAAGGAGCAGCTTGCAGAAATCAAGGGATTCAGGTACATCGGTCATGTCAAAGAATGGTAAATGCCAAGTGCCCACACCACAGAGTCAACAACACTAAAATCATGAGACAAAAATATTGACAACAAAACTTTAAAAGGTAATTATATATTTCTATCAGTAACATGGGATTAATCAAAGATTAAATTAAAAAGTTGAAGTCAGTCATCTTGAAAATTATCAAGAAATTATAAAAATCTATCAATATTAACTCCATAAATGCTCTTTTGTATTCAGGTTTTAGCTGTATATTTCATTGTAATGAGTATAAAAGAAATTTTTTTAAAAGAGAATTTCAAACTAGCAGCATTTCAAATATCACTGTAGACCTCTCTGTGGCCCTTGTTATATGAGGTATGGTGTGTCAGAGTTTGCCAGTGATTTATCTCTTTAGTGTGCTTATTAATAGGTAATTTTATTAACTTTCTGAGTAGGTTGAGTTGGTTATAAGTCTAAAAGTTTTCTTTTGCTGAGAAATATCCAGACAAGTATTATCCTGGCTTTGCACTGCTCAGGAGACCATCTGGGATGCCAAGGATCAAACCTGGGTTGACTGCATGAAAGGCAAATGCCCTACCTGCTGTTCTATCACTCCAGCCCCAAATATTTTCAAGATGACTTTCAGTTAACCTATGAGTGCATGACAAAAGCTACTCAACATCACCAACCACCAGGGACATGTGGATTCAAAAAAATGAGGTATCACCCCACATTTGTTATAATAATTATTAACAAAATATTAAAGATAATAATATCTGGGGAAGATGTAGAGAAAAGGAAACCCTTATGAGTTCTTGGGAAAGTAAATTGATGGAGCCACCATGGAAAATAGTAGGGCAATTTTTCAAAAAAAAGAAAAAAATAGAACTGTTAATTCTACTTTCAACAGTAATTCTACTTTAATTTTTGTTGGGGGCCACACATGGCAATGCTCAGTGGTTGCTGAGGAATTGCTCCTGGCAGTGTGGGGGGACCATATGGCATGCTGGGGATAGAAGCCAGGATGGCCACATGCAAGGCAACCCCCCCCAAACTATCACTTCTCCCTAACATGTTTTTTATTTGTTTGTTGTTTCTTTTGAGGGGGTAGCTTGGGCCACAACCAGTAGCACTGAGGGCCTACTCCTTTCTGTATGCTCAGAGAACACTAGTGCCACGATTAAGGGAACCATATGGTATTGTGGGATTGAACTTTGGTTGATCATGTGCAAGACAAGTGTCCTACCCACTTGTCTTTGGTGGGATTATTTTGGTGGAATTATCTGTTATAATTTTATAACAGATACCATAGGTATTTGGTATCTGTTATAAAATTCTTTGGTAGGGGCCAAAAAGAATACTATAACAGATACCAAATCCACTGGCTTTTGTCTATGAAAGCAAACACATTCTGATTGAACAAAAACATCAGGGCTAATCTACTATTGACACATGGAAGATGCATGCATGCAGCCCCTGATAATCAAAAAGGAAGTAAGAGCTGGAAGATTACCAAACTCCAACAGCTTTCCTTCTCTCTGCAGGCATATAGGCACAACAAATCATTTCTGAGATGGTGATGAATGTTTCATATCTTTCCACTTCTATTTCCAATAAAATTAAATTAACATACATCTAGTTACTTATGAGATTGAGTTCTTACTGCTTTCTCAAAGGCTAGTTTACTATTTATGAATGTGGTTAGCTCTAACTTTTTTTTTTTGCTTCTCTTTAATGGCCTTGATAATGGTGAAGACATTTAAAGCAATTGTGTTTTCTCCAGTTCATAAGTTTTCTTTTGAAATCCCTGGGGTAGAGTGGGTGGTGCTTTTACAAACAGAGCCATTCCTCTACCCCAGGCTCTGTTCTCTTCCAGTGACTAGCTGCAGTTCCTGTAGCTCTTAGCTGCATCCTCATGTGAACTGTACTTTCTCCCACCAACACATCAAGTGAAACTTTTATGAAACGCAGTGTTGAATATACTTAAATATTCTGCCTCATACTTTTATGTAGCTGTAATTTCTGTCACTTCACAAACTTTAAATTGGTATTGAATCCTAAATCACATCTGTTGAATTCTTAACCAGGATTGGATCCTATTAGCATATTTCTAACACAAAATAATAATGTGTAGATGTCCTAAATGTCAATAACTTGTATAAACCTGATTCTTTGACTCCATATTTAGATCATTTGAGTCAAAAAATGTTACAAAAAGCATGTGGACTTGGAAAAATCCAAAATCCTCTAACTCATTATCTGAGTGATCTGGTATAGGCATTTCAGTATCTAAAAGTCTCTTAAAATAAATATTTTACTTCATCAGTAAAATAATTTATAATGTTATAGTTGTGAAGGATGAAACACATGTGCAATTTAAACATCTAACATGTGGTGAACACATAATAATTGATAGACATGAAATATTTTGAATTTTATAACAACTAATTAATTTTATCAGTTGTTGGATGACAGCCTTAGCTAGTTTGGGAGTTTTGCTGTTTTACCCACTCACAGTTTAATCTACTTACATGTTCTTAAGCCAAGGTTCATTCTAATGAGATCTCTCTTCTATGTAAACATTGATAGAGGGTGTGGCAGTTGCAAAAGTCACCTTGACTCTGAATAACTTCTGACTTATTATAAAACTACTAAGACTTCTATGCTTTCTAGATTGGGTACAATTCCTTTTTATACCTACTGCACCCAGTGTGGGACAGTTAGAATGTACCAGGAGACTGTCACCCTGGCTACATGGAGACTGTCTTTAATATTATAGGAAGGATCATACTGGTTTGCCCCTCATGCAGGCGAGTGTGACCCTTTCAGCATACAGAGAATGAGATACTCAGAATTACCCTGGTGCAGAAAATAAATAAGAAGGACCTGTGGGTACCATCTAGATTACATAAAGCCCATGAAATTAAGATGTATTACTTTATATCATCTCTCTCTCTCTCTCTCTCTCTCTCCAGTATTTTACTTAAGAGATAATCTCAGAGGAAGGGATTAGTCCTTGGCATAATCCTTTGTTTATTCCTATAATAGGGTGTGGAGCCACCCTTCTACAAGCTATTTAGGGTTCTTTGTTGACAGGACACTTCCTATCACAGATAGGATTACTTTGGTGTATATAAGGGGACTGACTTGAAGCCCCTTCCCTTTATTTTCCTGCTCCTTCTTTTGGGTAGGACTCCTCTCAGGTGAGATCCTCTCTGTTTGGCGGAGACTTGGGCTCTTTTGTATGGTCTAAGTTCTGGCCTGAGCTAGAGTTCTTTCATTATATTGGATTGAGGTGGTAGAGCTTTTGTACTATAAAAAGCCTTTTGGAACTGTGCCGGGCTCATGAGTTTTTATCTGTTCCCAGGCAGCCTCAGAGGTAGAAGGGAGCTTCTGCTCTGATATTGTTGGGGACCCCAGCGGCTCCCCGACAATCAGTAAGTGGACAAATTCTATAAATTAATTTTATAAATACTAATATATTGCTACATTGTGTTATTGTAACTGATTATATTTATAAAGTATACATAAATCCATTTATCAATCTCTCAATTATCACCTAATTCACAAAATATATTATTATACACTCAAGTGAGTTTTTAGAGGATTGTTGGTAATTGAGGCCATGTAACAGAGACAAGAATTAATAGAAGATATACAGTAATGCAAAGATATATCTAGGTGTTTTAAGCACATTAGTTTCAATCATATTGCTATTCTAAAATAACAAAAGAAGTAACCAAGATTTTGAAACCACTAATATATGCATAGCCATGGTAAACATAGAATCAAGCTTTTGATCCTAGATTATAAATTCATGTCATAACCTCTTAAAAACACTTTCATATTTTCATGGATCATATTTCAGTATTAGATGTTACAGATTTTTTAATCTTTTCCTAATGTTTAGACTTATATATAATACTATAATGAAAACATAATAATTGCAGAAAATTTATATAACAATAATTTGGACTAAGCAGACATTTCATAAAAGTTTCCAATCATTTATGTCACAGATAATTTTCATAAAGTCATTTAAAAAATTATAAAAGTTAATATTTTAGTACTGGAAAATGAAGTATAGAAAGTTGATATTTTAATTCTCCCTGAATAATCTTAGAACTTCATAGGTTGCTATATTCTAGGAAACCTTTATTAAGAAATCTTTCCTTCAATTTAATCAGCATGGGAAGCTAAACTACAGAAAACTGAATCTAAGGAGGCAAATCGTGGTGGTTAAGAGACCGTACCATGTCAAGCACAACGTGAAAGATGCCAGTAAGTGGAAGAAAAATAGAGTAGTGGTGACAATAGAATCCAGAGGAGAGTGATATTTTAAAACTCAGCTGGGGCAACAGATTTTACGAAATTGGTCTTCATCCCCAGTAACAATGCAAACTTTAGGCTTTAGTAAGTCACTAAGAATGATACAGCATTTTAATACAAAATATGAATTACTAAACAGTGCAGAAACCCAGTGGTTAAAAATTGAAGCACCCGGTATGTGGGAGGAAAACAGAGATATTGGTGGAGGGAACAGGACACTGGTGAAGGGATTAAGGTTAAAACAATGCATTCTTGAAATCCAAACGTCAGGGGCAGAAGAGATAGTGAGGCAGATAGGGCGTTTGCCTTGCACACAACCAAGCTGGGCTCAATCCCTGGCATCCCATATGGTTCCCCGAGCACTGCCAGAAGTAATTGCTGAGTGTAGAACCCGGAGTAACCTCTGAGAATGGCCAGGTGTGACCCAAACATCAATAACTTTATATCTCTTAATAATAAACAAGGTTTTATTTTTATAAAATAAAATTTTATGTCATTGAGTAATGACTTAATAATTAAAATTAAGTGAAAAATAAGAAAAATGATAATAATAGTGATAGTTGAATATACTCAGTGACCCTAGACTGAAAATTCAGGTGCAAGAACCTATTTTCTGTTGAAGGCAACTGTGACAAAAGACCTTAGGGAGAGTTCCTCTGATAACAGAAAAAAATAAAATTCCATATTAGCACTGCCACTAAAATGGCTCAATTACTATATATTCAATTAGCGAAGTATTAAATGAGGATTACTCAATGTAAAGCTACAGCCAAATTCTGGAGGGTAGAGTTAAAAGATTGTTTACCTGAAATTCTATCATTATATCAATATAATTATTGTGCATAAATTAAAAAACTATTTTAAGAACATTTCCAACTTAAATGTGATTTTTTTTTTGTCCATTGGAGTCTTTCTATTGTTTACACAGACACTGACATAGCAGGAACTAATGTGTAGAGCAAAGGTCACTCTAAATCTCCACCACTTAATAGGTAGCCAATCAGGGTGTAGAATGGGATGTCTGGGGTGAGATTTGGCTACAGTAAAAAAGGATGCTGCTAATGCCAGCCAGTTCTTGGCTAACTCCCTTTCTTTTTGGAGCAAACTTTCTCTAGACCCACATGTCTCTCCAGAGACCTCCAGTTCACGTAGGGCTCCATGAGCCTGACAAGGGATTATTACATGCAGCATTTCGTGGCAGACATGGTAAGGACCAGACAGAGCTTGTATACCCAGGAGAAGACAAAGTGCTGGACCCAGGACTCTCACCAACTCACAGGTGGCTGTGGCGGAAGAGTAGGAAACGTGGGACTAGACAATAGGAAATGTTGGGGTACAGCTGGGAGTCCCAGAAACAGGGATCTGGCACACGTAGGTGGCCATCACCTCGAAAGCATACATGATAGAGAGAACAGAGCATGGACAGGACTGATCCATCCTTCATGGGAGGCGAGTAGACTATGTGGGACCAGACAAGGAATTCTTTCAAGAGGACAGGACATCATGGGACATAGGACCAACAATATCATTCACAGGAGGTGAGTAGATTGCATGGGACAAGACAGGGAAGTTGTATTTGGGACTGGGCAGCATTAGGGACAAGAGCTGGACTTCAGTCATGGATAAGTTAGAGGCCTGGACATCTGGGGAGAGACCTGAAACCTTCTACATACCTTTAGTACAATTAAGTAACTTTTAATCTTTGAGTCTTGTATGTAAATCTTTCATACAATTCTCAAGAACCCAAAAAGCAGAGGAAAATTCATTTTCTTATTAATAATATTTGTATTTCTTATGTCTTTCTTTTTTCTAAATTGTTTTAAAAATTTATTTTATCATACTACCCTACCCTCCCCCAGTCTCCCTCTATGGCAGGCATATCGCCTCTTTATCATTCTCTCTCTCTCTCTCTCTCTCTTCTCTCTCTCTTTCCCCTCTTACACATTGTGACTTGCAATACATACATTTAGGGGTTACTATGTATATCCCTTTGCCTACATTCTAGATTGGTATTACCATTTTCACAATTATTAACACACTGGTTTCTACTCTGTCTTACCTAACTTCTGACGAACACACAGTTGCAGTAGATTCCAAGCACTGACAAGTCCTCCTAATCCATGTTTTGCCTGGTCTTGGATCATACTATTTTTTTTATCCCACAAATGAATGCAGTCATTCTTTATCTGTCCTTTGCCTTCTGGCTAATTTCACTCAACATGATACTCTCAAGGTCAATCCATTTATAGGCAAAACACAGCAGAAATACCATCTGTACTTCTATGTTCATAGCAGCACTATTCACAATAGCCAGAATATGGAAACAACCTGAGTACCTGAGAACAGACGACTGGATAAAGAAACGATGGTACATCTCCAAAATGGAATACTATGCAGCTGTTAGGAAAAATGAAGTCTTATGTCTTTCTTAAAGGCACATACTAATTTTACAATTTTTATTGTTTTATTGACTACCAAGAGATAATTCAAGTTCATCTTTTAGAGATGAGTCTTTCTTTAAAAGATATATTGTGCTATTTTAAAAAGTGTATTAAAAGGAGAACCAAATAAGACTTACCAAAAAATAAGATATTATTTATATTTAGGTAAGAAGTGAAGAGTGATAAAAAAATAAATAAGGTGTTAACAGGAAGATATTTTTTCTTTCATTTTAAAGTATATAAATATGCATTTAGCTATCATGTTAGCTCTAATAAGTGAGGATATTAGGAAAGAAAACAAATTCAGTGAATTTCTTTATATAAATTATATGTAAATATAGTATACCTTAAAAGTTATATGAGAATTCATGCTAAATTCACACTACAGTTTACTTAAAATACAGAAGAGATCTGCAATCACGGAATAATTAGGGCAATGCCCTACTAAGAACAAAAAAAGGACCAATCTTATGTCATGTCATTTTATCTACTTTAAATTTTTTGGCGTGGGCTGTACAAAATTATGTAAAACTTGGGGATCTTGAGGATAAATATACAGTTAAGTTTACACGTTTCCTACTTTCCGCCACAGCCACCTGTGAGTTGGTGAGAGTCCTGGGTCCAGCACTTTGTCTTCTCCTGGGTATCCAAGCTCTGTCTGGTTCTTACCATGTCTGCCATGAAATGCTGCATGTAATAATCCCTTGTCAGGCTCATGGAGCCCTACGTGAACTGGAGGTCTCTGGAGAGACATGTGGGTCTAGAGAGTGTTTGCTCCAAAAGAAAGGGAGTTAGCCAAGAACTGGCTGGCATTAGCAGCACCTTTTTTACTGTAGCCACCTTACAGTTAAGGTGGACACATTTAAAAATAACTATTTATTAAGTACAAATTATTTATTATTTATCACTTAGTCATAAACTAGTGCAAAATCCCTACCTGATACACAAAATTGAGTTTTGTTCATTTTATTAAGGATATCTTAGTCAATACTTTTCACTATAAAGTTCTTAGTAGAATATTCAACATGATTGATTATTTTTTCTTCTTTTTCAATTTTATTTTACTTTTTTTTTGGGGGGTCACACCCAGCAATGCTCAGGGATTTCTCCTGGCTTTGAACTCAGGAATTACTCCTGACGGTGCTTGGGGGACCGTATGGGATGCCCAAGATCGAACCCAGGCCGGCACAGGCCGGCCACGCAAGGCAAATGCCCTACCCGCTGGTCTATTGCTCGGCCCTGCATGATTGATTATTAGTATAGAACTTGTAGTCATACATAATCTGAATAGGCAGGTTATCTAAAAATCACCTTTTTTAAAGCAATCGTAACATCAATAGAAATTCATATTCATAGAAATTTAATTCTATGGGCATAAGGGTACATTTTGTTTAACAAATAAATCAGTACAAAAGTAGGATACAAGTAAAACTGGAAAATATGAATACTAAAATGATTTATCTCCTTTCTAATTTATTTTTTTAATTTTTTTGTTTTGGGCGCCACTCTCAGCTGTGATCAGGCCACATCTGGTTCTGTTTTCAGGAATTGCTCATGGAAATGCCTGGAGAGTGGGGGGGCATATGGTATGCCAAGGATCGAACTCTGGTCAGCTCCGTGTCAGGCAAACACTCTATCTGCTGTACTATCACTCCAACCCCAAATAGACTCCTTTTATAATACATGAAAACTGTTTTACTTTGGATAGTCAAAGAATCTTCAAGAATAATTAAAGTGAATAATCATTAATATTACATAAAATTTTGTAATGATTCCCTTATATTTATACTTAAGTCATTTTGTCAATATGGGCCTTTATTTCTTTAGATTACCCTGAGTAATTCTTTCACTTCTAGACAAGTTTGCACAAAATTAGGTCCATATTATAGTCAATTATTTTACCAGTGTTTGTAATGGACTGGGATGAAACCTAGGTGTATCCCTTGGCGAGGGACTCTGAGAGATCATATCACAGTAAGAATGTGTGAAATTCAGAATGGTGCTTTTATTTCTAGCTAGAGACAAAATTTTTTAGCCTGTAGGTACATAGACAGTCTTCAGTAGACACTCTTAAGAAGCATCAAAGATTCTGACTTCTCTGCTAGCTGTGCTACACACATATGAAATTAGGAGACTCTTGTTACTCAGGCTTATTAATTATGAGTTTCTAACATAAGATACACCTCTTGATTGTAAAAGAGAAATTATATGAGACCACCAAAGATGAACTAAATAAATAATGATGATATTTAAATTATTATTCGGATGAAATGTCCCACTTCCAAAGGAATTGGAGTTGAGAAAATAAGAGAAAAAATTTGGTGAAAAAATGTACAAGGTCAATCATAGAGACAATATTAAATATCTACTCTTAAAGAGAATTTGAAAAATAAATTTATTTATGAAACTAGACAACTGTAATATCCAGCCTCCTAGTCTAGAAAATGTAAAAAAAGTGCTATTTTGAAGCTTAGAAAAAATTCCAATTAGCAGTATAAGATAGTAAATATATCAGTGTGATTTTACTAGGCAATAAACATTATGATTCTACATACGTGATACCACAATAAAATATAGAACTACTGGTTAAGGTACATTGAAATTTTCTGAAAATGAATATTCCTATGTTCAAATAAAAGTGCCCCCATTTTTATCTCAAGTCCAATCTCACAAGGATGCATTAGGTTGAAAGGTATGTGGTAGAAAAAAACTAATGGCATAAACTCATGAAGCAGAGCCAAAGAGAAAATCAAAATGATGTATCACTCATCTGTTTCCCCTACTACAAGAATAGAGGTCAATTAATCAAACATTCAACAAATATTTAATGAGTACTCTCTGTATGTTTATCTGTGCAAATCAGCATATTTGTGCGTGCTCATATTTGAACTCAGATTCTATTGAAAGAAATTATTTTTCTGTTCACTTCAGATAATTTGTAAAATTATAGTTACAGGAAAAATGAAATAAGCAACTGTATTTTTTTAATATATACCAAATGCAATTTAACATGTATTGTCTATTTTACTTGAAAGTTCATTGTTTAAGTCTGCCTTAATAATATATGCTTAGTAGAAAGAACATCTATATTTGAATTGTCTTTTAATACAGAAAAGTCATTTATGAATCAAAGTTACATCTAGCACTGAACTGAAATGTATTGCTTTTTAACTTTGCTATAAGTATTCATCACTGTGAATGAAAAATAAGAACTAAAAATATCTCTCACAGATTTTTAAATGAGAAGTTTATTTTTTCCCTATATTTTATTTCCTTTAATTTACAAAAAATATAAATAATCCCTCCTTATTTCCATTTTGAATATAGTGACTTTTGGAAAGAAAAAAATCCACTTGGCTTGCATTATTTTATTGGTAAAATTAAAAAGCTCATTTCAAATAGATTTACCCATAATACTGGTTAGAGACAGTGCAAATTTTCCTGCTAAATTTCAAGATTGTAAGATTGAAAAGGAAGAAAAATTATCCACAACATGAAGTGATGGTTCTTTAAAAGCAAACATTGAAACAAAATTTTTAGAATGTTAGGAATACAAACAAAGTAAAATTGGTTAAAATGGTTTTTTGTTAAACAAACGTGAAAATTATGTTTGTTTTAATGAATGTTTTTGTGGGATATTGTTAAAGAAGAGACATGATGGCAAGTTAGAAAAATAAAAATACAATATTCGCAAATATAGCTCACAGAATATTTAACTAAGAGGTAGATAAAAGAAAACGAGAATTTCAATAGCACTCCATGATGATTGCTTGAATTTAATACTGTCCCTTTCCTTAGTTTTTTATTTATATGTATTCAAAGCAGCTTATCCACTAGAATAAAGCTTTATATGTGGGAAATATATAAAAAATTAACCCCAAAGAATTTTTATTAGAACTAGGGGCCAGAACAATAGCCCAGCGGTAAGGAGTTTGCCTTTGCACACGGCCAGCCCATGCTGGCCCGGGTTTGATCCTCAGCATCCCATAAAGGTCCCCCGAGCACCGCCAGGAGTAATTCCTGAGTGCAGAGCCAGGAGAAACCCCTGAGCATCGCGGGTGTGAACGAAAAAAAAAAAAAAAAAAAAAAAAGAAAGAAAGAAAGAAAAAAGAAAAAAAGAACTATTTATGAAAACTAATGATAAAGTAGAATTTGGGACCACTTATGCACAGTACTCAGTTTAAATTAAAATTTAATACAGGCTAAATTAGAGACATAGAATAAACTCAAAGTATCCAACTTAACTAACTGCTTCAGTTTCTACAAGTCTCAAATCAGACATCACCTTCATTATGAAGCCAATTTGCCGTTATTCAATTTAACAACTTGACTCCTCATGTCGTTTTAATGACATCTTCATGTTTTTCACTCACCAGAGCATTTGGAATAAGACCATTAATATCCACAGAACCTTTTATCAGGTTTAAGACCTGAGCTTTCTGTGTGACTATAACACAGAACATTTTTACCTCAGAAATTAAGACTAACTCAAAAACAAAATTTGACTTTGTTTCAGTAAATAGAAACTGATAAATCCAGTTTATTTACTTAAGCAGTTATCTCTCCTGTTAGTTAATATATTGTTCACACTAATCAAATAAGAGTTTATTTTTCAAGAGTCTCTCCACTGATTTTAGCAATTACATTATATATTCTGATAATCAGAGGATTTCCACCTACCTAAAAGGAACATCTTAAGTCATTCAAACATTATAAATACCTTTTACCAACTTCCTGTCCTTTGGGTCAATAGCAAAAGTCTATGAAATTAGTGTTCTTTCTTACTGCAAAAGGTTAGTAAACTTTGTTTGGGCAATATGTTTCTGATGATCATCTAGAAAGTCATGAGTCAATATTTATCACTTTCAGACAAATGGTATATGACTTTTTGTTGTTTTCTTTTGTATCACCATGAGATATACAGTTGCAAAGTTGTTCCTGAATGAGTTTCAGTTTAAAGTGTTCCACCACCTCTCCCTTCACCAGTGCACATTTCTCACCTCCAATTTCCCCAGTAGCCTACCCTCTCCCATCCCCCAGAAAGTCCTCCTCAGCCTGCCTATATTGCTACAACTTTCTTCTTTCTCTTTCATTTTCCTCTTAGGCACTGTGGTTTGCAATACTGTTACTGAAATGGTATCATGCATATCCTTAAACTTCCTTAGAACCCTTAGCTTATGGGGGCCAGAGCGATAGTACAGTTGGTAGGAAGTTTGCCTTGCACACAGCTGACCCAGGTTGGATCCTCAGCATCCCATATGGTCCCCAGCACCACCAGGAGTAATTCCTGAGTGCAAAGACAGGAGTTACCCCTGAGCATCGCTGGGTGGAAACAAAAAAGAAAAAAAAAGAAAAACAGAACACAGTTTATGTCCAGAATGATCGCTTCCAACTATCATTATCTCAGCTGTCCCTCTCCACTTTTGGGGTGTTTTCCTACCATAGACCAGTTCTTCAGGTGCTTGTTTCTATTGTCTTTGGGTATTATTCATATAATGTATTTTTATTTTAAATTTTCCTGCCACCTGCCCCTTGAGGTGCTGCAGGTGTGGCTGCAGTGCCCAGTTGCATTGGCAGGTGGCAAACAGGAGACAGGTTGGTCTACACCGATGGGTCTGCCCCGTGGGCCCTGGATGATTAATAGTCTGTCATAGAAAAGATTAGGCACCCTAGGATGAACACAGAGCAACGGCAGAGCCTGGCAAGCTACCTGTGGTGTACTCATTATGCCAAAAACAGTAACAATAGTGGACCTCATTCCCAGCAAATGGAGACCTTACTGGTACCCGCTCGATCAAATCGATAAACAATAGGAAGACCAGTGATTTTAAATTTATATACTGCAAGTCAGCCCTTGGGCCCTGCGCTTCCAGGAATGATTGCAACCTCCCCCACAGGTGTGTGTGTGTAATCCTTGCATCTCCGGGAAACAATCAGCCCCAGGGACCAGGCCAGAACCCTTCACCCACATCCCAAAACTCAAAACCGCACAGAAGCGCTACTATCTATCTTGCATGAGGTACTAGTGAATCTTTGTCCCTACACTCCTTGCCACCCACCCAAACTCTGTAAACAGCCCAGACACCTACTAACTGTGCTATCTAGTCACCCAAGAACTCACATTTGCAACCTACAATGGCCATATTAATGGTAAAGCAACGCAAAATTCCAACAAGCTCAGTGATTGAAGTCACTAGTCCAGATGAGCCAAGCAATAACGATGAGTTATATAACCTCTCTGATAAGGAATTTCGGAAAGAATTGTTAAGGATGCATAAGGAACTCAAAGAAGCAATGGAATGCCAAATCAATAAAATATAAGAGAAATGAGAGAAGAAATGAGGAAAATGCAAACGGAAAGAACAGATATTAAAAATGAGGTAAATGAAATAAAAAAACACAGTGGAAGGCCATCATAGAACAATAATAGCTACTGAAGAATTAGTGATCTTGAAGACGAGTTCCAAAGATTCTCTACACAACACCAGAAGATGGAAAAAAGACTCACAATTACCAAACAGACAACAAGAGATAATCGGGATGAAGCCAGAAGAAACAACATACAGATCATTGGGGTCCCAGAAGGGCAAGAAGAAAACCCTGATGAAGAAGAAACTGTCAAAGCCATCATTGCTGAGAAGTTCCCGGAACTAAAGAATGCTTGCCTCAAGATCCATGAGGCCCATAGGATACCAGCTAAAAGAAACCCAAATAAGAATACTCCAAGACACATCTTAAATAGAATGACAAAAACTACAAATAGAGATTGAATACTGAAAAAGCAAGATAATAGAAGGAAATCACATACAAAGGAACATCCCTAAGATTTACAGCAGACTTCTCTGATGAAACACTCTGAGCCCAAAAACAATGGTGAAATATTAGAAAAGACTCAATGAACTGCAGGCCTCACCAAGAATTCTTTACCCGGCCAGACTCACATTGAGATATGAAGAAAAGATACACAACTTCATGGATAAACAACAACTCAGGAACTTGATGGACTCAAAACCAACTTTAAAAGAAGGACTAAAAACCCTCCAGAAAATGGGAATTGAAGGAAGCTTCCTCAAGATAGTCAAAGCCATCTATCAAAAGCCCACAGCGAGTATCATTCTCAATGGGAAAAAATTAAAAGCCTTCCCCTTAAGATCAGGAACATGACAAGGTTGCCCTCTCTCACCTCTTTTATTCAATATAGTACTGGAAGTACTCGCCATTGCAATCAGAGAAGAAAAGGATATGAAGGTCATCCAGATAAGCAAGGAAAAAATCAGCTATCATTATTTGCAGATGACATGATATTATACTTAGAGAACCCAAAACTCTTGACCCAAAAACTCTTAGAAACAATAGATATGTATAGTAGAGTGGCAGGGTACAAAATCAATACCCAAAAGTCTGTGGCTTTCCTATACACAAATAACGAAAGAGAAGAAAGGGATATTAAGAAATCGATTCAATTCACAATAGTACCACAGAAAATCAAATACCTAGGAATCAGCTTAACCAAGTATGTAAAGGACCTATACAAAGAGAACTACAGTACACTACTTCAAGAAATAAAAGAGGACACGAGGAAATGGAAAAACATTCCCTGCTCATGGATGGGGAGAATTAACATTGTCAAGATGGTAATACTCCCTAGAGCTAGGTACAGATTCAATGTGGTTCCTATAAGGAACCCATGACATTCTTTAAAGAAATTGACCAAACATTCCTAAAATTCTTATGGAATAATAAACCCCCACGGAGAGCTAAAGTAATCCTCTGGAAAAAGAAGATCGGGGCATCACCTTTCCCAACCTCAAACTATACTACAAAGCAACAGTAATAAAAACAGTGTGGTATTGGAATAAAAACAGACCTGTGGATCTATGGAATAGAGTTGAGTAACCTGACACCCACCCTCAAAGACATGATCAGTTATTCTTTGATAAAGGTGCAAAAGAGTCCAAACTGGAGTAAGGAAAGCCTCTTCAACAAGTGGTGCTCGGAAAACTGGACAGCTACATGTAAAAAAATGAATTTGGACCTGTGTCTAACACCTTGCACAAAAATCAGATCAAAATGGATTAAAGATCTCAATATCAGACCTGAATCCATAAAGTACATTGAAGAAAATATAGGAAAAACCCTCCACAACATTGAAGCTAAAGACATCTTCAAAGGTGAAACACCATTAACAAAGCAACTAGAAGAAAAGAGAAACATATGGGATGACATGAAACTAAAGAGCTTCTGCACCTCAAATGAAACAGTACCAAGATAGAAAAACAGTCCACAGAATGGGAAAGAATATTCACCCAATACCCACCTGATAAGGGGTTAATATCCATGATATATCAGGCACTGGTACAGCTATATAAGAAGAAAACAGCCATCCCATAAAGAAATGGGGGAGAAGAGATGAACAGAAACTTTGACAAGAAAGAAATTCGAATGGCCAAAAGGCATATGAAAAAATGCTCATCATCACTAATCATCAGAGACATGCAAATCAAAACAACAATGAGATATCACCTCAGACCACAGAGACCGGTCCATACTCAAAAGGGTAAAAGCAACAAGTGCTGGCATGCATGTGGGAAAAGGGGACTCTCATACATTGTTGGTGGGAATGTCAACTTGTACAACCTTTCTGGAAAACAATATGGACATTCCACCAAAGACTAGAAATTGAGCTCCCTTTTGACCCAGCCATACTACTCCTGGGAATATACCCTGGGAAGCCAAAAACACACAGTGGAAACACAATCCGCACTTTTATTTTCATAGCAGCACTATTCACAATAGTCAGAAACCGAAAACAACCAGTATGCCCGAGAACTGATGACTGGCTAAAGAAACTGTGGTACATCGACACAATGGAATACTGTGTAGCTGTTAGGAAAAAGGAAGTTATGAAATTTGCCTATAAATGGATGGACATGGGAAGCATCATGTTGAGTGAAATTAGCCAGAAGGAAAGAGAGAGTCATAGAATGACTGCATTTATTTACATGACATAAATATATCAGGTGGTCTTACCGAAAGTGAAAATTACCACAAACGTGATGGAGTCAGAGGGCAGGTAAGACAGAGAAGGGAACATGTGTGAATAAATGTCAAAAGGGTTGATACCAACATTGAACTGAGCATTAAATACAGGCAAAAAAAATGCACATGATGGCTTCCAAGTGTATGTAGTGCAACCCACAATGTGTAGGAGAAGGAAGGGAGAGAGAGGGAGAAAGAAAAGAGATAAAGAACCTGCCATTTAGGCCGGCTATGGGAGGGAGGAGGGAATTGGGGACATTGGTGGTGGGAAATGGGCACTGGTGGAGGGCAGGTGCTGGAACACTATGTGACCGAAACCTCCATACATGAACAACCTTGTAATTGTATATCTCACGGTGGTATAATAAAATGGTTAATTACAAAGAAAACAAGGACTGAAGGGTCTACTGTAATACTACCAAACCCAAAAAGCACAACAAGCACTAACAGAAAGATGGCACAAAATCTGATGACAATAATCTCTGTCAATGTAATGGTCTAAATGCACCAATTAAGAGACACAGAGTGACAAAATGGATTAAAAAATTGAACCCAACATTCTGCTGTCTACAAGAAACACATCTGAATAATCAGAACAAACACAGATCCAAAGTCAAAGGTTGGAAGATCATTCTCCATGCAAACAACTCCTCCATAAAGGCTGGTGTGGCCATACTAGTATCAGATAATATAGACTGCAGGCTGAAAAAGTTTGGAACGGACAATGAAGGCCATTTCTTATTATTTAAGGTGTATGTACATCAGGAAGAAATTACACTACTAAACGTATATGCACCCAAGGAGGGGCCAGCAAAATACATAAAACAACTGCTAAGATACCTCAAAGAAGACATTAACAGTAGCACAATAATAGTTGGAGACTTCAACACTGCTCCATCAACTATGGATAGATCAAAAAGACTAAAACTCACCAAGGAATATTGGACCTGAAGGAAGAAATGGAAGAAAGAGAGGTAGTGGATATATACAGTGATTTTCATGCCAAAAAAAGCTGAATACACATTTTTCTCTAGTGCTCATGGAACATTCTCCAAGATAGACCACATGCTGAGCCACAAAGCATTCCTCAATAAAATAAAAAAAAGATAGAAAAAGTGTGAGCTATCTTTTCAGACCATGATACACTGAAAATGGAAGTTAACTGTACACAGAAACAGGGAGCCAAACCAAACACCTGGCAACTGAACAGCTCACTCCTGAACAACACATGGGTCATAGAAGAAATCAAACAGGAAATTTAAAGATTTCTGGAAAAAAACAAAAATGAAGACAACTATAAGAACTTGTGGGACACAGCAAAAGCCGTGTTAAGAGGGAAGTTTATAGCTCTGCAAGCATTCATCAGGAAACAAGAAAGGACCCACATAAGTAACCTGACTACACAGCTGAAGACATTAGAAAAAGACCAACAAAAGGAGCCCAACCCAAGCAGAACAAAGGAAATAATAAAACTTAGAGAGGAAATCAATGAGTTGTAAACCAAAAATACAATCCAAAAGATTAATGAAATCAAGAGCTGGTTCTTTGAAAAAATAAACAAGATTGACAAACCATTGGCAAGAATTATAAGGACAGGGAAAGAGAGAATCCAAATAAACAGAATCAGAAATAAAAATGGTGACATCACAACAGAAACCACAGAAATCCAAGAGATCATCAGAGATTACTTTGAGAGCCTGTATGCCGTGAAACATGAGAATCTAGAAGAAATGGATCAATTCCTGAAGTCCTATAACCTGCCATGATTGAAACAAGAAGACCTCCAATACCTGAATAAGCCTATCACCATCAAGGAAATTGAAACATTAATTACAAGTCTGCCCAAACACAAAAGCCCAGGTCCAGATGGATTTACTAGTAAACTCTACCAAACCTTTAAGGAGTACCTACTGCCAGTCCTTTTTAGCTCTTCCAGGAAATAGAAGAAACAGAAATACTCCCAAACAGCTTCTACGAGGCACGTATCACCCTGATACCCAAAGCAGGGAGAGACAACACAAAGAAAGAAAACTACAGACCAATATCTCTTATGAACATGGATGCTAAGATATTCAACAAAATACTAGCAAACAGAATCCAAAGACTCATCAAGAAGATTATACATCATGACCAAGTAGGATTCATCCAAGGAATGCAAGGATGTTCAACATTCGCAAGTCAATCAACATAATACATTATATCAATAAATTTATATATCGCAAATCAGTTCAATATTCCGTTTGTTCCTTTTCATATACTCATTTCACTCAGCATGATACTCTATTCATCTCCATGCATGTAAATGCAAAGTTCTGACTTCATTTTTAGTAAAAACTGCCTTAGTAATATAGTTAATAGAAAGAACATCTATATTTGACTAGTTGAAAACAAGGTGTTCCATTGCATAGAGAACCGTAGTTTATTTATTTACTCATTTTTCTCTGGCACATGGATTGTTTACAGATTCTGTCTATTGTGAACAATGCTGAGGAGAACAATGCTGAAATGAACAATCCAAATGATCAATGAAAGCAAAAGTTGGTTCTTTGAAAAAAGAAACAAGATCAACAAATCACTAATGAAACTCAAAAGGAAGAAAGAGAACCATAATCAAACAAATCAGTAATGAAAATTGAGACATCACAACAGAAACCACAAAATTCAAAAGATCATCAGAAAATACTTTGAGAGTCTGTATGCTATGAAAAGAGAGAATCTAGAAGTAATGAATAAGTTCCTGGATTCCTATTACCTCCCAAGGCTGAACCAAGACTTGGAACACCTACGAAGGCCTATCACCATTGGGAAAATTGAAATGTTAATCAAAAGTTTTACCCTATGCAAAAACCCAGGTCCATATGGATTCACTAGTGAATTTTTTTTAAACCTTTAAAGAGAAAAACCTATTACCAGTCCTTTTCAAGTTTTTTCAAGGAAATTGAAGAAATAGAAACATTTCCAGTTTCTACAATGTACATATCACCCTGGTACCCAAAGCAGACAAAACATCACAAAAAAAGAAGAAAATTGCAGGCGAATACCCTGATGAACCCAAATGTAGAGATCTTCAACAAAATACAAGCAAATAGGATCTAAGGACTCATCAAAAAGATCATACACCATGACCAAGCAGGATTCATCCTAAGGATACAAGAATGGTTTGACATTCACAAGTCAAACAACATAATACATCATATTGATAAATGAAAAATAAAAACCATATGATCATATCAATAGATGCAGAGAAAGCATTTGATAAGATCCAGCTCTGTTCAAGGTAAAAATCTCCAAAAGTGAGAGTTGAAGTTACTTTCCTCAATACAGTCAAAGCCACAATTGCACAACAAGCATTATTTTCAACAGGGAAAAACTTAAGCCTTCCCCGTAAGATTAGGCAAGTCAAGATTACCTACACCCTCCACTTCTATTTAATATAGTACTGGAAGTAATTGCCATAGCAATTAGGGAAGAAAAAAGATATTAAGGGCATCCAAATAACAATGGAAGAAGTCAATCTATGACCATATGACATGATACTATACTTAGAAAACCCTAAACTCTCTACCAAAAGCCTCCGAGAAACAATAGATCTGTATAGTAGAATGGCAGAGCACAAAATCAATACTCAAAAGTCCATGGCTTAGTCTGGAAGGGAAGGAAAAGAGAAAGAGAGAAAGGGAAAGAAATAAAAAACCTGCCATGGAGGAGGGCTGGGGAGGGAGAGGGAACCGGGACGTTGGTGGTGGGAGATGGACACTGGTGGAGGGATGGGTGCTGGAACACTGTATGACCAAAACCCAAATATGAACTTTTTAATTGTATATCTTTGAAATTGTAAAAAAATAAAAAACTTTAAATAAAAAAAGAAAAGAGAAAGAAGGGAAGAGAGAGAGAGAGAGAGAGAGAGAGAGAGAAGAAAAGTGCCCGACATAAGGCAGGGTAGAGGTGGGGGGCTCAGCGTTGGAGCCTGCTAGGAGGAAAAAACTGGGGACATTAGTGGTGAGAAATGTGCACTGGTGGAGGGATGAGTGTTGGATCATTTTATGACTGAAACCCAATCGTGAACAGCTTTGCAATGGTTTATCTCATGGTGATTCAATAGAACACTTTTTTTAAAAAAAAGTCCATGGCTTTCCTATATGAAAATAACAGAAGAGAATAAAGGGATATTAAAAAAAATCCCATTCACAATTGTGTTTAAGAAAATCAAGTATCTCAGTATCATCTTAACAAAGGACATAAAGGACCTATAGAAAGTAAAACATAAAACACTAATTCAAGAAATAAAAAGAAAACACGAGGAAAGGGAGATGCATGCTCTGTTCATGGATAGGACAAATTGTCAAAATGGCAATACTACCCAAACCATTATACAGATTCAGTGTAGTCCCTATAAGGATACTCATGACATTTGTCCAAAAAAAATTGATCAAACACTCTTGAAATTCATATAGAATAATAAATCCCCACAAATAGCTAAAGCAAACCTTGAGAAAAAGAAGAGGGTGGTATAACCTTCCCTAAACTCAAATTGTAAAATTAAGTGCTAGCAATTAAAACATCATGGTATTGGAATAAAGATATACCTGCATATCAGTGGAATAGAGTTGAATATCTGACACACACCTTCAAATATATGATCACTTAATTTTTGATAAGGGAGCAAGATATACAAACTGGAGCAAGGAAAGCCTGTTTAACAAGTGGTTCTGGGAAAACTGGACAGCTATATGAAAAAAAGGAACTCAGACCTCTAACCCCTAGCACAAGAGTCAGATCAAAATGGATAAAGATCTCAACATCAGACCTGAAACAATAAGGTACATGGAAGAAAGCATAGACAAACCCTCCATAACATTGAAGCTGAAGACATCTTCAAATTTGAAACACCAGTAATCAAGAGAAAGAAAAGTAAACAAATGGGATAACATTAAACTAAGAAGCTTCCGCACCTCAAAAGAAATAGTGATATATATACAAAGAGCCCAAAGATTGGGAAAGAATATTCATCCAATACCCATCTGAAATGTTACTGGCATCTTCTTGAGTAAACCAATGAATAACGGGATGCCAAGTGATCAATTGATCAAGTGACCCACCTAATAAGGGGTTAATATCCAAGATACATAAGGCACTGGCAAAACTACTAGAAAAAATGGAAACCCATCAGAAAATGAGGAGAAGAAATTAACAGAAATATCTTCAAGCAGAAATTCTAATGACTAAAGGGCTTATGAATAAATGCTCTTCATCAATAATTATCAGAGCAATGCATCAAAACAAAAGTGAGATATCATCTGACACCACAAATATAGGCATACATCCAGAACAACCAGTGCTGGCACGGATGCCAGGAGAAAAGGACTCTCAATCATTGCAGGTGGAAATGCCAACTGCTCCAGCCTTTTTAGAAAACAATATGAATATTTTTCAAAACTAGAAAGTGAGCTCCCATTTGAATCAGCAATACCACTTCTGGGAATATATGTTGTGGGCTCAAAAAAAAAAACTATCAGAAATATTTGCGCTTCTATGTTCATTATAGCACTATTAACAATAGCCAGAATCTGGGAACAACCTGAGTCAGTGAGAACAGACTAATGGATAGGAAACTATGGTACATTGACACCATGCAATACTATGCAACTGTTTCAAAAAAAAATAATTAAATTTTCCAATAAATGCAATGCCATGGAGAGTGTCATGCTTAGTGAAATGAGTCAAAAGTAGGACAGATATAGAATGAATGAATTAATTTGTGGGATATAAAAAAATAGTATAAGAGTAATATTCAAGGCCAGGAAAAACAGAGGTCAGGGGATATTGTTGATGGTTTGAATCTATCACAAGTGTATGTGGGGTGGAGGGTAGGTAAGATAGAGACCAGTTTGACAATAGTAATTAGAAATTGTAGGGACCAGAATGAGAACACAGCGGGCAGGATGCTTGCCTTGCATGTGGCTGACCCGGGTTCCATCTCTGGCATCCCATAGTGTTTCCCAAACACCACCAGGAGTAATTCCTAAGTACAGAGCCAGGAGTAACTGCTGAGCACTGCTAGGTGTGACCCAAAAAAGAAGGAAAAAAAAGAAATTGTAATGCTAAACTAGAATTGAATATTTAAATTATGCAAAGGGACATACATCATAACCCTTCAGTGTCTGTATGCAAACCACAATGCATAAAAAGACAGAGAGAAAGAGAGAGAGAAAGAGAGACAGAGAGAGAAAATAAAAGTGCCTGCCATAGAGGCAGGCTGTGATGCAGAGAGGGAAACAAACGATACTGGTGTTGTATCGTTTTGTTTCCCTGGGAAACACTGCTGGATGGATGGGTGTTGGATCACTGTATGACAGAAACCCAATCATGAACAGCTCTGCAATTTTCTATCTCACAGTGATTCAATTAAAAAATTAATAAAAATTAAAGGATTAAAAATTGTCAACAAGTACAACCTTATATTAAGTGCTGAGAAAAGATACTAGATATAATGCTTGTAGAGATTCTGGTAGCCCTGTAGACAAACAACTCTTGAGATCACTGGCAAGAATAAAATTGCTGCAGACAATGAGGATTGGGGAGATATGTATACAGTGCTCTTGAGGCTGTTATTCAAGGGTCTTGAGGCTATAGCTGCCATAGCCATCAATTATAACATTATGAAATATTTCAATGTTTTAGATAGATATACATGCACACATCAGTTAAATGTCCTTCAATATTTTGAGTTAAGACTACAAATACAATGAAGTATATTCGTGGGATAGGACAATATTTTTATCATTATATACATAAAGAAGTGAGACCCTAGAGAAATAAATGACAGGTCCAAATTCACGTCGCTATAAGGTTCTAACAGATATTTAGGAGTATTTGGATGAGGGAAGGGTTGAGGGCAAATGTGGAGTTGCTCAGGGGCAATTCCTGTTTTTTTTTTCTTTTGGGTCACACCTGACAATGCTCAAAGGTTACTCCTGGCTCTGCACTCAGGAATTACTCCTGGCGGTGCTCAGGGGACCATATGGGATGCTGGGGATCGAACCTGGGTCTACCGTGGTACAAGGAAAATGCCCTACCCGGACTATCCCTCCAGCCCATATTCCTGGTTCTGTGCTCAGAAATGACCCTTGGCTGTGCTTAGGGAACAAAAACAATATGAGAGACCAAATTGGACTTAACTGCATTGCAAAATTAGTGACTTAAATCTTGAAGTTTCTCTCAGAAATATATATAATACTTCAACTTAATCAGTTATCATACATCTTATTCTCTATTAATGCCTCATTTTTTTTAAAACTATCTTAAAAATAAAAAAATGCTTATTCAGGAACTATCAAATTCCAGGCACTGGAGGAAATATGAAGCGTAATTTAAATATAAATTAAGAGTGATTTCAGTAAAGATGGTGTTTCTCTCAAGATGCACTGAAAGTCATGAATAATTGTAACTCGGACATGTAGAGTCTCCTTTTATAAAGCAAAAGTGAAAATTCACTGTTTACACATATTATTTAAATAATTGCTCCAATTTTCCATTTTGTAGTTTGAGAAGACAGTAGATTGGAAACAGGAGTTTGTCAAATTTCCAGAAGCATCCCCGGGATGAAGTGGCAGAAGTTCCAACTGCAACTTGGCCAACATTCTTTTCATCTTGGAAGTAGATGATTAGCCATGATTGGAGGCGGTTGCTAATGAGAGCAGGAGAAAACTGCATCAGTCCTGCCAGCAGCTCTTCTAAATGTCTAAGAGTGTGCTGGAGGAAAGCAGATACAACAGTTTTCCCCTCCCCTTCTCCCCTTGCCTCGTCTTACCATGTAGTAACACACGTCCTGGTTTTTCCTTCAACTGCCTGGGATTGGTTCAGGATAATATATGGCCCAGGGTTTATCTTCAAGATTCTTGTAAAAAATGCTTATTAAAAAATGAATCAACGTCATTATTCAGAAAAAATATATAGCTCTTGCTTTCCATTGCTAGATTCAAGTTGTCTTACAATTAAAATAGTAATTGGGCTTACACCACCTTCTTCAAACCATTCTAAGATGAAAACAATCTTCCTTCAGTGCAGATGACACTCTTTGTTTCAATAAAAGAGGTTGAAAACTACAAAATCTGGTTTTACTTTGTAATTCTAACATTTTAACTTATCACCTTAATCAAAAGTATAAAAAGTAACATTTATATTAATCTTTGCATTTTTTCAAAATGCAAATAATGCACGTATTAGGTGAATAATCTCTATTCAGTAAACAAGTGATAAACATTTAACATAAAACAACACCCACCAGAGCTGAGAAACCAAATCCCTTAACACCAGCTTTCATTTCAAATGAGCTCCAGGTGGCAGCCTAGACAATTTTGCCACATGAAAAAAAGCCTGACACTTACTGGAAAACAGACTCCAAATATTAAGAAAAAAAAAGATGGGACACTCATTGTAGATAATAGACAATGTTGTGCTAAAAGGCTGTGTTATTTTGCCAGGGAAAAAAATTCAATCTGTGTGCAAAATACCTCTTCTCATGTCTTTTGATCTGATGTAGCACTTGTCCAAATGGATGGGCTCCCTAAAGGGAAAAACCCATTTCCAACGCTGAGGAGTTCTAACAAATGCGAAGCACTCAACCTCAGGCTTAAATATCCCAAATGGTCTCTTGCTGGTAACAT
Source organism: Cryptotis parvus (assembly GCA_021461705.1). Taxonomy (NCBI): domain Eukaryota; kingdom Metazoa; phylum Chordata; class Mammalia; order Eulipotyphla; family Soricidae; genus Cryptotis; species Cryptotis parvus. Next base: position 1,516 of record JAJIBD010023220.1, on the reverse strand, counting down.
GAGAACAAAATCAGTGTTTTACTCAGAAAACAACTTTCCAGGCTTTTCTCTTCTGTTCCATTCGTGCATTGATATGAAGATCAGAGTCGTTGACTTGAATGTGATTTAGAATCTCTGTGCAAACAATGAAACATTAAACACTTTCTAGTCCTCTAAAATTTGTATTCAGACTCTTCTCTTTTCTGGGTATAATCAGAATCCCATCAGTATTCGAGGGATTTGCGCACACAGACTGCCTCTGTCAAAATTGTAGCAAGTTAATGCGTTCCAATATAACTTAGTTGTGCAAATGATTGCCTGAGAAGGAGGATGTAACTTAGTATTTTGACATATGTCGTCTTGTATGGAGCACAATATCTTTTTGTTTCTTTAATCCTTTTGGTTTCAACTTAGTCACTTGAAGATTTGAAAAAAACAAAATTATGCATTAAAAAAAAAAACTAAACGGAAAAACAAGCTTGGAAATAATAACCCAAAGTGAGAAAGAAAGGCAGAGACCAAAAATCACCATTGTACTGTGGTCAGCAAGAGGAGCAAAAGCTTTAGTCGAGGTAAAATCTTTGGACTTTAGTTTTTGTCTTTTCAAAATAATAAATAATGTTGTGAGCATTTATTCATTTTGTGAGGCTTAATAAGTATTGTTTACTTTCATCAGTTTGCCAATTTTCTTCAAAGGAAATTGCTACTTCAAACTCTTCATAAATCCTTTAGCCTCTGTGAATTTAGTTTCCTCATGGGTAAAATGGGAATAACAATGCCTACTTTGTGGTGTTGGTATGACGGTTAGAAATAATGAATATATATATATATATATATGAAAATCACCTAATGGTGCCTGGAACATAATGGAAGTAGTCGCTATTGTTATTACTTGAAAGCTATATCTGACATGTAAATTGGAATAAAACACTGAAGCAGTTTTCACACTAATTCAAACATAAGAATACATTTTCTTGCAGATTTAATGTAATTGAGGTAAATGTTAGAACATTTATGTGAATTATCAAGATACATAAATTGTTTCAATTTTCCACTTTCCGTGTCCAGATATAGCTTTTGTGCATTGCCCCAGAGGAACCCAGGGACTTTAAAAACTTTGCCCATTACTGAAAACTCTCAGCATTAAGTTTAACTAGCCTTAGTACATAACTGCCAATATAATGCTGGACAAACTCTATCCATTAGTAGAGTTGCAGCCTCACATATTAAAACCAAGAAAGCTAGTCTTATACTAGGTCTAAGGCATACCAATCTTGATCTTTACACCAGTAAAATTGAAATTAGCTTGAAATCAGATAAACAATGGGCCATTTTCAGAAATATATCTGTGGATTTCATTATAATCTAGTTTACAAAAGTATCTGAAGAAATTTTATCAAAAACCTAAATTCTTTAAGAAAAAAGGAAAAGGTGATTTTTCCTACTTAAATTTTTCTTTTTATGTCTTATGTTTTAGTCTCTTGTAGCAAGCCTAACGGCTGTTTTGGGAAAAGGAAAATGAACAAAATGTTTTTCT